>JAKSZU010000003.1:211913001-212260501 GCA_026018925.1 Tupaia tana
TGTAGAAAGATCTTACATCTATTTGTGTACATATATTATACATACATAGTATGTGGTATGTGGCGTGTGTATGTGTACATAGGTATATACACAGACATGCATGTATATACACTGATTGCAAAAATAAAACCTGTGTAAAAACATCATGTTCAGACCTTCCTGGAAGAGACACAAATTCATGCGAGTCTTTAAGAAAGTGAGGGGAAATGGCTCACCACCCCCGTCTGCAAATGCACCCCTGGTCCTTGAGTCCCTGAACTGCTGTTATGGTTTTACCAGCCTAGTCTCCCAATTCCTTTAAAAAGATCTATTTTCAACCTCCCTTTGGATTGAGAAGTCAGCAGCCATCTAAGAGGCATCTGTTTTATGTGTTCAACACGGCTATATTCTTAGGTAAACAGGGAAAAGAAAAGACTTACTACAGAGTGATTTTATAAGGGCAGAGTCACCTCGGTTACAGACTTAAGATTTAACTATCTGAAATGAATTCATTATAACTCTATTCACTTAGAAACAAAATGTCATTTCTCATGACCCAATAAATGAAGTGTAATTACTGAAAGTACATAAACGATAGAACTGAAAATGTCTCTTCCTGACCATGCTCATGACAAGAAGTAATTTCACATATCTAAAGAACAGAGAAACACCCCAAGACAGACCAAACACTTTGGACACAAAGTCGACATTAAAGATCATGTTAGGTAATCAGTCCTCTGAGAGATCTTGGGCTTTCTGACAGCTGCTAAAACCCTAATGTGGGTTTCAGTGGCCCTTAGGAAATATTTAACTCACATGGAAACTTATTTGAAGAGACAGAAACCTGGGAAGCATGACAAAATGCCTAGCAAGACCCTCTGCTTCTAAGTCGAAAGCTTTGACCCCATTCAACTTTGCCAGTGACTTCCTGCCTCTTCTTCCTCCCAAGGAACATGCAGATCTCTGATTGCCTGTAATGAAACATTCATACGATTTTCTGTGATAGTCAAGTGAAGTCAAATACACAATTTTATGCTTACCCAGGAACCACCACATTAGTCCTTCATCTCTTTCTACAATACTTTGGATTTATTGAATGTTCCATTTTTAAGCATTATTCTTATTAGGAAGAAAAATTATTTTATTCTGTCAAGCACTTTTTTTTTTCAGTGAAAATCTACCTAAATGACTTATTCTTGAAATGATGCCGATTTCTATCTTAAAACAGTATACACCACTCAATGATAGATGATTAGAAATTATGAGACCAATTTTCCAAAGGTGTTGCTTCATTTGCATCAGAAAAAAAAATGAAGTACTTATAATTGTCCATCCAAATCAAGGACTTTCATATGCAAATGCTTATATGGGGATGTAATTATGCTGCTCCAATACATGGCTGAGGTTTTAATCGATGATACAAATAAGTGTGTAAATATGCATTTTTATTTTTAGTCCCACTTGAAGAAAAATATTGTCCTCATGTGTAACTACTGATAGAAATAGAAATAGAAGAATCAGCAAGGGTCTTCTGTTATATTAGAGATAATGCTATTTTCGCCAACCAACCTATCATAAACAGAACTACCTCTCTCTTCTCACCGCCACGCCTTGTTGCAGGATCTTAATCGTTTAGCCAGGCTTCACATTCTATTATTGCAAATTCGCTCTCATAGGAGCCTAGTCACTCCCTGCATTTTGGGTCTCACTGAGCCCACCCTTCCTCCAGCCTCCCAGACAAGCCTGAACTCTGTTGTTTGAGTTTGTTTCCCAGGAGGTGCTTCAACCCCTTATAAATCAAGCAATACACTTGATACTAGTGCTGGGTGTCACTGGCTCTACCTAATAGAAGTTCAGTTCTAGCCAAACTGAAATGCCTGTTACATAAATATGCCCAAACTGTCTCATCTGCCATATACTTCCTGAGAAATCAGTTACCCCAGGGGGAATAGTTTTTAAAGGTATGATCTTTTCTTCTAGAAATCTAAACCATTCAGCCGGCATAAAACTAGAGACTGGCATACCACAGTGAGCTAATAATTCTCACTTTGGGGAAACCTCTTCTTTACACAATGAAGCAGTATAAAGAGTCAAATCTATTTACCAGTGAGGATGCTGGTGCTAATTGACAAGGTGGCTCATTTTAGTTTGACCCAGAGAGACTATTTCACTGGATGAGTAAATTATGCAGTGTTGTCAAACCGTGAACATTTCTCCTATCTTCTCTGATTCCCCCAATGGACAGTGAAAACTAATGACTGGAATAGACGTGCCTCGTTTGACTACAGATCATATCCTATTTTACACAAAATCAGAAGAAGAGAAAGATTTACAAGTAACAACTAGTGATACTCTCACTGGAAATTTGACGATATACGCTGTGACAATATTTTCAATCTGGAAGTGTAGCTCATGGTCTGAATAATTATATTTATCTTGCTTTCGGGGGCATTAAGAGGCTACGATGATCTGACCTGAATGAAAGATATTAAAATTTCTAGAACATTTAAGTAGTTTAATGAGACAGCAGAACCAAATATCAAGAGAGAGGACATTCTTGGAGCAAACTACAGCAGACAAAGAGAAAAATGGCCAATTTTGTTGAGATCGCTAAGAACACAAATGGGTTATGGGTCACATAAGATTCAGGGTCTTGCAGAACTGGTGAGTATACAATTGTTTTTTTAATTTTTATTGAAATGCCATTTTCTCTCTCCACTGGCATAACTTGGATCATATGAATTACACTAATAATATTGCCAACTTCTACTCAATCAGTAAAATTAAACCTTCAAAGCACTTTCATAGACAAAGCCACATTATTAATTTTGCTAAAATCTAAAATGGTCATTGAACATTCAAACCCGGTCCTACTTCAATCAAATTTAACCTTGGGACAAAGAGTTGTAATTGGTTGTTGCTGAAAGGACCACAAGATTTCATGAGACTCAGTCAATGTAAAAGTTCACTTAAAATACTGGAAAGCAGAACAAAGCAAAAAGGATTTAAAATTTTCATTGGACTCAAAACTTTCACTACTGCATCATCCCCCTGCAGCAGCCGCACCAGCCTATGATCTCATAAATCTGGGCTGGAAGGTACAGGGCCCGTGTGGATGATAAAAAAAGGCTTAGAATAAAATAAGATCCGATGATAAATGAAACGCATGTGTTTGTTTGTTCAGGCGGGCACACCAGATAAACACAAACACAGGGTTGAATCAAGTATCATTCTGCTCAGAAATGTATATTTTTCATCATAGTCAGGAATGTTTGTGTGACAGTGTCTTGCAGGTGACGTAGAGAAAAGGAGAATTCTGAGTTCCCAATAGTGAGGTATGCTTGCTCTCTGCAGCACTGGGAAAACCATCAGCTCCACTTCACTAATTTAAGATGGGGAAATAACATAATTGTAAAAATGCAGAGCAAAACCTAATCCCCGGTGTCTACAAAATCTTCCGCGCTTTTTAAAGACAGGTATGGAGATATAATTTATCATCCATTCTTGTCATTTAAGTAGATGCATTCAGATAATTTCCCAAGATTGCTCTTAATGGAACTATATGAGTATCATTCAAAAATATCACAAAATCCAATGTTAATCCCTTGTCTGATATAAGTTAAAAGAGAGTTTGATCTTGTATGCTGCCAACCAGCCCCCAGCTTTGCATTGTGCTCTCCCTCTGATTTCCATCATAGACAATTTTATCTCTTAGAAGAGCCTGGAGTATAATCACATTGTAATACAACAGGGGTTGTGTGTACTTGTAAGCAAATTCTTCTCTTTGGGAAAATACCTCTCTTGGTCTTTTCCTACTGGGACTGGCAGGCCCACCAGCTCCTGCCACTCAACACAAATACATCTCAGTATCAAGCAGTTAATAGATACTGACACATGAAGCGCCTAGCCTTAATAGATCTGTATTTATATCTAGCTTGTTTCAAGTTCAATTTGCAAGGGAGCCTTATCTTGGTTGCTATCAAATATGCTACTTACCCTGCCATTTCCACCTGACAGCACCTGATGGTACAAATCTCATTGCAATGAAACCCACAGCTGCCTTCCCCACTTGCACAAGCCTTCTGGGCTATCACATTATCATGTTTATACTTACACTGCTTGCTACGTCCTTCCCCTCATCTCCCTAGACAACCTCACTTATCGACAAAGCTCAGTCCAAAGATCTCTACTCTACCAAACCTTTCTTGACCTTGAAACTCACTGTGCAATGGCCACAACCTCCCGAGAAGCACCGCTTCTAAACTCACCTAAAACCTTAGACATATCTCAAACATAGCACCTGTAGCACTTTTTTTGGTCTTTACTTATTTATAACCTTGTCTCTCCTATAATTAGGTTTTAAGAACTTTGAGGACAAGAATCAGACTGCATTCCTGTTCATATTCTTGGCGTGTAGCACTATGTGTGGTGCTTAGCAAGTTTTCAACATTCATGAGTCGAGAGAATAATTCCTCTAAATATGTAGTGTGATCACATGGTACCACTGGGCAAAATAAAGAATTTTTAAGAATATATATTTGTTTATATTAGAAGTTAGTTTTAAGCGTCTTTCCTTAGCATTTCTTTAAGTTAAATCTGCTTTTCTTGAAATTGAAAAATATAGTAAAAAATACATAATTAATGACCATAGTAAACTATATAGCATCAGCTAGATGCTACCTTATAATATATTCATTCTACTCAGAGTTTCATGCCTTAAATCAGACATGTATTCATAGATATGTATATATCAGCAGTGCTTGCTATTGAAAGTAGTTAGATTATTTAAGAAATTTTGTGAATCAATAAAACGTGGGGGGAAAAGGAATGGAAAACAACTGTGGACACCTGAGAGTGTGGGAGGAGCGTGGGAAACGGTAGAGGGTGAGATAGGGGGAAAATGTGTGTGTGTGTGTGTGTGTGTGTGTGTGTGTGTGTGTATGAAACTAGAAATGGAAAAGTATTAATGATAACATGTATGATTAAGCTACTATGCAGCATCTTCTGGATGGGAAATTACATTTTGTATGCTGTGACAATGCTCAGTGAATAAATCTAAATTAATTAATTAAAAAATAAGAAAAAAAGATTAAAAAAGAAACTATTAAAGTAAAATCTACTCATAGTACAGACATTCTTCTGTACCCATTTCTATGGGCATTTTTATACTCTTGGATTGATTTTCATATTTATGCTTAATGTGCTTTGAGACGTTTGATTGTTTCCAAATAACATGATCAGTTTAGAAAGGCAAAAAGGTGAACTCTAGAATCATTGTATGCGGACCAACAAGAAGGTTTATACTGAAAGACACTCATCACTTATCCAGCAAATGCAACTTGTTGGGGCTCTCACTTCACCCAGTGTCTGGACCTTACTGTGAAAAAAGTATGAAGGAGCACGTGGTCTCTCTTCCTTATTTTTGTCCCTTTCTTCTTTCATTAAGTCAGTAAACATTTCAGAGCCTACTGTGTATTCTACCCGACGCTAAGCACTAGAAGTTCAAAACAGTCTGTTTTAAAGGAGTTCGCTATCTAAAAAAAAGAGCTTACTGATACAAAAATGTGTGTGTAAAAGTTAGGATAAAGATAACACAGAAACCAAAGGGCAAAGAGCAAGGGGACTTCAGAGGAGTCTTCCATATCTAATTCCCTGCAGAATACCTACAGTGACTTCTGGGTGAATGGCAACACCTGTTTCCTTTGGCTTTTAAATCTACTTTTCAGCTGACACACAAAGATCTCTTATTTTCACTGAAGTCCTCACGGAGCTACCCAAATGAGGAAATAACAAGTCCCCTCTCCTAATGCATATCAAGACACTTTTCCCTGCCTTATTTCAGTGTATGAGGTTTCTTAGCCCATGTTATTTTAGCTGATCAGAGACACTCTTACATCATTTGCATTGATTGTCACATTGGATTGATCATGAAGCCAGATACCCATACTCTCTGATTTCATTGTCAGATTGAATTGATTATGGAGCAGTTGAGCTATATGTTTGATGGTCAGCGACAACATAAGTGACTATTTGTCCAATATTTGTCTTAGGAAGCCTAGTGAGAGGGAAACTATTACTTAGGCCAATGGCATTCAAAGGTATCAAGCTGACTAGAGACTCATCTCATCTAATGGTAAGTATTGGAAACTACCTTTGCCTGTTGGTCATGCAGAGCTAAGACTTGAATATGGAGGAATCTCACTCAAGTGTACTTACCCTAGAAAGTAAATTAACGCTACAGTGTCAATAGAAATGTGTGTGTATGAGTGTGCACATGTCTATGTAGACAGGCTCAAAGATTTTGGAAAGGAAACAGAAGCACACCCTATGGTGATTTAAATGAATCACTGATAGTGGTTGCATTTGTGTTCTCTGATGCTGGAAATGTGAGAAGGAAAACTATACTTAAATGGCTATGCAGACAAATCTTAGTGATCACTTTTCAAACTGGTAACTTAGCTTCTTACAAATAGTAAGCATTTTAATTTTGGAAAAAGTTCTACGAAATTTAAATTTGTAGTGTGGGTAAGCCAAACTCAAATTCAACCATTTTATTTCTCCTATTTGACCTTTTATAGGACCAATTATTTCATCATTCTTTTTTGTTCAGAGACATAATGCAAATATATTAAGATGGCCCGGCTGGGTTTGAGTTCCTGGAATGAAATAAGAGATTTGTGTTATGCGATAAACATCCTGAATTAGCAATCTTCCTCTACCCAACAACTAGCACTGGGAGCTGAAATCTAAATGGAAATGCTGCCTAAATCATTAACCACAACTCTCTTACTTTGGATAACAGCTGGAGTCTGATTTAAACAACACAAGGCCTATAGATGTGTCTAGAAACTGTCAGAAATTGGCATGTATATACAACTTGTTCCACTTTATCTCTGGGGATCATTAGTCTTGTTAGTTAATCATTCTGAGTTGAAGACCAATTATCTCCAGATTATGTCTCTTGTCCAGTCTTGCAAAAACATAGCAAAGCCATCAACTTACATTTGGGAATCCCCGAGCTGCATGAGAGAACATTTCCTTTCTTTTTTCCTTAGTTTATTAACTCAGTATAATTTAGGAGTCCACTATGATCCAGTGGCAATAAAAAAAAAAAAAAAATGAATACCAGCCCACCATGGTTGAGTCAGGATGAGGGTAAACAACTCTCCTTCCCAGTAAGCAACTATGAAGGTGTACAAAACTGCCCAAAACAACTATAGAACCCTGGAAGCCCCAAACTGTCATGTATATATTTAGGAAAACGATTGAACGACAAGGAAGAGCAATGAAGGTCTGTACTGCTCTTGGCCAGACTGTTCCCATGCCCACTTCTGCAAGGATGATAGTTCACCAAGGTGGAGCAGGCGGTGAACACCAGCAACTCACACCACTGCTGCGGGAGGGGGAGAGTTACTCAACTTGAAGCATAGTCATTTAAAGTTATGATCTTGATAGGAACCAAAATGTAAGTGTCAGTAGCTCTGAAGACTAAGTATATAGTTCTTTTAGGGAAAGTCACAGACCCATGAGCTAGCTATGTTAGCAGGGAAATCCAGAAAATGAGGTGGCTGGGTGCAACTGGATAATTTCTCCACATACTCTGGGAAGACCCAAGGCTATCTGCATGTGCAGCAGCATCTAGAGTGGGCCAAGTCACGTCCCCAGCTGATGAAACCTGAGCACATGCCCAGAGGAGACATGAATGGGACTACCAGAAAATAAAGCAAAGAAGAGTTAAGAGCAGTCTAAACTATAGATGTTTCCAGGCAAAATACAGATCCATTAGCAAAGAATGAAAAACTTAAGAGCTATCTGAGCACAGCCTCTTCTTATCTCTGCCTATGAAGACACAGGCAATCCCTATGAATCCAAACTAAAAATTAAAGTACAAAATTGAGAAGAGGGAAGGGATCAGCAGCTATACCTTGTCAGGAGAGAGCTTTCCCATTTAGTTTAGGTTAGTTCAATGTTTATTAGCTGTAAGCAAATAATAACAACAACAGAGGCGTATCAGAACCCAGAGTTTATACATTATATATCTAAAATATTCAGAATTTATAAAATACTAAATACAGGCAAAGAAAAAATGTGATGCATATTAAAGAAAAACAATTGTTAACAGAGACCATCTCTAAATGTCTCTTGGTATTGCATTTTATAGACCAAGATTTCAAAGCCAATATCACAAATTTGTTCAGGGAATGATAAGAAATTGGGTTTAAAGACTTTTTTAAAAATATGACAAAAGACCCAGCCATGGTAGTGTACACTAATAGATGTCATTACTCAGCAGGCTAGGCCAAATGGGAGGGGCCTAGGTTTGATTCCTGGCCCACCCGGAGTCCCTGATACTTAGGAGGGCGAGGCAAGAGGATCATTCCACTGGGCTGGAATATGCAACCCGGCAATACACCATCTGAAAGAACCAGGTGTGGCAGTCTGCAGTTACAGACCCAGGTGCTCCGAGGACTGTGGCAGAAGGATCTTGACATCTTGTTTTCAACGAAAAAGAAACAAAAATAAAGTATGACCTCAAATTAACAAATAGAGAGTGTCAAGGAAAAGAAATCACTTTATAAAATGGAAATTCTGGAGATGAAAATAATTAATAGCTGAAATTCAAAGTTTCTAGAGGGCCTTAAAATATATTTGCTGTAAAATAAGAAAGAATCACTGACCCTAAATATATATTAATAAAAATTATTCAATCTGAAGAACAGAGAAGAAAAAAGATGAAGACAAATAAACAGAGCCTTGAAGACCTATGAGATAACTAAAAGCACATCGACAGATGTGAAAAGAGAGTTCCAGGAGTAAATATAGAGAAAAGGGTATAAAAATTGAAAAAACTGTGACCGAAACATCATAAATTTGATAAAGATTAATTTTAAATATCCAAGAAATTCACCAAAATCCAAATAGGATAAATACATACAAAAATCACACCTAAACAAATCAAAGACAGACACAAAGAAAAATATTGGGAATAACAAAAGAAAAAAAAAGTTTTTAGAGCAGTTTTTGCTATAGGGTACAAGCACTCGCCAGAAAGATAGAAACAGAGAGACAGAAAGGTGGTGGTGGTGGGGGGAGGATGGCCATTCCAGAATCCCTTCCCCATTGTTTTCTCGGGATCTTGGGCACGCACACACACACACCCACTGTGATTTTAAGTCACTGGGCCCGGGACTTGAACCGCGGTTGATAATATGGGAGTCTAGAGACATAGCCATTATGCCAGCTGCTGGCCCCAACAAAAGAAAACTAACTTATCATTATAAGGGAACAATATGATAGGTGACATCTCATCTAAAACAAAGGAGACTAGCAGGCATTAAAACTATTCAAAGTGCTGCATTAAAGAAACAAATGTCAAGGAAGCATACTATAGTCAGCAAACAATATTTCAAATATTAATGAAAATTAAAACATTCACAGAAAAACAAAGACTGATAAAAAGCATTTCTACTGTGATTTAGAAAATACCTAAGTATTCTATTAGTGACTTAACAAAATTACAAGTGGAAATCTAATCTGAAAGGAGGTGGTAGCTCAAGGTAAAAGAAGAAAGGAGGGAGCCACCAGGTGGTGTGGTAGTTAAAGTGCCGGACCCCCACCCCCACATGGCTGGCTGAGGTTTGAGTCCTGGATCTGGCAGCTTGCTTTCTCAATTTCCTTCTCTCTCTCTTTGTGCCTTTCTCCAGTGAGCACACAAGCCCTATAGTAAATTAATAATAATAATAATAATAATAAAATAAAGTTAAATAATTCTTTTTAAAAAAGGAGAAAGAAAACCACTGGAAATATAAATGCTTTGGTAAATAAAGGATTCTATAAATATAAATCCACTTATTTTTTCTCTAAAACTTCAAAGGATACAACATTGAATAAAACAAAAAACACAGCAACTCTTTCCATTTATAACATATATATGTTATATATATTTATATATATATATATATTTATATATATATTTTTATATTTATATATATATATTTATATAGATTATGATATATATATATATATATATATATATATATATATAATATATATAAAATAATATTAGTCCAAGGTGGGGGGGACTCAAAAAGAAGCTATATTAGAAGAAAGATTTTATATTTTGCTGCAATTAGGATAGTTCTATTCTGAAGTAGTTTGGGATATGTGAAGATACATATTGTAATTCTGAGAGCAGCTGCTAAGAAAATATTAAAACCAGTAAAAACAATCAAAGAAACTGAAATGGCCTATGCAAAATACTTAACAAAAAGACAATGAAGAAGGGACAGCGGAACAAAAAATAATACTAATGACAAACATGTATCAAAATACAAGTGAAACCAAATACAACAATAATCATATTAAATATGGTCTGCATAATCTCACTCAAACACTGAAGATTGTCAGAGTGAATAAAAAATTATATCCCATTAAGTGCTGCCCACAAAAGGAACACATTAATCCAAAGATGTAAATAAGTCAAAAACAAAATGATGGAAAAATGAAATATATATTATGCAAACAGTAACCATAGAAGCACTAAACTGAATATATTAATTTCATATAAAATAGATTTTTAAGACAAGAAATATTGCTAGAGTCAAAGTGGGACATTCCAGGCTTGCTGTGGTCGCAGAGCAGTAACTCAATGCTCTGTGTGGCCGAGGCCATACTTGAACGGTCCTGGATTCAGGTCCCAAGGTCACCCCGGCACTCTTGGTGCATGTACTCATGCTCAAGACCTTGGCTGACCAAGGCTGGGTGGATTACATGAAGATTCTGCTGGGAGTATCTCTCTCTCTGTCTGTCTCTCTTTTTTGCTCTATCACTGTCTTTGAAGAAATAAACTTTAAAATAGTAAGACATTTCATGAGGATGAAAAAACAATACCTGAGAAAAATATAAAAATTATCAATGCATTTACATCTAACAAGGTAGTACCAAAATACATGAAGTAAACTCACAGAACTGAAATGAGAAACAGATGATTTAATAACATTCAGGGAGGTCTCCAGTCATGAACCTGAAGCCTTTCCAGTGGATAAGCCTTACGAAGCATCATGTTTTAGGGCTGTTCCACTATCCAGCCCCTCAATTCAATCCGTATTGTTACATACTACGATACCCACGAACCTCAGAAACAGTATACTAAGTGCAGGAAGCCAGTTACCAAAGACTACATACTGTGTGATTTTACTTGTGTGAATGTTCAGGAAAAAATCGAATGGCTAGAGACGGAAAAGCAGATCAGTAGATGCCTCTAGCAGGGAGTGGGTGGAGTTGCAGTCGTAGCCGCAAATGAGCTCAAGGAATGTGATGAAAATTTCTGAAATAATAGAAATTGTATAACTGGATTGTGGTGATGACTGTCCACCCTACAAATTCAATACATATAATCATACATGCTTTTATTTACAAAAATCCAAACGAGAATCAGTTCCTATCCTCAAATCCCACCATTAACTCACTTTGATGGAGTCACACAGAGGTACCAAGATATCATCTTGCATAGAGGCAAAGAAGCAGACTTCTAGAATACTATCACTTATACTGGGATTTAGGTTAAATATTGAAAAAGACAAATTAACATGGGCAAATCCAATCAACATTATTTGAAATCATGCAAATAAGAGTTTTGTAGGTGCTCCAAAATATTTAAATGACATTTTACTTTTTCCTGAAAGAATGTAGGTAATAGAAGAAAGCTAAATTTTGAAGCTAGATGAGCTCACTCTGGCATCATTCACTGAAAATCTAATAAATGGTGAGGATTCTGGACAGTCTGAGGATTCAAGCAGGACAATATTCAGTCTCTTTTACAAGTCCTTTTCTACTAAACACTATTTATGGATCTTGGGCAAAATATTTGACCCCTCTGATTTCCAGTTCCCCTCTCTGTAAGAGGTATTAAATGAAAAAAAAAAAAAAGTGAACTCTATAGTAGGCACCTTAAGAAATACTTCCTTCCAGCTCTATTTCTAAAATAAACGGGAAGCGGAGGAGTATAGGCTTGTGGTTTTAATAATTGTGTTTCTTTCTGAGAGTTGCAACTGAAGGCTGGCTTCATTACAGGGATTTGGAAAAAGTAACAGATGTTCTTTGAATAGAAACCTGCTGAGATAAACCATCCGAAGTGTCCAACCAGGTAAATGGGATGAGTCATGATTGACATTATTTCTTACCTGTGGAGATTCACTGTTGTTCTCCAAATGTGGAACTTTGTTTCTGAAGAGAGGCACAACAGAATATCAAGGAGTTCCCAAAGCCACAAAGCTGTCTCGGTTCCTGGGAGTTCCTGAGAGACGGAGCCACCAGGATGAGAATCAGAGTAATGGGCCTTAACTACAGTGAAAGACCCTAGGAAGGGAACCAGTAGTTAGCGTAATGGCTATGTCGCTGGACTCCCACGTAGTCGACCGCGGTTCGCGTCCTGGACCAGATGGCTTAAATCTCACGCCGGGCACATGTGCGTGCGTGCCCAAGATCCCGAGAGGAGAATGGAGGAGAAGGGATTGTGGCGTGGCCATCCCCCCTGCGGGGTGATTTCTCGCTTTCTGTCTCTATGTCTCTCTCTGTCTGCCTGGTGAGCGCACGTGCCCTATAGCGAAAACCTCTAAAAAAAAAAAAAAAAAAAAAAAAAAAAAAAACGACCCTAGGAAAAAGAGAGGGCTGCCTGGCAATTCAGCCAAGGCACAGTGCAAAATCCTGAGGAAAGACACGGGTGCTCGGTTAAACCCAACTGAACAGATATTTCTGGGAACCAAGTAGTGCCCCAAACTATGCCAGGATCCAGAGATCCAGAAACCAAAGTAAGATCTGCCTTTAAGAAGCTCACAGATGTGTAGCAGATAAAGATATTCACAAATAATTGGACGTGTGAGAAACGCAGTAACGGGACTATGTACGATGAAACAACAATTACTTCTGCTTTCACTATCCAATTTTTACCAATTCCAGCAATCAAAAAGGATTTTTATGCATCTAAAACAAATTTTCTAAACCTTGGAAATATGGCAAAACCTTACAACTGATTTAGCAATGCATGTTCCATGGAAAATTTCCTTTTGTGCTATTAGCCAAGACTTTGGAGCTGAAAGGGCTAGAGATATAAACTAACTAGGTTCAACAAAATAGAGAAGATTTGAGAGGGAGGTTGATCCTGATGGGCCTCACATGTGATTGGCTGACTCAAATGTCATGCGGGCCTTTGCTAAATCTTCCCTTCTCTCTGTATGCCAGTGTTTTGTTTTGTTTTGTTTTTTCTCTCTCAGATGGGCTCCTTCTGTATAGCTGAGATCATGCCTACTGGTAACAGAGTTTTACATATCAGGATCTCCACCGAGAAAAGGACCAGTACTTAGACTCTTAAAACTAGTCCTCATCTGGAGAAGTATTATTATAACGCAGGTAGGCTCGCCATCCTAGACCCATCAACTGTGGGCCACCATTATGCTATCACTAAAAACCAAGTCCCTGCACCTGTCCTGCATGATTGGCCAGGAAGAAGAGAATCACACAGAAACCAGAGGGTACATTTTCTATAAAGGCCAACTCTGTACAAACAGAAAAAGTAACACTTTCACTTACACAGTTTTGCTTTAATTTATGATCATTTTGCATTTTTTTGAATCCTGCTTTCACATCATCTCCGTTTGAGGCTATTGTAAGTCTCCTCTCTTCTCCAAACACACTATGTGAGCCTATTTTTAAATATCAGATTGTGAGATGGTCCTGTAGCCTAGTAGTTAAGGGAGCCAGAATCCACTTAGCCAAGTGGAGTTCAAATCCTAGCCCAAATGGCTTGAAAAACACACAGGGTATGTGTGCATGCATGCTTCAAATCCTAATAGGATAGAGCAAGGAGAAGGGATTGCTGTGTGACCATGCTCCATCAGGGGAGTGCTTTCTACCTCTCTCTCTCTCTCTCTCTCTCTCTCTCTCTCTCTCTCTCTCTCTCGTGAGTACACATACCCTCTGGCAATTTAAATAAATACACGTCAGATTGCAGAAGCAGGTGGCAACATGCCTATTACAGTCTAAATCCCTTTGACAGTGCTTATTAAGAAAGAGTTTGCAAGGAGCTGAATTGTCCATGGAGGGGCAAGGCCAGAGAGACAATATTGGTGCAGCTAGTCGCACAGACGAAATGGAGCAAAACGACACATCTGTAATTAGAGAGGCATTTTAAGTGATCTAGAGAACACAAAACTCTCTTGACAGATATTTTGAGTAATCAACTTTCTTTACCAAGTATAGGCTCTGAGTGCTTTTGATAATACATTATATTTAATCATTTTTCCCTTTTATACATAATGGCACATTAACCACAAATAAAGAATAGTAGTGATTATCTTCCCAATGAGATATGGAGTGAAACCATTTCTGCAATTCTAATGTCTTGTTTGTCTATAATAAGACGAGCTCATGTGGATGCATGCATGTTGAGGAGGGGCAACAAGCAATGTCAATCAATTGTATTCATAAACACAGCTTAGAGGCAGACCCTGCATAATTTAGACTCTCCCCTGGCTTGCTCCTTCTGCAAGCAGGCATGCTTTATGTTGCATTACCATTTTGATTGAATGAACAGGGTCAATAACGTCACTTTTTCTCATCCAAGGAAAGAAAATTATTCTGAATCCAATCATCAATCAATGCATGTAATCAGTCTGCTTAAAACATCTTGGGCTCTCACACGACTGGATATTCCTAGGAGCACAATAGAAAGAGCCATAGTTTGGGCTGACTGGTTAATCCTCCTACATCCTCACTAAGGTGTTAAAAGGGCAGCTAAGACTCAACATGTGCTGTGCCATTAACAAGATTACGGCAAGGGAATCATTTGAGAAGTTAGAGAGTCTGCACTCTGAGACCTCTAGTCTCTGCATCCATTTGCATATAATTGTTTATCCATTACTTTGCCATACCATCCAGCTACACCATTTTTCTATAATTTCTAGAGGTTAATGGCTTTTTTTCCCCTCTAAATTCAAAGTCAACACAAACTGACACTAAAGTCAAGAAAATGTGCTTTTCAAAGTGCTGTAACAACACTTGGCAGTCTGTACATTGTGAAAAATGTATTTGATCAAGGAACTTTTGCTAGCAGCATGCCAATGGATCCACACTGATTTACTCGAGAAATAAAGGAATTAATTCTCATCTTCCATTTAGGGGTAGAAAACCATCTGTGACATCTTCTACCACATAAATCTCTGACTTAGCTTTCATTCAGACTGTGGGGCATGACATATAATTACTGAGCAAAAGGGAGGAACAAAATACAGATTTTGAATCCTGCCCACCCATGCAGTCCAAATGGTCAAAATAACCAGCAGGGAGCTGGAGCAGGGAGCTGGGGACGAGTGGCTTTCAGTGCAACAGCCATCATGGTTAGGAACCCTTGGCTAGGCACAAGTTAGGGGAGATCTAGGCTGTAAGGCCACACTGAGTAATGTGGCGGGGTAAAATCTCACTGTTGGGATGTGTGCTCCTGACACAAACAGTAGATGCATCTCTCCCTTGCTCTCAGCCATCATGTATGGTTTTTTTTTTTTTTTTTTTTTTTTTTTTTTTTTTTTTTTTTTTTTTTTTTTTTTGCGGGGGGGTTCACAATCGGGCACATGTGCTCACTGGAGAGAGACAGATCGAAGGAAAGTGAGTAATCACCCCCCCAGGGTAGGTGGTACACTTTTTGTCCTATTCATTTTCTCAGAGAAATGCTATTTCTAAATGTATTTTGGTTGTTTGGGATTTTTGCCATGAGGTGTGTGAGCTCACTGGAGAGAGACAAAGAGGAGGAAAATGAGAAATCACCCCCCAAGGGGTATGGCCACACCACAATCCCTTTTCCTTTATTCTCCACTTGGGATTTTGGGTACGCATGGTCATGCACCCAGCATGATTCTCAAGCAGTGTGTCTACGGCTCAAACTGCAGTCAGGCATGGGGGACAAAGCACCTTAACCACTATGCCACCTGCTAGCACCTCTAAATACGTTTTAATTGAGTACTTCTAATATTAAGTCAGATGTCTCTTAAAAGTTATTTTCAAACCATGGTAAAGATGGAATGGTTAACAAGGTATTAGATGGAATGGAAGATAAGGCATTGTGGCATGGCCATTCCCCTGAGAGTGATTTCTCACTACCTATTTCTGTCTCCCAGTCTCTCTTCAGTGACCACATGTGCCCTCTGAGAAAAACCTAAAACAAACAAACAAAACCAGAGCCTAAAATATGTTTTAAGCACTTCCTTTAAAGGTTTTTGTCATAGGACACATGTACTCGCCAGAGAGAAATGGAGTGCCAGTGAGAGGGAAAGTGTGACATCATCCTCTCTTCCACAGGAGGAGAGCCATGGCATAATCCCTTCTTCTCCATTCTCCTCTTGGGACTTTGGGCACACATGCCTGGTATGAATTTCAAGCCTGCCAGGTACAGGACTCGAACCGTGGTCATCCATATGGGAAACCTGGACCTTAACTACTACCTCACCTGCAGGCCCCAAGCATTTGTAAGTGTATAATTTAGTGGCATTAATTGTATTCATACTGTTGTGTAAGATTACCACTATTTACTTTCAAATTTTTCCACCACCTCAAACAGAAATTCTGTACCTATTAAGCAATAACTCCCTATTTCCCTTTCTCTGAGCTTCTGTTAACCTCTTTCCTACTTTCTGTCTCTAAGAATTTTCCTAATTTGGGTATTTTATAACAAAGGGTCTTCACAAAGTTCATGGAAAGTACCTATTATGAAAAAATTATGAGTGGATTTCAAATTGTTTCATACCAAAATATTACTTTGTTTTACATGAATTTTTTTTTTTAGAGAGGTTTTTTTTTTTTTTTTGCTACAGGGTGCGTGCGCTCACCAGACAGACAGAGAGAGACATAGAGACAGAAAGCAAGAAATCACCCCCCAGGGGGGATGGTCACGCCGCAATCCCTTCTCCTCCATTCTCCTCTTGGGATCTTGGGCACACACGCACACGGGCCCGGCGTGAGTTTTAAGCCACTGGGTCCGGGACGTGAACCGCGGTCGACTATGTGGGAGTCCAGCGACATAGCCATTACGCTAACTGCTGGTTCCCTACGTGAATTTTTTGAAGTCACGGCAGATGTGGAATCATATTTGCCCCTTTGCAACTGGCTTATTTTACTTAGCATAATGTCTTCAAGATTCAGCCATGCTGCAGCATGTATCAAAGCTTCATTTTATAAAAGTTTGTTTTTGTTCATTTGAGAGAGAAAGAGAGGAACTTTCAGCAGGATCTCATCATGCCTCAATCCCTCCTCCCTGACTTCTAGCCAGTCAGGGTCATGGGCACATGGGCGTACCTGGTGTGACCCAGGATGCAAACCTAGGCCTCTGTTGACTCCAGTACCCACGGCAGCACCTGGTCATCTGTGCCACCACAGCTAGGACAGAACTTCATTTATTTTAAAGGCTAAGTAATATTCCCTGTATGAATGTATTACATGTGGTTTATCCACTCATCTGTCAATGGATATTTAAGTTGTTTTCACCTTTTGGCTGTTGAAAGCTACACTCTTAAAAACAGTAATGTACAAATATACATTCAAGTCCATTTTCAATTGTTTTGATCATTTATCAATGACAGTTGCAAAATTTTATTGGGTCACATCAAATCAAGAGAAAGTAGACATGGCCTAGATTAGAGACACCCTGCTAAACTTCGGACCATAAAAGAACCCTCAGTGAGTGAAATAGGAACAATAGCAAAAATGGCTATAAGTGAGTAGAATAGAGCAAAAAAGAAAAATGCAATTCAGAGAATTCTTAACCCAGAACCAGGATCATAGGGGTTTGTGGCTATAATTTACATTATGTGTCCTGAAAAACTAACCACATGGTCTTGGGTTGACTGGGTTTCCAAGTAATTAGCAAAATGCAGACATTCTTTGGAAAACTAAATTTTTAAGAAACACGAATTAATATTAAGAAACCACCAAACAAGTATAGAAACAACTCATGTACAAATAAATACAGCAGAAAAATATAAAACTATAAAATCAATCCCAAAGGCTGCAATATTAGAATCATTGGGTATTTTCCAGGTCACATACAAGACAGAATTGAAGGTATTATGCAAAAAACAGCAGAGAAAAATTAAGACAAAAAGAGTATAAAATTGAGGTGAAGTTGTGGAGGCCATAGAAGAGCAAAGTCCAATATATGTAGTCAGAAAACTAGGAGAGAATATCTGCTCCCCACCCTCCACCCAAAAAAAAGGCAACTAGGCAAGAGGCAGTATTTAGAGATATAACAGCAGAGAATTTTCTGAGCAGATGAAAGACAACAATCCTTAAATTCGACAATCAACAAATACCAAACAGAATAAAGAACAAGAAATCAATATCAAATCAAATCAGGACATCCCTTAATGAAGCTATAGAACCTCTAAATAAACAAAGCTTGCAAACAAAAAATATATAGTTTTCTTTTAGAGAAAGGACAATTAAACCAGCAGCCCACTTATCAACAGCCAGAAAATGGAAGACAGAATTGCAATGAGAATAAAACTTTCAATTTAGACATGTATATCCAGCAATACTATCTTTAAAAAATAGAATAAAGATATTTTCAGATAAATAAAAATTGAGAGGGATCATTAACAATACACCATTACTAAATGAAACACATAAAGGAGATAAATTTAAAAAAAGGAGAAACAACATGATTCCAGAAGAATGACCTAAAATGCAAGAAGGAATTGGCAAACATAAATTCCACATTAAAGGTATATCTGGATCATTATTTTTTTGAGCAAAGAAGAACAGTGACTTCTAATAATGGTATTGAAACATCAAGATAGAACCGAACCCTTTAACAATAATTGAATGTAAAACGGGTATGGATAAAGTTTTACAAGTTTTAAGTAACCTGTCTCACTCAGAAGGAGTGTAAAAAATAAGATTAAATTTAAGTTGGCTGAAAGTTTTGGTGTGATTGAGGTAGACAGAATAACAGCCTTCTAAAGATGTTAATGTCCTGATCCCAGAAACCTATGAATGTGTTACATTTCATGGCTAAAGAAAATTGAAGTAGAGAGAGAGGTTTAAGGTTGCCAGTCAGGTAAACTCAATATGGATAGATTATCCTGGATTATCTATATTTGCACAACATTTCATATGCCTCTTTAAAGGTGGAAGAGTAGCCAGAAGAGTTGACATCAGTGTGATGTAATGTGGGAAAGCAGAAGAGGACCATGAGTCAAGGACTACAGAACACTTTTAAAAGCTGGAAAGGTTAAGAAAACAGATTCTCCAGTAGAGACTCCAAAAGATAATGCAGCCCTAGTGGCCTTAATTTTAGCCCAGTCAACTTATTTCAGATTTCTGATCTCCAGAACGGTAAAATTAAAAATTTCTGTTCTCTTAATTCACCAAGAGTTATGGGTGAGATATGGTTGTCACCACTGAACTCATGCTGAGGTTTGGCCCTATGTGCAATGTCAGGAGAGGGAATCCTTGAAAGATGGGTTCTCAGGACCAGCAGATTGCACAGTGGTTACATCACTGGACTCCCACATGGCCATCACGGTTCGAGTCCTGGATCTGGTGACTTGAAAATAACGCTGGGTGCATGTGCATGTGTGCCCAAGATCCTGGGGGGAGAACAGAAGAGAAGGGATTGTGGTGTGGCCATCCACCCTTGGGGTGATCTTCTCACTTTCCTTCTCATTATCTCTATCTCTCTCTTTCCAGCATGCACATGCACCCTAAGGCAAAAACCTCTGTTTAAAAAAAATGAGTATTAATGGTAAACAAGTGAGGTACTAGCAGAGAAAAATTTGACAGATGAAAAACATGTAAAGTTCTCTGTTGAAAAACAAACATCTCTGAGCTGAGTGGTCTTAGAAGCTGCTTACCTACATCTTGTAATGTAGGAAAAATACACAATCACACAGCCAGGCTCTACCTATTGGATCACAAAGTTCTTTCCAGTTATTTAATGTAAGCTTAATTTTTTCAGCTCTAAAATCAGGACATGTTTCCAGGATTGATATGATGATTAGATGAAATAATAGTACTCAATATTCATTTCCTTTCTTTCCCTAATTGTTGCCCTATTCCTCCTTTCTCATTGCACAATGAACTAGAAAGGACAGTTTTTATTTAAGGAAAATTAAACAACACTTTTAGTCATTTGTCATGTGCTTTTCTAGGAAAAAAAGAAAGAAAAGGAAAATGAAAGGTAACTATATGAGGTCTGGGATATGTTGATTGACTTAACTGTGGCTTTTATACCACAATATATAGCTGCATCATCAAATCATCAAGTTGTGCACCTTAAATATGTTGTCAACTCTATCTCAGTAAAGTTGAATCGATGGTTTGTTTAAAAAAAAATTAAAAAGAAGTGGACTCTAATGGGAGGCACTTGGGTGGGGCCTCTGCCTTCCTGAGAGGGTCAGTTCTATTCCCACAATACAGACAGGGTTCTTGCTTTCTCTGCCTGGATGACTGGATTAGTTACTGCCAAAGCAGGGCTTATAAAGCAAGGTTGCCTTTCATGTTTTACTCCTTTAACAGGAACCTGGTTTCCTTTCTGCTTCGCCGTGTTTGGGCTCAGCACAAGTCCTTCCCTACAAGATGACCAAAATCAGCCAACTAATAGTGGACTATCCAGCCTCTAGACCTACAAAAAATAAAAAGCCCTATATACAATACCCATTTCAGGTATTCTATTACAGCAACAGAAAACAAAGACATCAAGTTTTGGATAATTTGTTACATTAGTAATAGTCTTTTTCTTTCTTTCTTTCATTTTTTTTTTTTTTGAGTGGTTTTTGCTATAGGGCATGTGCGCTCGCCAGAAAGACAGAGACAGAGAGACAGAAAGCGAGAAATCACCCCCCACCCCACCCCAGGGAATGGCCGTGCCGCAATCCCTTCTCCTCCATTCTGCTCTCGGGATCTTGGGCACGCACGTATACATGATCAGTATGAATTTAAGCCACTGGTCCAGGACTCAAACCACTGTCAACTACATGGGAGTCCAGTGACATAGCCAATACACCAACTGTTAGTCCTAAGATTTACATTTTTTTTAATTATTTTTATCTTTACACATTTTCAAAGAATGCAAAAAGACTACTCTCCAACTCTTTGTATGAGCGTTATAGAACCTTGACATCAAAACAAGAAAACATACCATCCAAAATCATCATGTAACTAAATATACACATGTTAAATTCAGCAATAGATTAAAAACTATCATACATTATGATCAATTTAGAATCACCTGGGTTTTTACTTTAAAAAAAAAAAACTATTAATGTAATCCCCAAACAACTGGATTAAAGGAGAAAAATCTATATCTTATCTTAATAATTGCAAAAATATATTTAGAAGTTTTTAAAACCCAGGTCTTAAAAATAAACCTCTTGGGGTAAGTAGGTGATGTGATGGTTGAGGTACTGAAATCCCACATGGCTGACTGCAGTTTGAGTCCCAGACTTGGTGACTTGAGTTCCACACTAGACAATTGTGTATGCATGCCCCAAATCCCAAGAGGCAAATGGAAGAGAAGGAATTGCTGCATGGCCATCCCCCTGGGGGTTGATTTCTCCCTTTTCCTCCCACTGTCTCCATCTCTGGTTGAGTGCATGCACCCTATGGCAAAAACATTGGAAAAAAAAAAAAAAAAAAAAACCTCTTAATAAATTATAACAGAATATCCTGATACAGCCTATTTATAAAAAATTTGAATAGACATCACTCTTAACAGTGATACACAGAAGCATTCTCTTTAATATATTTATATATTAAAAAAAAAACAAGAGATCCCATTACTGCCTTTTATTTTCAATACAGTACTAATGCAGCAAGACAAAAGGGACAAAAAAAATAAGGATTGGAAAAGTCTAAAAATAAAATAAACCTTATTGCTGATCATACAGCTATCTACATAGGAAACTCAAAAGAGTTGATGAATTATTAGTATTGAGGACTGTGGTCTAGACACGTTTTCATTGTCCTAAAATTTCTTCCTTAGGGCTGGGGAAAGCTATAACTATATGCCATCAATCTTTCTAAACCGGTCTCCTTGCCTCAGCATTTGTGACTCACTTCTTATATCCTGACTCTGGCATAACATCCCATGGTGATTAGTAAACTCCCTTGCTTATATTAAGGTGGAACATAAACGTTTCTTTCTTCTGACTCCAAGTTTTAAACAAAACCTTTTACTTTATCCATAACAAGCTAAAGAAGCTCTGAATCTTCCTTTGACCTGTAAGTCCCCACTTCAAAATATCTCACCTAACCAATGGATAACTTAGAGATATCAATTTATAACTTTGATCGTAACTTCTGCCTTCCTGAAATGTGTCAAGGACCTGCTCTGACACAGCCCAGTGGGAAGCATTTTCTCAAGGCCTTGAGATTATGATTTCTCTGGGCTGTGGTCACTCCTATCAACTTAGAATAAAACTTCCTTCAATACTTTACAGTTTGTTTTTTCTGCCAACGGTATTGAGCTAGAACATCAATTAATTGTTTCTGGACAGAGAAAAAATATATTTAAAAAAAACAATGTATTTTTATGTATCAGCAGCAAATATAAGATGCAGATCTTTAAGACAGCCCTCTTTAAAATATTGCCAAAAATATAGGGTACTTAGGAATCAATGCAACAAAAGATGTATACATCCTTTGCAAAGAAAATTATAATACTTAATTAGAAAAAAATTATAACAGAGATACATGGCATTCATAACTGGGAAGATTAAATAGTGCAAAGATTCTATTCAAATTGATCAATACCTTCATTGCAATTCTAATCAAATTCTCAACAGCTGGCTTTGCTATTCAACAGGGAGAGGATTAATTTTTCCATTAATTTTGCATGAAAAAATTGTGTACCCATATGGAAATTTTTTGAAAAAGGAATTGAATACCCATCTTTTGTCAGACACACAAACAATCCCCAATAGATTCAAAACATAAATATAAAATAATATAAAACTTTAAAATATATAGAAAAGAAATGAGTGAAGACATCTTTATGATTTCAGAGTGGTGCAAACATCCCAAACAACACATAGAAAGAGTTCTAAAGCAAAAGATAGATTCATTTGACTGTATTTAAATTGGTGGTTTGTACATGGGAATTAAATTCACACAAGATGCCACTTCAGATCTCCCTCAGCACCTTCATATACTATCTGTCTACTTTTGTTTTCTGGGTCACAGATATGCAACATCAGTGCTTTCTTGCTATATCTGTCCTCAGCTTTGGAGGATATGTTAAATAGGAGATTGTTCAGGACCAGCAGATGGCACAGTGGTAAGTTGCTGGACTCCCACATGGCTGATGCTGTTCAAGTTCTGGACCCAGTGGCTTCAAAATCATGCTGGGCGCGTGTGTATCCATGCCCAAGATCCCAGGTGGAGAATGAAGGAGAAGGGATTGTGGTGTGGCCATTCCCTCCGGGAGGGGGATTTCTTACTTTCTCTCTCATTGTCTACCTCACTGGTGAGTGCACAGGCCCTAAGTCAAAAACCTCTTAAAATAAAAAAATAAAAAATTAAAAAGAGAGAGAGAGAGATTGTTCAGCACCACCAGTAAATGCCAGACTGTTTTCTAAAGTAGTTGACCATCAGCTTGTGTGCATGAGTATTTTCATTGATTTGGTGCTCACTAATGCTTATTTTCTGACCATATAAAACACATTCTAGGTGAGTTATCACCAGCATCATCCCTTAAGAAACATGTGAAGCTAATCAAAGTTGCCTTCATTCCCATTTATCCTTAATGTTGATTTTATACTCTTCTCTACCCTAGTATGCTCTGTAACGATAATCCATGCCTATATATCTTCTGCTCTTAAGTCTTGAAACACTTGTGAGCAGGAATGGCTGTATTTTCAGGCTTTCATACCACAGAAATCATTGTAAGATAAACATTATACTGTTTGGATACAGAGAAGGTGATGAATGAGAAGAAAGACCTGTTCCAAAAAGCAACTCCCACATAGAAGAGGAAAGGTACCACTTCTTTTCCTACCCTGAACCAGGCATAAAGAGTGGGAGGGAACCAGCAGTTAGCGTAATGGCTATGTCGCTGGACTCACACATAGTCGACCGTGGTTCGCGTCCCGGACCTGGTGGCTTAAAACTCACACCGGGCGCGTGTGCATGCATGCCCAAGATCCCGAGAGGAGAATGGAGGAGAAGGGATTGCAGCGTGACCATCCCCCCTGGGGGGTGATTTCTCGCTTTCTGTCTATATGTCTCTCTCTGTCTGGTGAGCGCACGTGCCCTATAGTGAAAAATCCTCTCAAAAAAAAAAAAAAAAAAGAGTGGGAGAGGTGAAGTTTTTTTGTTTTTGTTTTTAATGTAACTTGAGCACTAATCACTGAATCAAATTAGGGTTTTTATTTTATGATCGAGCTTTGTTTTCTTCTTTTTTTAGAGAGATTTTTGCTATAGAGCATGTGTACTTGCCGAAGAGATAGATAGAAAGTGAAAATCACACCCCAGCAGAGATGGCCACACCACAATCCCTTCTCCTCCATTCTCCTCTAGGATCTTGGGCACACATGTGCATGGGCCCCATATGAGTTTTAAGCTGCCAAGTCTGGGACTCAAACTGCTGTCTACTGCTTGGGAGTCCAACGATATAACCATCACACCATCTGCTGGCCCCTATTTTGTTTTCTCCATAGGAAAGGGGAAGACAGCATCCCCAACAGGGTCTCCATGTTGCAATCCAGCCCCAGCCTCAGCCAGCACTGGATTGTGGGCATGTCTGTGTACAGCATACCCAGGGAAGTCACCAGATATGAACCCACTGGAATTTTCCCATGTGGGTTATTAGCCTCAAGACCATTTAACTCCTAATCCACTGTCTAGTCCCCTAGGATCTAGGGTTATATACTACAGGGTGGGACAATTCTCTTCGCTTCCAGCAATGGTCAAAGGTAAGTACTAGTTTCTTGGTGTTTTTGTGAGTAATTTTTCTGGGTGTCTTCCCAGGTATGTTAGTGCAAAATGAGTAAAGTCTGCATCAGAGGCTACGACCATGATCTTCACACTCTTGAGAGTGAACTGTCCCCTCAAAGACTCCTGGACCCTCTGTATTAACCCTAGCACTACCACTGGTCTTCAGGAAAGCGGAACTTCAGGGCCAGCTGCCAGTCGGCCTCCTTTCTCCCTGCTCTTGGTAACCACGTGACATTACTTACTTGGCCTTGTCACAGGGCTGCACATGCCACTGATAGCGGTCTTCATACTCTAAAGAACTTCCAGTGTTTGGCAGACGTTGATAAACAGAGCACCCTGCTCTGTTTTCCTCATCAGATGAATACCAAAACCCTTGTCAAGGTGACAGAGCTATTAAGTGTCTATTCACACAGCAATCAGAAATTTGAGCATCAATCAGTAATCATAAAGTCAGGGGCATTTTCTCACAAAGTCAGGAATTCAGAGGGCTTTCATAAGCTAATCAGCAGGCATCAAATAGACAATCAATCTAATTAGCTGCTCACATTCAGATGGCAATCAAAGCAACACAGTAAGCATCATTAGTTATGATATTGAAAATGATGATCGGTGCAGTATTCAGCTAGAAAATGAATATCCATTTTTGTAAATAGGTAAGGAGGACGTGGCTACACTGTGTATATCATGTGCCGGCCCAAAGTTGCAGACATCAGAATCCCAACTGCCGATGTTTGCTTTTCTGTTAGCCTCAAAGCGAGGAAGGTGGTTAGAGTCATTATTCTAAGTTTGACAACAACACTTCCGTAAACTTTGGATGACATGACCCACTTTAGAAAAATAGCAAGGTACAGAGAAGTGAGGAGGAAGTCAATAATTCTGGAAATTTATAGTTCTTTATGAAAACATCATTCTATAGCTCTTAAGCTCAACACCTGTTTACTATCAAATTTTACAACTTCTCTACATGAATCCTTACCTTGGAGAAAATGGACACCAGACTACTCCATAGTACGTATCTTCAGAAGTCATCTGTCTTCAAGGTAAGTCCACTTTTCTCCCCCAAATCCACCATTCACCAGAAAGCCGTTGGCCACATTGCTGGCAAAAAAACTGAGACCGAGTTCTTTTTTCCAACTCAGAATGACAATCATGCACCTCATATTTTGCTAGGTATATTGAAGGTTATTTGGGAATAGGCATAGTCACTGTTCTTCAGGAACTTACCTTCTCTTTAGGTAATACTTATAGAAAAATAGCAAACAATAAAAAATAATGATGTGAATAAGAGCTACGTACTATATTACAAATCTGCATATTTTAGGATTTAAATATTGAAAGGAAGGGAATCAAGAGGAAAAAGAAGCAAAATATTTAAGGGACACAAAAATGGAAAATTATCTTTTGATGATAATGTGTATGATAAATGAACTGGACTCATATACAGTGTACTCATGCTGGGAAAATTCATTTTATAAATTGTAATGATATACAGTGGTTGAATGTGTAAAAATAAACTAAAAAAAAAGAAGAAGAAAATCAAACACAGGGAAAACTACTGATAAATTGAATGTCAGAAAAGATTTCTGGAAAAAGTAAGGAGTCAGGAACTGATTGCTATCAAAGTGCTATATTTCCAAAGTGCCAGTGCTTCAAAAGAATTGATACTCATTTTTAGTGAAAGTTTGAATAAACTTTATAAAGCTAGTACAAAGTCATTGCATAATATAACTTAAAGGAAAAAGCCCATGAATAAGCACATTTTCTTCAGCTTAGTGCTTTTTTTTTTTTTTTTTTGAGAGGTTTTTGCTATAGGGCACATGTGCTCGCCAGACAGAGAGAGACAGAGAGACAGAAAACGAGAAATCACCCCCCAGGGGGGATGGCCACGCCGCAATCCCTTCTCCTCCATTCTCCTCTTGGGATCTTGGGCATGCACGCACACGCACCCGGCATGAGTTTTAAGCCACCGGGTCCGGGATGTGAACCACGGTCAACTTCGTGGGAGTCCAGCGACATAGCCATTACACTAACTGCTGGTCCCGAGCTTAGCACGTTTTTAAGGGCCAAGATTCTTTCTGTACAAAATTTTCATGGATCAAATAGATGTTTATAAGGGAGAATTTAAATTTTTTTTTTTTAGTAGACATTTTTGCTACAGGGCATGTATGCCTGGCAGAGAAACAGAAAGTGAGAAATTACCCCCCAGACAGGATGGCTACACCACAATCCCTTTTCTTCTAGTCTCCTTTCAGGATCTTGGGCATGCACATTCACATACCCGGTATAATTTCTAAGTTGCCAAGTCTGAGATTCGAGTCGTGGTCAACTGTGTAGGAGTCCAGTGACATAACCACTATGCCATCTGCTGATCCTGTGAGAAATATTTTTTAAAATTCGGAGATACCAAGTCAAAATATGTGTCCTGCTCGACTATAAATATGTTCCTTAAAGGAAAAAAAAAAAAAAAATACACAAAACTTCCTGTCCCACTGTCTTGGGGCATCTACATCAGAGTTGGACAGATGACCTGTCTGGGTTAGGAAAGACTGTGTTTAGGATGGAGGAGGAGTTCTGCTTTTAAACACTCTGTCCTTCAAGTCTCTCTTCAGGAATGCTTCTAAAAGCCTTCCTAACTCATAGCTCATCTTTCCTGGCATCCTGTCGACTTCTAATGCCATCCATACCACCAACACTTTTTTTTTCCCCACACATATTTATTTGCATTTTCAAATCCCTGTTAGATGTGAAGCCTCTTAGAGCAAATATTTCTGATTCAACTTTTAACCCCATCAACTAATACACCTCCAATAAATAAATGAGTGAATGACTATTTTTCAATTAGTTTGAGTAATGTGAAAACTTCCAGAGTTCTGTGGAAGGAAAATGCTTTAGACACTGAGGAAGCCATTACAAGGATTTATTAAGAACACTTAGAGCCCAGAAGGCTATGCGTGAGATATAAAACCACGTCTCTGTCTCCGAGGAGTTTCTGTGCTTATAGATGACAGATCACTCGTGGATTCACACTGCAGGAAGTTTAATATGAGGGCTGGAAAGAACAAGCATTCAAAGAATGAAAAATCTGGTTTATGATCAAAAAAAAAAAAATAAAACCTAAGACACGTTCAAGGGGCTTGTTATAGAGAAAGAAAAGTTTAAAAGGCATGAAAATAAATGAGGACGTGGTATCTTAAGGGAGAGAGCAAGAGCAGGCCTTACTTTATACAAAGAAGAATACCAGAGTCTTAGAAAATGTATAGTAATTCCATTGAAGATATTTAAACTTCTACGTCTCAAAATAAAATTTTCAGATGAAAGGTACCATAAACGAATGAGCATATAAAATCCCCATGAGTGAAATAATCTGTGCATTTTCATTTGTTTCCTTCCTTTTTGATCTCTCATTGCACAGAGGACTTGATTGTATAAAGCCAGGGCTCGGCTGCACCTGACAATGGCACGGAACTGTGGGAGCTTGAAGCGTGGAGCCCACGGCACAGTGGCTACAAACCCTAGCAGGCACCCCTGCCACAGCAGGCACTGGAGGTAGCGCTGCAGGGTCTCTGTCTGGTTGGGTTTGGATGCTGAAAGGCTTGTCATTACAAATGCCCTGAGCTGAGTGACAGCCCACTGCTGTTCTGTGCAGAAAACCCGGGTGTGCCACAAAGAGACAGGTTGATGAGTAGTCATCCCGGCTGAAGAGGAAGTGACCTTGCAGAGACCTTTTGCCTGAGGGTGTGAATTGGTTCTTCTGGGACTGTCATAACAAAGTACCATAGACAGGGTGGCATAAGCCACAGAAGTTCATTTTCTCACAGGTCTGCAGGCTGAAAGGCCAAGATCAAAGTGTCAGGAAAGTTGGTTTCTTCTGAGGCCTCTCTCCATCCCTGTGTGTGCACATCCCTGGCGTCTCTCTCTCTTTGTCCTCATGTTCTTTTATAATAAATACATCACTCATACGGAATGGAGGCCTACACAGGGATTTCATTTGCACTTAATTACCTCTTTGAAGATCCTATGTCTATAATACAGTCATATTCTGGAACAGTAGGAGTTAGGACTTGATGACACACATTTGGGAAGGACACGATCCAGCTTATAACAATGAGGCTGCCCCCCAATCTCTACTGCAAAATTGCTTCTGAAAGCGCCTTCTCTAATATTTGCAGAGGTACATTCTTTCAGTAATTCCATAATCGGGGGGGGGGGGGGAAATGCTACTATGTACAGAGCGTTTACTATAACTAGGGACAATGCAAGTGCTCTATACAGTTACCTTATATAGCAAGCACAGTCACCTTTTGGAGGGGTTGTAGTTACTGGTCTTACTTATTTTGGGTTCCCAAATGGATTGTTTTAATGTTGCTCACTTTTCAAAGCAGTGTTTAGAAGGTACAATTTATATAATATAAATCGATATAAAACTAATAAGAGTGAGTTACTTGATAGATTCATAGTGTATACATGTGTCAAAACTATCATCCTTGGGCTCCCTCGTGACCCTCCCTCCAGCCCCTTTCCATAATCCACTCACCTCATCCATAGACACAGATATGCTTTCTATCACTCTAGATTGCATTTTATATAATCTTATGTGAATACAGTTTATACTATGTCCTCTTTTATCTGACTCCTTTTAACATAATTTAAAAGAAAATTTTTTAGGTGTTTACCATGGGGTATATGCACTTGCCAGAGAGACAGAGACAAAGAGGGAAAAGGAGAAATCACCACCAAGGAGAGATGGCCAGACCACAATCCCGTCTCCTCCATTCTCCCCCCCCACCCCCGGGATTTTGGGCATGCATGCACATGCGCCTGGCATGATTTTCAAGCCACTCAGTCTAGAATTTGAACTGTGGTCAGCCATGTGGGAGTCCAGTGGCTTAATCACCATGCCACCTGCTGGCTCTTTCTCAACATATTTTTAAAGTCATCCACATTCTTGAGTATATCAATAGTTCATCCCTTTCATGGCTGAGTAGTATTCTGTTATGTAAACATAACTGTTCACTGGTTACTGGGCATTAGAGTTGTTTCCACAATAGTTCAGGAATACAACAAATAAAGCAGCTGAGTATGCATGTGAGTCTTAGTATGGATATGAACTTACAGTTTTCTTGGGCAATTGCCCAGGAATGAAAAAGCTGAATCACATAGACAGAGTATAAGTTATTAAGAAACTGACAAACTGTCATACAAAGGGTTTTATCATCTTATTGGGTCAGCAGGAAAGTCATGATGCATTTTTGCATAGAAAAAATATGTCATGGCTTTTCAGACAACCTAATACATTGTCACCAACAGTGTATGAGGGTTCTAGTTTCTCTACATTCTTGCCAAAACTTGATATTGTCTATCTTTTTGTTTATAGTTATTCTAATTGAGGAGTAGTGGTACCTCAATGAGGTTTTTTTTTTTTTTTTTTTTTTTTTTTTTTTTGGAGAGGTTTTTGCTATAGGGCGCGTGCGCTCGCCAGACAGAGAGAGACATAGAGACAGAAAGTGAGAAATCACCCCCCAGGGGGGATGGTCACACCTCAATCCCTTCTCCTCCATTCTCCTCTCGAGATCTTGGGCACGTACGCACAGGTGCCCGGCGTGAGTTTTTTAAGCCACCGGGTCCGGGACGTGAACCGCGGTCGACTACGTGGGAGTCCAGCGACATAGCCATTATGCTAACTGCTGGTTCCCTCAATGAGGTTTTAATTCACATTTCCTAATGATGGACTTATTCACCATCTATATATTTTCAGTTCTTTGGTAAAATGTTTGGTCAAATCTTATTATGTTATTTATCTTATTGAGTTTTGTATTCTGGATAAAGTTGCTTATCAGGTCTACTATTGGTAAATTATTTCTCCCATTATGTAGCTTATCTCTTCATTTCCTTAACAGTCTTTCAAAGACAAGTTTTCAAATTTGATTCAGTCTAATTTATCAGATTTTCCCTTTTACAGATTGTGATCTTTGTATGATATCTAAGAAAATATGTGTCTAACATGAACGCATGTAGATTTTTCTGTGTTTACCTTTAAACATTTTATGGTTTTATGTCAATTTGGTCTGTTACCCAGTGTTAGCTGATTTTGTGTATGCTGTGAAGTATTAAGTTCTTCATTTGTTTGGTTTGGGCAGGTGGGTATCCAATTGTTCTAGTACTATTTCCTCATTTATTGAAAAGACTGCCCTTCCTCTACTGACATACTTCTGTGCCTTTGTGAAAAATCAGTTGCCTGGGTCTGAAGGTAACTTCCACATGGGAAGGTTCTGGGTTCACATCCTACAGTCTCCCTGTACAGGCCAGGTGTAGGAGCACATGCCCATAATCCAGGATAGCTGAGGCTGGAGATAGATCACAGCATCAAGACCCTATCGAGGGTGTTCCCGTCTCTCTCATACCCCTCTTTCTCATGCCCTTATTTCTCATTCCCCTCCCTCTTCAGGGTTGTGACTACTCTAAGTTCTTGCATTTCAGCTAGTAAGAAGTGAAGCCTGAACTTGAAAACAGCCTTCTTTCAGCCCCCAAGTTGCTAACTGCTACCATTCACCACCTCAGGGAAAGAGTATCTCCCCCTCCCAACTGGTAAAGGCATGTCTACCACTAGAATCACTGCCTCCCCCCCTAACGTTAATAGTGTGATGTTTTCTTCTTGATCTTAAGAAACCATCCTTTGGTTTGGCATCAATTTGTTATCTTTTTTTGTTATCTGTTATCTTCAATTTTCTTTCATTGTGCCTTTAGAAATTCTAAAGAGCTGTTCCTGTTCTCCATAATAACACCACAAATCAAAAATTGTTAGGACCATTCATATTAGTTCATGTAGCAACCAGAAACTAAGAGCGCGCCTACCTAGTTACTGGAGAGAAGTGCATTTTCATTTTTTCAAATACCGTGTATGAACTATGAAGGTAAAAGATTTGGCACAGAGTTTTATATCTACACATTCTTATTAATAACATAAAATCCTGAAATACTTCTCTCCCCTTTCCCCTACTCTATTTAAAATAACTGTACTTTTCTCTTTCTGTCTGCAGTGTAATTTAACCTCCCACTTGAATATAGAGCATAATTCAATTGAGAGGTGTGTTTATATCACATGAAACACAATAATGCATGATGAAGTATTTCTTAAATCGTTTGCAAATGAATGGCTGCAATATTCCCACATTGCTCCCTGCTCTCCTGCAAACTAAAAACAACTGTGGCGATTTATTAATATATGGATCCCAAATGACTTCTTGAGACATTTAAGTGCTGGATGAGATGAGCATGACCTAATGGAAAATCACAGGTATTGAATGGAAGACGTGTGCTAAAAATGGGAGACGATTTCAGGTGGCAAATAACAGAGGAACAATCAGTAATCCAATGTCACGACACAGACTAGATTTTTAAAAGGATATCTGATTAAAACCAAAGTATATGCATGAAAATCTTGTAGCAACTTTAGAAACAAGACAAGATTCGTAACTTCTATTCCAGGGAGTACCAGAGCTCCTCACCAGAACAGAAAGGAAGAGACAGATACGGGACGTAGAAGGATGAGAAAGAAAGAAAAAAATCCATCAAGATTCAGAGATGATTTGATTTTATTAGACTTGCTAAGTGAGTTCAGCAAGATGTCTATATATAAAATCGATACACAAGACACATTTTATTTTAATAAATCAAGAACAATCAAAAGTCATCATAAAATGCTACATATAACTAAAAATGTAAGCAAGCAAAAAATCATTCTATTATATGTGTGGAAGCTTTCTATAAATCAAATGATGAAACTTTATTGACACACACTAAAGGAGAGTTAAATAAGAGAGATATATGTTGATAGGTTAGAAGATTCCATAATTAAAGTTGTCAGTTTTCACCCCCCAAAAACCTGTACATTCATTAACTCTACAGATTCAAATACAAATATACAGGGTCATTGAATCCACAGTTTTCTGGATAAAAATTAACTTTAAATATGGAATCTCCTAACCCATTGACGTATATCTCTTACTTAACACTCCTTTAATGCATGCCAATTAAGTTTCATCGTTTGATGTGGTACCATGTCTAAAGAAATGTCAAGAAAAATAGTCACTATTTACTTAAAGAAGAACAAGGTTAGAGAATTTGCTTATCAGAGATCATATTATAACAGTTTGATAATGAGATGCAAATAGGCAAATGAGAGACGATAGGGAGCCTAAAAGAGACCTCTCCATTTATGAATACTTGAATTACACAGGGATGGAACTGTGGAGCTGTGAGGCAGATGGATTGTCAATAAATGTTTCTGGGATAATTAGATAAACTATTAGGAAAATAAAATTAGAGCCCTGCTTCACACCATCTAAAAGATACCATCTTGAGGTAGATCATAAACCAGAATGTGAAAGAAAAAAATAAAGCTTTCAATGGAAAAAAATCTTTTTAAAATTTAAAGTGATTTCTTATAAAAATAAAAATATAATAAACATGATGACTGATAAATAAAAATACATTAAAACTTAAAATAATGGTTCCTTAAAATATACTCAAAAAAGAGGAGGACAAAGTCCAGAAAATATATTTGTCAGATTATATAAACAAAGGGATTTTTTTAAATTCAAAATACATAAATGTGTTCTGTAAGTCAATAAGACAAAGACAATATAGGCAGACAAGAGTCGTGAACAGGATGCTTTATTAACCAGGTCAAGTGGCCAAAAAGATATAAATGATGCTACCCCTTTAGTCATTAAAGAAGTATAAATTATAACTAAAATGTGATATAATTTATTTACATATGTCAGAGCCACTAAACTTGAAACAGCTGATAATACCATTTGTTGATGATAGGGAACTCTCCTATACAGCTATGAGCATGTGAATTAACAACCGTGGAAAAGTATTTGACAGTGTCTACTAAAGTTAAGCCTGTATAAGCCTCTTATCCTGCATTTTTTTTTCCTAAACATACAACCAACAGTTATGTACACATGTTCACCAAAAGACACATAAAGAAGTTTTATGGCATTATTCTCAATAACCAATCTACATATATAACATATATAAAATTTAGGGTGTTTTTATTAAAAGGAACACTGGCAATACCAATGAGAGAATTAGAGCTATACACAAGCAGCATGGCTAGAGCTTATAAAAATAATGTTGAACGAAGAAATAAAGAAACAAAGGAATATGCACAGTATGACTTCATGTATATAAAGATCAAAGCAGACCAAATTAAAATACTGTAAATTGTTCAGTGATGCAGACTTAGAGGGTAAACTAAAGATCATTATTTAGCATAAATGGAAGGGGAAGCAAGGCCTAGTGATTGTGAAGGGTCAGGAGGGCTTTGGAGCAGCTGGAATTGTTCTATTTCTTGACCCAGTAAAATTTGTTTGCAAGTCATTACACAATAACCAAAAGAAAAAGTCTTAAAAAAAATCTTTAATCTTCATCAATTTTTTGCACTTTGTATGTGTCATGAATGTAAGATACACATATGTAGGAAAAAGTGTGCATGTAGAAAGTGTACATGTACTTACATGTACACTGTTGGTGGGACAGTAAACTGGTACAGACATTATAGAAAACAATATGGAGAGTCTTCCAAAAATTAAAAATAGGACTACCTTATCAGCCAGCAATGTCAGCTCTGGGTATAAATCCAGAGGAAATGAAATTAGTATCTTGAAGCGATATCTGCACTCGCATGTTCACTGCAGTATTATCCACAAAAGCCAAGATAGGGAAACAACCTAAATGCTCCCTGACCGACGAGTGAATAAAACGTCATACACACGCACAGTATTTCACTGTACATTCATATAAGGGGAATGCTATTCAGTCACAGTAAAAGAAGGAAATGCTGACATCTGTAGCAACAAGGCTAAATTCAGAAGACATTATGCTAAGTGAAATAAACCACACTCAGAAAGACAAATACTGCATGTCCTCACTTACAGGTGAAATCTAAAATATCAAACTCAACAAAAACAGAGATTAGACTACTGGTAGTTGCCAGCAGGTGGGACGGGGGAAATGGGGAGCTAATGGTCAAAAGATACAAAGTTATCGGTTACACAAGATTAGTCCTGGAGATCTCATATGCAACAATGTGTCTGTAAGTGCCACCACTACATTGTATGCTTGAATTCACTAAGAGGGGAGACCTTAAGTATTCTCACTGCATAGCATAAACACAGGAAAGAAAGAAAATAGTAACTGTGTGACGTTTAGGTATGTTATTTAGTTTGATCATTGGGACTAATTTACAATGGATAAACATATAAAAATATCAATTTACATATCTTCAATATAGAGCGATGAGCTGCAAGATTATATATAGCACAGAGCCATATAGCTAGGTGTATAGAAGGCCACACAGTCTGGGTTTTTGTAAGTGTGGTCTATGATGTTCACATAGTGATGAAATCACCTCACACTGCATTTCTCAGATGGTATGTCAGTCATAAAGTGCTGCATGACTGCTTAAAAAGGTACTTGCAATTATATCTCAGTAAAGCTGGAATAAAACCCAAAACATGCAACTTGTTTTCAGCTATTTTGAAAGATCTGAATCAGCTGATGCTTTTTTCAACTTATCTTACTGTGATACTTATTTCTGTGAGTTCTTGAATGAAACTGGTAATTAAGATTCACGTTTCATTTATTCATGTAATTAAATTTTGCCCAATAGGAGGCAACTTTTTATTCATGTTATGTGGAGCATAGTGATTCTTTCAAACTGGATTCTATGGTAGTTTATATTATTTTTTTTTTAGTTTAGGAACAAAGGTCTCTTGATTTTTTTAATTTGTTTCCATCGTTCTGATTTCTTTAGAATTAATGATAATTATTTTTTCTTTAGAAGTAATTATTTTTTTTAGATCTTGTATCACTCCTTGTTTCTCCATCTTCATAATACTGTCATTTATTTACCAATGCCCATTGAATCTAAGGCTTTTCAAATATAAACTCTGTATTAGCATCATTTTCCATACCGTCAGTTCTTCACTGCCTCATTTGTGAATTTTGTTTCTGCCATTATCCTTTTCACTCCCTTATAATATCCCTTATTCTACTCTCACCTAGTTTTGTTTTTGTTTTTTTTTTATTTTTTTTTTAATGTCATTTGCAGTCTATATGCTACCTCTTTATTGCCTTCAACTTCAGGAGCAAGACTTCAGGGTTTTGATGCATTCTATTTCAACATGTAAAACTATTTTCTGTTTCCTCTAATAAATATTCCGTAGAAGTAAAGCTCTTCTTCCCAATCCCCAAGGTTATCTGTCTTCTCCTGGGCTCTACAGTATATTGGCTTAAGTTCCATCTTGGTTCTCTTCTGCATCCTCCTACTTGGACCAGAGATTATTTTCCTATATCTGATGTTTGCTACAATTAAGGATATATGAAATTCCTCCTTGCCACTGGATTACTAGATATCTAATTTGATGGCTGTTTTATGTAAATATCTCAAGATCCTTCCTAATGCCATAGCTTCACTATATATTATGTTATATGTTGATTGACTAGATCACAAACTAAAATCACTAGATTCTACTGCTATCAATGCTTTTTTCTTATTGGCTCATGTATGATTTTCTTAAAAGTTATTGACTCCCCAAGATCAGTGAATCACCACGAACTCTCCCTTCTCCACAAGTAGTTGCATTTCGACAATTTTAGTCTTATGCTAAATGCTGAAAAAGAAGTAATACAGGCATGGTTTGAAGATGAAGTTGGAATATGGAAAGAAAATGGGAGGTGAGTGAGAATAGCTATCTAGGTACCTAAAAGAGAAAAAAACAAGCAGTCATGCAGTGGAGGGAGAATTATCTGGTTAATAGAAAGCTGTATTTATAATGTAGAGAATAGAGAATTCATGAGACAGAGAGGGATTTTCCAACTACTTTGAAGTGAGCAGATTTCTCGTGAGCTTGGAAAATGGACCATCAATTACACTTTTCAATCTAGTTCAATCAACCTAATAGCAGAAATTTCTTCTAGATTTCACAGTAGCTTTACTGTCCATCTTAATTTACCCTGTTGTGAGTTACTTTAGTAGTACAATAATTCAGACAAAAATCAGAAGAATCTCGCCTTAAGTATTTTTTAAATACTATGTTTAGTTTTGAAATGTCAACTGACCTTATAGGACATGAAATGCTGGGAACATTGTGGTCTTAGCCAACAAAGAAACAGTTCTACTTATGCATACAGCAAAATGCTGGTTCAGTTACACATATTTTCTAATCTAATTTACATTTTAGCTCAAAGGAAAGTGATAGAAACTTCTAAGTAACATAAGAGAAGAAGAAACAAAGAAAAACAGCATGATAACAAGCCCAAATTATGGCGGCCTGTGAAAATATTATGTAGTATATACTACACAAAGAAGCTACAGGGCTGGGTTTTACAGCTTGCCTATCACACATATGGGGGGAAATGTAATATTTTGCACACATGAGACAGGATGCAGGAAATGACACACCTCATGATAGTGATATTAGAAGTATATCCACTAGCTCAGAGAGCAGAAAATGTCTTAGGAACAGCATATGAAAATATCAAGAAAAGCAAAAGGTACAAACCGAAAAATAATTTGTCCAACTCTAGTATGGAAAACCAAAAATCTAATTTTTTGTTAGATGACACAACCCATCTTAGGTAAAGTTAAAATGTCTAAATGTGCTCTACCATAAGAAATTTAAATCTCCATAGCGATAGATTTATCCAAAAATTGAATCTAGATCAATAAAGCTCTTGAACTTTCCAGAAAAAAAATTTTAAACCCAAATAACCATACACAACACTTTATAGCAACATGTTCATAATCAAAGGTTTATGGGATTAGAGCAACGCCTAAGCACTAAATTCACAATTTAGTGCATTGGAATCCACCAAACTCACAGGTTCTGCTCACACTCCTTGGGGAGGGAATTATATCGACTAAAGGTCACAGATTTCTGCTTGCCAAGAGGGTATTCCCAGCTGTTGACATGAAGAGTGAAGGAAGAAATTGATGTGGGTGCCAGGGAAACAAGAGGCTCTTGAGAATGAAGGTCATTTACCATATGGGACTTTGCTAAACCATTTTTATTGTGAACTAACAAAGGTTTATTAAAACCTAACTACAACGAACTGATTATGAATCACTACAAAGTTCAAGGGAAAGGCCACATCTCACAACTTAGAAACATTTCTGTGTGCTCCTTTCAATAAACTCTTTTTACTCCTAAATCAATCACTGTCCTAACTTTTAAGTTAATGACTTTCTTGCTTTTCTTACTTATTTTACTAAGTGGTATTACATGCGTAATCACTATCAATTTTGTTATGTTTCAATTGTGGATCAACGAAATTATACTTTGTTCATTCTTTGCACCTGACATTTTTCTGTCAACATGGTAATTGGGGGATCAATCCAGGCTGGTGCATGCAGCTGTGGTTTTGTCAATTATATTGCTGCATACTATTTCATATACAAATATAAATTATTTATTCATTCTACCATTAACGGACATTTTGAGTTATTTTAAAAATGATGTGATGAACAATTTTATAGAGGGTCTAGTTTCATCATATCTCCAGAGTTTTTGCCAAGGAGAATTTCTATGGCATATCTGCCTCTGTTGAGATTTAATACGTATTGTCAAACCATATCCTAAATGGTCGAACCCAATGGCAGTGTGTGAAGGTCATTTTGTGCAATGCCCACACCAATAGTTGTCAATCAACCTAAGTGTCCAAACATTGAAGACTGGGTTGAAAAACTGTGGCACATATATACTATAGGATATTACCCAACCGTACAAAACAATGAGACCCTATCATTTGATTTAAAGTGGATGAATATAGAAGACTTCATGTTAAGCAAAGCAAGCCTGACTTTGAAAGATAAAAATTGTATATCCCTAAGTCTTTTTTTTCCATTTATAAAGTCTACCTGGTGGATGTATCTACTATAGTTTTAATTTATTTTATTGATGTCCAGTTAAGTTAAGAACTATATGGTTACTGGCTATTTGGATTTTACCTTCTAAAAAATAACTTTAGAATCTTTTGTTCATTTTTCTATTATGTTGGCTCTCATCTTGTTGATTTTGAGCAGCTGTTTCTATATTCTAGAAATAAACACTTTGTAGATCATATACACACATGCATACATACCTGTGTGTACACATACGCACACATAAATGTATACATATATGTGTATATATGTGTGCATATACATGTGTGTATATATACACATGTGTAGATGTGTGTATTCACATATATATACACACATACATACATATTAGGTGATTGGGAAAGTCACAATATATTTTTCTGTGTAAAAATACATGACTTTCTCGACCACCCAATATAGTATGTATACATAATTAGGCTGAAAAATCACAACACAAAGCTAACCATTTTAAAGTGAACAATTAAATGATATTTAGTATATTCACAAGGTTGTACAATCACCACCTCTAATTCCAGGGCATTTTCAGCACTCCAAAGTAAAATCCACTATCAAAGCAGCAGTTTCCCCCCCCCCCCCCATTTCCCTCTCCTCTGGCCCCTGGAAGCCTCCAGTCTGCATTCTGCCTCTTCTGTATGGATTGTAACTATTTTGAAAAATCTACACAAATGAAATCATATGATATGTGACCTTTTGTAACTGGCTTTTTTTATTTAGCATAATTTCTTGGTGGTTCATCCATGTTCAGCGTGTATTAGTATTTATTTTTATGGATAAATAATATTCTGTTGTATGTACATACAATGTGTACCCATTTACCTGTTGATAGACCCCTGGGCTGATTTCATCTTTTGATGAACTGTATAGAGCTGCTATGAACCCGCTTGTACAAAGACTTGTTTGAGTATCTGTTTGTAGTTCATTTGGAGATAATCCTGGGGTGGAGTTGCTTAGTCATGTGGTAAATCTTTGTGAGATTTTAGGAACTGCTTGATGTTAGTCATATTTTATTGTAAAATTTTCTCTTCATTTCATAGCTTACTCTCTTAATGGTATCATTCAATGATAGAGGTAGTCAAGTTTAATGGCATCAGATTTATAGCTAATGATTTTTATATTCTGTGTGAGAAATCTTTTCCTAACCTAAAGTCACCTATATTAACTTTTAAGAGCTGTTGGTTTGGCTTTTCGTTTTTAGGTCTACATTCCTTCTGAAATTGACATTTTAGTGTGGTAGGAGGTATGGGTCAATTTTCTTTTCTTCCAAATGAATATCCAAATATATTAACTCAATTATTTAAATATACCATCTTTTCTCCCTGTTGCTTTACAACTTCAGTTCTGTTGTAAATTGAGCATTCATATATGCATGTATCTGTTTCTGGACTTCCTATCTTCCACTGTTTTATTATTGTTACTATTTTTTTCTTCTCTCAATAATGTAGAGAAAAAGAATAAGCATCTTCAAACAGAGGCAAGAATACAACACTACACTTCACACACAAGTGATTCTTTGGGGGAGTAGAAGGGTAAGATGCTGATGGTTCTCTATTTAGTTCTCTCAGTGGCTCTTATCTCTGAATAAAAAGGAAAATTTTAACATGGTATAATAAACCAAGCTGCTGGTCCCAATTCTACACTTCTCTGTAATACAGCTATGGGTCTATTTGCTCACCATGGCCTTCTCAAGAGCAGCTTCTCGTTCACTTTGAATCTCTCCATATGACTTTCTTAGGACAATGGGCTATTCACAAAGAAGATACAAGTAGAGCCTAACATAAACTTTTGTAGTTGGACTTTTGTTTTTTCTTTAAGGGTGAAAATAAATTATACGTAAAACTTCAAATTCTTTAAGTGGCTAGACAAACCTATAAATCACAGTTCCTGAGGACTGAATGACAAAAAAAAAACTTTATAGGATACAAATACCACACCTCTTCCACAGTGCAATGGTGTCATTTTTGCCTATTTCTGCCCAGTTTCAATAGCCACACTAAGCGCTCTGTGAACTCAATGACTTGCTATGTGAAGGATATGCCCGAGTTTGCCACTGATCACTTGGTCTAGACCCTAGAGTCACACATTTGGAGCAAACCAGATCCAAAGCTGTGACCTAGAGCCAAGGCCAGCTCACTCATGGCCTCTAGATGAACTACCAAGCTAAACCTGGTAAACACCGGTCGACACAGTTACCTGAAGACCTGTAGAAATAACAGAGATCACTGTTGGGAGCCACTGAGGGGATTATTGAGAGAGTGGTATGATTAATTTCTGCATTCCAAAAAGAATTTCTTGAACATGTATTGTAGCAGGCACTGTATTAGATAATCCTTGTGGTACAGAGATAGATACCACTCTGTGCTTTCTTTCAAAATGTCTGTGGTCCCATAAGAAAATATGGATTATTTTATCTTAATGGTAAAATTACACTGAAAAGTGTAAAGGCATAGAGCTAGTTAGAAAGGATTCTAGGCAAGAGGTGGTACAGATCTGAGCTGGGACAGTGGCCACGGAAACATATCAATTCAATCTACAACAGGCATGTACTTGTCAGACACCGTGCAAGGTGCTATCAACAAAAAGATGACATAGGTATGATATCTGAGCTTCAGACACTAACAATCTGATGGTGGAAAGCGTGAACAAAGCGAGTGTAATATAATACGCCAACCACAGGCCATAATACAGAAATTAACACTCTCCTATCCAGTGCACAAATCTTTTTTTGTTTTGTTTATCATTTCATTCTTCATTTATAACAATAAATAGTCAATATTTAGAAAATGCTAAACACTGTAACTTGCTGGTCTGGAGGGATTAGTAAGAGCTCCTCAGGAGGAGAAATGAAAAATGGCTGATAGAGAAGGCAGGGGGCAACTCCAGAGGATAGAAAGAACATTTGCAAAGGCAGGGGCAGGACCAGGTGTGCTGGGCTTGTGGAAGAGTTTGTAGCTCAGTTCATCTGGAGCAATGACTGCAGAGGCTGGCTATAGGGTAAATCAAGTTGAGAAACAAAATTACTTATTGTGTTATTTTATAATTTTATGACAGTAATGAGGTGCTGTTGAAAGATTTAAGAACTGTAGTTCTGAGGGATCATTCTGGGGGTAGTGCTGAGGAGAGAGAGGGTACGGAGGAGCAGGGAGAGAGGAGGTCGTTGCGATTACCCAGCAGCTTGGGAGTTAGGATATATTATAGATAAGATGTGAGAAACTCTTCTTTTTGTTTTTTAATTTCTTTAGAAAGAATGATGGTTACAGAACAGAATTTTGTGTTATAGCCACAGTTACATTTTTCCCCAGTGTCAAAAATAGTACCTGATGCAACATCAGTGAACAATAAATATTTTTAAGTCAATAAGGATAGGGTAGGACATATACAGAAAGGTTTGAAGCATGGCTTTTAGCTCTAAAGCACAATAAAATGATTACTAATACTAACAAACCCACTCTCTAACCCAAGCATTAGAACCTAATTAAGACTTCTGAAGCTATTTGCATCTTCATTTCTGGTCCCATCTGTCCACTTCCTCTCAGAGATGATCACTATCCTATTCTATGTCATATGCACACACAGATTTTATTATAGATATAGTTCTAAATAGAAGGGAAATATGTATACACACACACACACACACACAAGAATACATTGTTTCACTCTTGATTTGAAAACAATGGTGTCAATGAGCATACAAAAAGGTGTTCAACATCTTCAGTCATTCAGTAAATGGAAACCAAAACTGGAATGAGATACTGTGTCATACCCAGTAGGATGGCTCAAACGAAGACAAATGGTAATAAGTGTTACTGAGGATACAGAGAAATTAGAACCTTCATACACTGCTGGTGAGACTTTAAAATAGTGTAACCACTTTGGAAAACAGTTTGGCAGCTCTTTGAAATATTAAACACAACTGCCATATGACCTAGCAATTCCACTTGTAGCTACATACTCCAAAGGACTGAAAGACGTATGTCAAGACAAAAGTTAGCTCATTGCTCAAAACACTAAAAGATCAACCATGTTACTAAATACACAGAAACTAACTCCAGCCCTGAGCCAAATTCCTTAAATCTATAAATTTCATCTCCTATCTCTCTGGTTACTAACACATCTAGGTAAAACATTCCTTTTCGTGCTGTCTACCACAACAACTCTAGTCTCCATACATAAGATTTTCTTTTTTTTTTTTTGGAGAGAAGTTTTTGCTATAGGGCATGTGTGCTCGCCAGACAGAGACAGAGAGACAGAAAGCGAGAAATCACCCCCCGGGGGGATGGCCATGCCGCAATCCCTTCTCCTCCATTCTCTTCTCGGGATCTTGGGCACACATACACACGCACCCAGCATGAGTTCAAGCCACCGGGTCTGGGGTTCGAACCATGGTCGACTACATGGGAGTCCAGTGACACAGCCATTACGCTAACTGCTGGTCCCCATAAGTTTTCTTAACAAACGCTTTGGACTGTTCACCCCAGCTCCTGCTTTGTAATCCCAATTGGTCCCATCTGGACATGGTTTGATGAAGTTCCTTGTGGGAATCCCCCTGGTGCCGCATTTGAGGATAACTCTAGCCATAGGATTAGCCAGACAGCACAGGTATGATAAAAATATTCTGCAATTGAATATTAGTGACAGTTGTACACCTCTGTGATTACAGTAAAAACAGACCACTGAATTGTACACTTTAAAAGGATGAAAAGGTATGTATGTGATCTCAATAAAGTTATTATTTAAAAAATAGTCTGGGGCCAGCAGGTGGTGCAGTGGTGAAGGTACTAGATTCCCAGGTGGCAGACTGAGGTTCAAATCCTGGACCTAGAGCTTGAAACTCACACCATGCATGTGAGCCTGTGTGCCCAGAATCCTGAGAGAATGGAGGAGAAAGGATTGCAACATGGCCATCATCCCAGCAGGTGATTTCTTGCTTTCTATCTCTCTCTCTCCAACAAGTGCATGCACCCTATACCAAAAGTCTCTCTTAAAAAAAAAAAAAAAAAAAGTCTGTGTTTAGTCTCAAGAAACTTATTTTTTCACTCAAAATAGTATTACTAAGATTCATTTATATTGCTGTGTATGTGTGTGTGTGTGTGTGTATACAAAAAGGTGTTCAACATCTTCAGTCATTCAGTGTGTGTATACACACACACACACACACACACAGAGAGAGAGAGAGAGAGAGAGAGAGAGAGAGAGGTTTATCACCTACTACATATGAGGTGTCTTTAAAAGGTTCATAGAAAGTGTATATTATGAGAAAACTGTTCATGGACTACTAAATTTTTTGCACCAAAATAAACTCACTTATCAATTCCATTTTTTCACAAAGCTTTTGAGGTATTTTTACTGTGCAAATATAACATAATTCATTCATGCATTCTCCTATCAAAACACATTACTGTTATTTCTATTTCTTCTTTTAATTTAGTGGAGCTTGAGTGAATCTTAACACAATTTGAATCAGTTTTCCAGACTGAGTTTCAAGCTACTCTGGGTAGCCTCATGGCCAATGTTATTTCTATCTCTATACTGTTATAATATTTAGTATAAACATTCAATAAGTATACATCTAGGATACGATCATGAGGTCATCAACATGCACATGCATACAAAAAAGAAACTGTCAAAATGTTTTTCAAGGTAGCTGTACCACTTTACCCCTTCACCAGGAGTATAAACAAGTGCTCCTTGCTCCACACATAGAACAGTGGTTAATTTTGCTAATCTGCTGGGCATCACAGGATATTTTCAACTCTAAAATTGTGTTTCCCTGATCACTATGAATGTTGAGAATCTTTTTTTACATTTTTAGTTTCCTTTAGTGTTTTATGTTCTCTAAAAGCTTATTTTTCTATTGGGTTTTATGTGTTTTCATTACTTACTTTTAGGAGTTATTTAGATATTTTGAATTATAATGCTTTTTTAAAATATAAGTGTTGCAAATAAATCTTCCCTGTATGTGGTTTGTATTTTTACTTACTTCATGGCATCACTTAATAAATAGCAGTTCTTAAATTTAATATAGTCAAATCTTAAAATATTCTCCTCTCTAGTTAATGTTTTTAGATCTTAAGAAACCCTTATCTGCCCAAAGGTCATAAAGATATTTAATCTGCATTTTCTGTATTTTCTTCTAAATGTTTAAAGATTTGCATTTCATATTAAAATCTTTATTTCAATTGAAATTGAATTTTATGCACAATGTGAGATAGAAACCCGATTTTATTTTTTTCCAAATATGTAACCAGAAACTCCAGCACCACCTACTGAACAGTTAGTTGCAATGCCTACTCTTCAGAACACTGAATTCCCATATATGGGTATGTCTTTAGGGCTCTCTCTTGAAGTTCTTTGGTCAATAAGTCAATCATTGACAATACTATATTTAAATACTATGAAGTTTACTAAAATGGTAGACTCTAGACACATTCATTACTGAGTACTTGAAATACAGCTACTGGTAAAATGATATGAATTCTATTAATAAAAAAATACACCCTGGTTTTTAAGGATTTATTAAGAAAAATGCATTAAATGTTTCTTTGCCAATTTTTATATGTTAAAATAAAATTTTAGATATAATGGATTAAATATAATTATTGTTAAAAATATTACCTGTCAGATTTATGTTGTCTTTTTACTTTTCAATGTGGCTACTAGAAAAATTTTAATTTATATATGTAGCTTGCATTGTATTTCTATTGAACAGGCTCTTTATAGATTTAGAATATCTTTTCTTTTTAAAGAGAGATCTTGTTATAGGGCACATGCACTCACTGGAGAAACAGAGATAGAAAGTGAGAAATACCCCCCAGGGCAGATGGCTACGTCACAATCCCTTCTCCTCCATTCTCTCGGGATCTTGGGCACACATGCACACATGAAAGGCATGAGTTTTAAGTCATCAGGTCTGGGACTCGAACTATAGTAGACTATGTGAGAGTCCAGTGATGTAATCATTACACAATGTGCTGGTCTCAGATTTATAATATCTTAGTATTAATTAATATCAAGGGCTAATGCCCCAGATCATTATTCAGGAATGTCTTGACTATTAGGCCTTTTAGTATTTCACATAATTTGTTTAAGGTTTTTTGTTTGTTTGTTTGCCACAGGATGTGGGAGCTCATTGGAGAGAAAGAGAGAAGGTGAGAAATCACCCCCAGGGGAATACATATATACATACGCAAGTACATATGTACGTACGTATACATGCACACACTTTTTTTAAATTTCTGCCAGAGTGCATGCACTCACTGACAAGAGACAGAGGAGAAAGAAATCACCCCCTGGGGGGATGGCCACACCACAATGCCTTCTCCAACATTCTACCCTCTGGAATTTTTTTTTTTGATTATTTTATTTAACTATTTTTAATTTAAGAGGGACAGAGTGAGAGCAAGAGAGCGAGAGAGAGAAAGTGAGAAAGCAAGCTGCCAGGTCTGGGACTCGAACTGTGGTTGGCCATGTGAGAGTCCAGCGTCCCTAACCACCATACCACCTGCCGGCCCCAACTACTCTCAAGATTTTGAACAAGCACACACACCTGCACAGTGTGATCCTCCAGCTACTATTCCAGGACTTGAATCCTGTTTGGCCACGGGAGAATTCAGTGCCCCAACCACCATGCCACCTGCTCATCCCAGTGCTATATATTTTGCTAATATATAACCAATCTTTTCAAAATTGTAATTTTCCATAATTTTATGTTATTAATGCCACTGGCTCAGTATATTTAGTGCAATATAGAAAAATTAAATTTAGGGGCCAGAAGGTGGCATGGTGGCTAGGGGACCTGGAATCCCACAGCTGACCATCCCAGACCTGATGGTTTGCTTTCTCTCTCTTGCTCGCCCTCTCTGGTTAAATTAAATTAAATAAACAAGGTTAAATAATTCTTTGAAAAACAAAAAATAAAATTCATTGTATCATTCCTCCTACATGAGGAAATTACCACAAGAGGTTAGTATATAGCCCTCCATATTTTCTTTCTTGTTTGCATGCTAACATGAGAGAACTTCAGAAAGTTTATGAAGTGGTCAAATGGTGCAGTGATAAAAGTCAATTCTCCACCAGTTGTGTGTGTGTGTGTGTGTGTGTGTGTGTGTGTGTACCCAAAATTCCGAGAGGAGACTGAAGAAGGGATTGTGGTCCTGGGGTGGGAGGTGATTTCTTGCTTTCTGTCTATCTCTCTCTGGTGAATGCATGTGCCCTATAGCAAAAACCTAAAAAAAAAAAAAAAAAAAAAGTTTAAAAAAAAAAAATGCAGTGCTGGGGCCAGCAGTTGGCATAATGGCTATGTCACTGAACTTCAATGTAGTTGACCACAGTTGGAGTCCTGGACCCGGTGGCTTAAACTCACATCGGGTGCATGTGTGTGCATGCCCAAGGTCTTGAGAGGAGAATGGGGGAGAAGGGATTGTGGTGTAGCCACCCCCCCTGGGAGGGGGGTGATTTCTTGCTTTCTATCTCTCTGTCTCTGTCTTTCTGGCAAGTACACGCACCCTAATAGCAAAAACTTCCACCAAAAAAAAAAAAAAAATGCAATGCTCTGTGAGTCAATCCCACATAGGAAGGTTTGTGGTTTGAGACCACAGACCTCTTTGAGTAAAGTGGACACACCACATATGTGCCCATGATCTGGGAAAATGTGAATGCTGGGAGTGGAATGGAGTATAAGAACTCCTTTAGGGTCGGTCGGTCGGTCTCTCTCTCTCTCTCTCTCTCTCTCATGGCAGAAATAAGCAAATAACATTTTTAGAAAAGACCATAGATGAATGGACTTAAAATAGGAGTTTGTTTTGGTACAGAAAACTTTGAAATCTACATAAAATTTTTTCATAATACCTATTTTCCGTGAACTTCTTGAAGACCCTTAGTATACCGGTAGCATTAGTAACATAAAACAATATATGCAGAGTACTCCGCACGTAATGAGTATTCAATGCACGCGAGTCATAAGAGTAATATGGGGAAGTTGTTTTCCAACCTTTCATTTATGAGGATACAGAAACTCAGGGGCTCCTGCAGGTGGATCGCAGTGCTGAGCACACCGCTGCACTCATTATTTTATAAGATTTATTTGTGGATGTTGATAAAGTTTTCAGAGCCGTGAACTCATATGACTTGAGGACTAATGAGACTTGGTTACTGCGAGAGGTGGCGTCACACCGGATAATTCGGGATGTCTGCACTGATTCAATAAACCGGAACTACATCAAAAGTGGAAAAGGAGGAAAAGCAGCTGCCGTCACAGGATGGTTTTGCAAAATACCTTCATTCTCTATGCTATGGTTTTCTTATCTGTAATCAGGGTAGACTAATTGTATCTACTATACAGATGGACAATTTTCCTCTAGAAGAGGTCCATTTCTTTCTCTACAGGCCTTTCATTATCAGAGTGCCAACAATTTCAATTTATTAAGCACCACATGGTACCAAGAACCGTACCAGCTCTTGATCAAACAGAGCATTTGAATTTTGTTATTTTAAGGACAGCCATAAGAAGTACTCTGTGTTTTAAGTGTCAGCATGAGGGTCGTGATTTGTGTTCGGATTGAACTAGCAATTTCTTGCAAATAGGTTAAAGCTTTCCACAATTGTCACTTGGTTCTTTGTAGGCTATGCCTGTCATTGAAATTAGCAAAAAACTTTTAGCTTCATGTCATAGACAGGAAAGCAAAATGTCTCCAATCTAACCCTGTTAGTACAGATCCCTAGATACCACTATCATTTCTGCTGGGTGAAGATTTCATCCATACACTCGTTCTGAGAGGAGATTTCACTTGAAGCATGCAGTCCGTAAATGTCCCCAAGTGACTGCACTTGGGCAAGCACAACTGAATTCCATTACTCATGAATATTCAGCTTATTTTGCTCTCTTTTTCTTCTCAATTACCTCTCAACTTCATAACTTGTAGGTTATAAAGTTCTAAAAGCATCTAAGGTATTTATGGACAGAGATCTAAGGGGTGCCTGAGGCCACTCAGAACCCCCAGCTCACGGCCCCATGTCCCACACCATCACCATGGCCTCAGGTCCCAGATACTCTTGGGTGAGACCCTTAGGCCTAAACGTGAGGTCTCACATGGCTCCCACTGACACTGCTGGCAGCCTCCATGGCAGGACCTTTTCAGAAGACTTAAAACTTAGGCTCGGGAACCAGCAGTTAGCGTAATGGCTATGTCGCTGGACTCCCACGTAGTCGACCGCGGTTCGCGTCTCGGACCCGGTGGCTTACAACTCACGCCGAGCGCGTGTGCATGCGTGCCCAAGATCCCGAGAGGAGAATGGAGGAGAAGGGATTGCGGCGTGGCCATCCCCCCTGGGGGGTGATTTCTCGCTTTCTATCTCTCTGTCTCTCTCTGTCTGCCTGGCGAGCGCACGTGCCCTATAGCGAAAACCTCTCAAAAAAAAAAAAAAAAACTTAGGCTCGATCTGAGCCTCAGTCCTCCAGACAGTCGGAACCCAGAGTGAATGTATTTCTCCCATCTACTTCCTGGGGGATGAGAACGCCGGCACAGCAGCAGGTCCCTGTGCCATTTCTATTTTGCTGTAGGAGGCTCCGAGTTTTCTGACTTCGTGTTTTATATTTCAATGGTTTTAACCAGGGCATCTGGAAACCGAAGAGGCTTTGGGAAAGCAGGTGACAGGTGAAATTCTTTACCTTTACAAGCTAGAGACCTTTCCATACCGGTAACAAGGGACTTATCCTCCAAAGGCAGTATCCGTCAGCCTGCGGGGGAGTGCTGAGCCAGTGAAGCCCTGTGGTTCAGAGACAACCTGTCATGGTGTTCCCTCCGTGTCCCCGAACCCTGGAGCCAGAATCTGTAGACTTCTTTTAGCACTGTCTTTCATTGTCTGAAAGTACTAGAGCCCCTGTAGCTGGCACCCTGCAGATAACAATTATATTGTCTATAGATACGTGTGATTCTTTAGTGACCCCGGGTGGGAAATCTTGCTTCCTTAACGCCAGTGTTGGGGAGGGTGTGGTCAGATCATCGTAGCCTCTTGCCCTGCTGTCTAGGTTGCATTAACAACACTTCCCATTTGCATAATGCTTTTCCTTCTCTGGAAACCTCTAACTTCTATTTTCTTGATTTTTAAAGTATACATGTAGAGGAAACTGATACATATAGAATGTAGTGGTTCATCCAAAGGTCCTCATCTAGTTAAATAGTGGGAATGTGAAACCCCATAACCCCTTTCACTCATTCAATGGTACTTTTCTTGTAACACCCGCCTCTCTGTCTACTGATTGATTTGGCTGACAAACCCTGGTCCCTGGATGAGTGATAAGAACCAAAAGGCAAATTATTGAGAGCCATGTGTTTGGCCCTGACTCAGCCCAACAGAGTAGATGTTGATTTGCTGGAGAGCCACAGTGTCATTAAGGAAACAGGATCCCTCATCTGGAGCCATCAGAGACTCATATATAACCACAGACAATATAATTGTTAATTGTGGGGTGCCAGCCACAGGGGCTGTAAGATCTTCAGACAATGAAAGACAGTGACAAAAGATGTCTAAAAATGCTTCAAGCTGATTTTGAAAGATGGGAGACACTTGGAAAGTCGGGAGGTAACACGGGTGGACAAGAGAATAGGAAAACGTGCAAAGGAAAGTCGTCTGTGACCACAGATGGGTCTGTACTGTCGCTTCTACCAGAGTTTTATCCTCAGGGCCTCCTGTGGGACTGAAGGGCAGAGCACATGGCACCTGCCAGCCTCAAGTGGCACTCATGTCATCAGGCGGCCCATCTGCCAAGCAGCATTCTGTACTCTCCCAGGTGAAACAGAGTCTAGGGAAACCCTGAGGGCTAGAAGTCTTGCCACGGAGACACCATGCAGAGATGGTGGCCTCACGCAGAGATGGCTTGCTTGTGTTCCACTCAGCAGACCTGACAGTTTAAAGTGACCTTTTATCTCCTGCAAATATGTAATATAAATACTTCCATAATCTGGGACCAGCAGATGGTGTAATGGTTATGTCACTGGACTCCCATGGAGTCAACTGTGGCTTGAGTACTGGACCCAGCAGCTTAAAACTCTTGCTGGGCACATGTGTGTGTGTGCACGCCCCAAATCCTGAGAGGATAATGGAGGAGAACGGCCTGCGGTGTGGCCATCCCCTCTGGGGGGGTGATTTCTCACTTTATGTCTGTCCCAGTCTCTCCGGCAAGTGCGTACACCCTATAGCAAAATCTCTCTTAAAAACAAACAAACAAAAAAACCTTCAGTAATGATGTTTTTGCATGAAAGTGGTTATTCAGAACAACCTTGAGTTAGAGTCTCCAAATATCCATCTAGGCATTTTTATTTCTCTTAAAGGGGTTTTACATAGACATTTTGGAGAGGGACTACTTTGAGACAAGGACAGGTAATGTTTTTTAACCTTCCTACTCCTGAATAGTGTTAAATGGCCAAGGAAAGCTACGCCAGAGTAGCAAACCTGAACAATTGCAGGCTGGTTTGCCATAGCAGACAGATCTCAGAGCATTCCTTCACTTCCTTCTGGGGGAAGTGGGAGGACAATGCCCCCCACTCCTCTCTGCCCCCTGGTGGTCACTCCTTCTTGTCAGCTCTTCTTTATTAAAATTTTTGCTATAGGGTGCTTGCACTTTCCAGAGAGACAGAGAGACAAAGTGAGAACCCCCCCCCCGGGGGGGGAGGGGGGATGACCACGCTCCAATCCCATTTCCTCCATTATCCTCTCAGGATCTTAGGCACCAGCACACACATGCCTGGTGTGAGTTCTAAACTGCCAGGTCTGGGACTTGAACAGCAGTCGACTACGTGGGAGTTCAGAAACACAGCCATGCCACGCTCTGCTGGCTCCTGTCAGCTCTTTTGAGTTTTCTCTCTCCCCTTAACCTGCGGCTAAGCCTTTCATGAAGCACTAGCCCAGGCAAATAAATGGACACACGTGGGTGTTGCTGCTACAACTTCTAAAAAGATACAGACTAACCTCTTTCCAGATCCCAATATGACATTGCACACTGCTTGGAAACTTCTCCCCATTCTAAATCGTCTGTTAAACGGTAGGTTTTATAAGGCACCTTGGACAATGTTTTATAAGGCACTTTGTAGGCACTGCCATCAAAATTAATTGTTTGAGTTATCATTAAAAGGGATGCCTCTGAAACAAGAGTCATGGATATGGTCTCTTTTCTCCAGAGTGGCCGTTCATCTCTCGGCATTTGCTCCAGAGCCAGGAGTCAGCCTGCAGCCAACGTGTCCTTCCCTCAGCAAAGCGCCTTGGTCTCTGGCACAGAAGCCAGTGCACGCTTGGCCCAGCGCCAGAGATTTTTTACATACACGCTGTGTCAGGTCCCTAGAGGGAGCCTGGAACTGGATTTAGACGGGGATGTTTCTTCCAGCCTCCGTTTTCTGTCCTTGTTACCAAGAGCAAGGTGTACTATGATTTGAGGGTTGTATGCTTTCCACATTTTTCTGCACCAACCGATTTCTGGGATTCATTTTGAAGCCAGTGTTTTCTGCTTCTCAGTCACTGAGAAGTCAGTCCCCTTCAGAGAGAAGCCCTCGCAACCAGGAAGTACTTGAACTAAAGGAGCAGGGAGCAGTTTCTGTGGAGGAACGGGGAACAGTGAGCAGACCAGTTAGGTGCTCTAGGAGGCGAAGAGAAGTAACTAAGGGGCACCTGTGGTAAGGAAGGCTGGGACCAACCAACACCCAACATCGGCCTCAGGACTTCACACTGGGCCAGCTTGGGCTCCTGAGTCAGACCGGAGCTTACAGTTTATTCTTGTTCAAGGTCCACTTTATCAAAAAGATTCAGTTCTCAAGTTGACCTCTGTCACTCAGTAATAGCACACACATTCCGGTTTAGGGGCTCCTCGGTGTGACCTTGGACAAACCACTCCATAGTCCTCTCAACTCAGTGTACCGGGTCTCCCAATTCCCCCACTTTCTTGGCCCCGACAGATGCAGAGGGCCTGGACACTGTGTGACCTGACTAGGTGTGTGCTTCTGCCTGGTGTGTGTTGAACCCAAGCAGGGCTGTTAACATTCCAAGTGCTGATAAACGCAGGTTGTTGCAACATTGACCACTGTCAACTAAAACCGGATGCAAACCAAAAGATCAACCACGTGGCTACATACATAGAAACTAGCCCTTGCTGAGCCCAATTCCTTACACCTTCACACAGATACCATAAGCGGACCCCTGGTCACAGACATACCTGAGTGGAAAACCTTTCTTTCTTGCTGTTCGTGGAGAGGGCGGTGCAGCCTTGTGGTGGTAAGTCCCCTGACAAAGGCTTTGGACTGATCACTCTGACATTTAGTGTTTCTCAGAAATTCCACCAGCCCCATCTTGGGATAACTCGGGGCAATTTCTTGCGGAACTCCCTCACCCCTGCTTTTGCGACAACTCCAGTCCCAGTGGAAATACAAGAGGGAACGCAGTGTTCCATTGTGTTCCCTGGAGACCACTTGCATCAGAGTTATCAAGGACACTTGCTAAAATACAGGTCCTTGGGCTCTGTCACAGAACAAGTGACTCAGAGCCTTCAAAGGTAGCACACTCCCGGAAGCTGCATTCGTTTTACCGACTCCCCAGGTAATTCTTAGAGACAGCGAAATTGGCAAACCACTCCCCTAATTTATAAGGGCACTGCCACTTACGTTCATCTAAATGATTTGAAAGCACTGGTTTCAATTGAGACATCAGAGGAAGCCCTGTCTTGCCATTTTACTAAAAGCCCTTCTTCCCAGGTGAGCTGAGTCAGAACAACCTTGAAATGCCAACATGAAAAACGAAAGTGCCATTAGGCCCCATTTAGTAACTGCAGAATTACTGGGTATTTTTTTTTTTTTTTCAAGCCATTGGGTACAAATTATATTTTCTAATGTGTCAGCATTTTTCTAATTCAAGTTTCCACTAGTAATCTGTTTTGCTGTGAACACTGGATAAACTTCATGCCCAGCAGCTAAAATTTTGGGATGCAACAACTCATTTACAGAATTCTCTTATATTCATCAAGGAATGAAAGCATGATTTCACAGAATTGAATTTTAGAGCTCTTATGCAACTGAAAATTATATGGACCAATTTCCTTATTTTAAATTAGAAGCATTGAAGTGACTTTTCTCTTTCCACCGCCATCTCTGTCCCCAACTCATCACAGACAGCCTGCCTAATTCTGAACATCCTCCCGCTCAAAGACCAGATCCTCAGGCTGGCTAGATCTCCTCTCTCCCTTCTCTGTGCTGCCTCCGCAATTCATCTCAACCTCCTTAAAGCACATGGCACGTCGGCCTGACATTGGTTTCATTTATGTATTTTGTATCCTTAATAAATCCTTGAAAGCAGAAATTACAGCTTGTCCATCTCCATAACATGCAGGTCATCCAAGGGGCACAGTAAGTCCTTGGTTAATTTAAACTTGGCATGGGGCATGCAGGGATGCAGTGGAGGAATGGACGCTCCTCTTCCACTGTTTCTGCTGAGCAGATATTTACTTAGCTGTCACCATGCACCAGCACTGTGCTAAAACCTTGATAAGCATCATTGCACTGAACTCTCAGAAAAAAACACAGAACTGTACGATATTGTTTTCCCCTTTACAGATGGAGAGTGGAGGCAGAGACAGGCCAAGCAGCTTGCTCTCAGTTATGTGACTAGAAAGCGAGAGACCCACCCATGTCTGAACAGGAAGTCTGCTCTTAGGACCACACTATACTGGCCCTCATACGGGAACCTGAGGGTCTTCTTTCACAGCCATGAAACAAGTGTACACTCCGTCACGGCCAAGGATGGGGAAACTGCCACCATGAAAGATAAGTGCTCAAAGAAGCATGCTCTATTACAGGTGGGAAGGACTGAATTTCACAGCCTGGCCACGGCATCATGGAACAGTGAGGCCTGGAAAACAATGCAGCCATGTGCTGCACCATGGCATTTCAGTCCATGACAGGCCGCATAGACAACAGTGGTCCCATGAGGTTATACCATACCATGAGCCTGTGCGTGTAGTGCACTATAAAATTTAGGCTTGTGTAACAATACTCTGAGATGGTCCCACAAAGAGTAAATTCACCTGCTAACACATTTCTCAGGACGCACACTATCCTGATACACGACTGTGTTTTGAACATTTCGGTGGATTTTTCAAGACATGAGAGTGTAAGCCCTGGGACATGTGAAGTCAGCTAAACAATAATGGTTAAAGGTATGAAAAGTTCACCAACACTTAAGTCAGTGCCACTCCAGCAACTAATTTGGAAGGAAAAGGCTCTGAGAGACCTATATGTGTATGCCAAAATCTTTCTAGAGTATGGCAGACCAGCAAATGTCTATGGAGGGGATAAGAAATCATGGCAAAAGTCAGATGCCTGTTTGCCAAAATTTATATAAGCTATCATAGTTCGACGCCTCTGATCCCAGGACACTGGCAACTGTTCTTTAGTAAGGATCTTAGTTGTATTTGTTTGATTTTCAGGTACCAAAACCACTCTATAGTATTTGTTATACCTTCATCTCAGCTGTTAACCACTTTTTAATCACCTCTTGTCTTCTAATCTTTTAAATCTATCTCACCTGCAAATAGGACACAGTTGGTAAATGAAATCAATTGATTACAAACCTGAGTCCACCTGGTTTCTCAGTGACCCACTAACAGGCTAGCTTACATTTACATCTGTCTGTCTGCTTTTAATGTCTTACCCTCACTAGAGAGACACTTCCACTCCAGGCCTCCTAACCCCCTCAGCCCAATTCAACCAGTCAGATGCATCAAATTCCACCATCATGATCTTGCCCCATCCTTACCATAACGATTGTCTGATTTTACACCCCTACATACACCTTATCCGATCCCCTGCTTTTTCATCCTCCTCCCATCACAGTACTGGTGGTTGTGCAGACACTGAGTGATAACTATTTGTGTGTCTTTCTCTCCTCATATTGTATGGATTCCCAGAAATCAGGAATAGTATCTTTCTTGTCCTTGTTTTTAACCTGATATTTCCTACAGAGTGCCTAAATAATTCCCTGCTTATGAAGCTTGTTTAATAAATGTATGTTTAATTCAACTGAACAAAAATATAGAATTGGGGCTAGCAGGTGGCATAGTGGTTGAGGTGCTGGACTCCCACATGGCCGACTGTGGTTTGAGTCCTGGACCTGGTGGTTTGCTTTCTCTCTCTCTCTCTCTCTCCCTCTCTCTCTCTCTCTCTCTCTCTCTCTTTCTCTCTCCCTCATTAAGTGCCCTGTGTTTACCAAATGAAAAATAATAATGATAAAATTAAATAAACAATTTTAAGAAAATATAGAATCAAGGAGATTCTTGACTTGAGAGCTCAGTGCTTACATCAATACCACCCATGGATTTGTTTTTGGTTTCCCATTTTTTCCTTAGGTTTTTTGTTTGTTTGTTTTGTTTTTGTTTTTCCCCCAAAGGGCATGTGTGCTCACCAGAAAGGGAGAAGGTGAGAAATCATGTTCCAGGCCTGACCATGCTGCACCCCTTCTTCTCCACTACCCTCTAGGGATCTGGGGCACACACATACACACACATGCGCCCCATATGTTTTTTCAGGCTGCTTGGTCCGGGAATCAAATTATGGGGTTATCCATGCGTGATCCAGCACCTTAACCACCATGCCATCTGGCCCCTGTGTTTGCTTTCTTAAAGGGTTTTGTTGTTGATTTCAAAAGAGCTGACAATCATTCATTTCTCTTTGTAGCCATGCCCTTTGCAGTGTGGTGTTGCAGCTCTCCTCAAGAGTTAGAAGTTATTAGCTCTCCCCTCGATCCTGAGCTAGCCTTGTGACCTGCTTTGGCAAACAGAATTCAGTGGAAATAATGACAGGCCAGTTCTGAACTAGGGTCCCAAGACCCGAGACCTCGCATGCTCTGCTTGCTCTCCTGGAATAACAACCATGCGGATAAGCATGGCTTTGGCTTCAGTTGTTGGAAAATAGAGACTGTTCCAGCCATCCCTATACCCTGGCCAATTGCCAGCCAACCCCAGAAGCACAATGCCTGGATGGCCTGCAGACACCTGAAAGAGCAGAGATGAGACTAAACTGAATCCAGCCTAAATCACAAACCAAATAATTGTGGTTTATAGTCACTAAGTTTCAGAGTGATAAGTTGCACATTCATTAGAAACGGGAAGGAGTTTTAAGTTCCGACGTCTCATTATTTCAGTTTCTATCGCCAGTCTGCAAGGACCTACAGCTGAGGCCTCAGAGGCTCACCTGCAGGCTAGACCCCTACCCTGGCTGTTGATTGGCCCTCTGGTGTTGGGCATTGGAGAGATTGCCAACGGTCCTACTGCCTTTGCTGCTGCTGCACTCCAGAACTGCGCAAACTTGAGAGTTTTAATCTCATGTTAATAAATATGTGGCTGCTCGGGCAATTTGTTTGGGTATAATTATGCCAGTCTCCTAGGAAATTACTGCCACCTACGTTATTACAGATTCACCTTGGAGACACTGCATCTGGCTGCTTCCTGTTCAGTCAAGAGCTCCCTTGCCAGAGACCAAAACATAATGCTCTAAAGCTTTCTCTGCTCAGATTCCTCTGCCTTCTTGGCCTGGCTCTTGCCAGCAGCACCCAGCATAAAACACAATCCTCAAGAATCAAAAGGAGAAAATATATCTGGGGCACACTGTGGCAAGGAGTAAGAGGCTTGTAGATTAGAAGGACAGCGACAGCTTGAAGTTCAGGTTTTATTCTTCTTTTCTTCCTATTGTTTTGAGAAAATGAGGCTGTTTGGCTTCAATGGAATCTCCTGCCTTGTAGAAGAATTGACAGAATGTTCAATGTTCATGAATTAGACAGCTTTGATCTCCAGGGACTTTGTGGTGATCCCTCCTCTTAAAAGTCTCTTTCTATAGGCCTTTGAAGAATAGAGATCTGTGGCCATATTCCAGTGGATAACTTATAAAGAAAAGACCTTTATGCCTCCAAGCAGTGGCATACCAAAGGCAGAGGTTCAACTCAGGTGCAATAAAGGGGAATATTGACTGCAGAGGATTTAAGAAACAGTGCTACCATGGATCCCCGCCCCAAATACCAGCCTGCTTTTCATTAATACCATAAGCCAACACTCCTGGACAGTGTCAGTCTAGGATAAAATAATCCTTTCTGTTGAGAGTCCATCACCGAGACCTTAATAGGCTTCTACTTCTTGTGTGGACTGTACCTTCTCTTCAGAGAGCCCCTTAAGGAGGCTGCAGACCTGTCCCAATGAACCTAGCAAAGCTGCCTTCAGTCATTCTTCTCAGCTGATAGTTTTCATTTTTTAAAAATAATTATTTTATTTAACTTTATTTATTTATTTTAATTTGACCAGAGAGGGACAGAGTGAGTGAGACAGAGAAGGAAAGTGAGAAAGCAAGCTGCCAGGTCCGGGACTCATACCACGGTTGGCCATGTGGGAGTCCAGTTCTCTTAGCCACATGCCACCTGCTGGCCCCATCAACTGATAGTTTTCAATAGAGAGGAAATGAAATTTTATAGGCTGGGAACAACTGAAATCTATACCAGAACATAACTAGCAGGGATTGAGGGGTTTTCCCATGTATGAAGAAGCAAAGATGAAGAACACAATGACCCTAACCCCATGCCTCAAATTCAGTTCCTTCCCTCCCTTCAGGGAACCTGTAACCTCACATGCAAATTGGAAAGTTATATAATTTTTATTGGCTCTGATAGCTTTAAGTTTTCTCTAGCCTCTAAGAAGTGTGGTTTCCTAACCAGTCACATTGCATCAACATCATTTGGGAATTTATTAGAAATGTCCATGTGGGGGCCCACCTAGACCTACTACCTCAGACATTCTGGAGGGTGCAGAGCGGCAGCAATGAGTTGCCAGGTGATTTGGATGCATTTGTTAACTTCCTCTATAGAACAATGACTTATTATCCAGAAATATGTATCAGACTCACATGTGATTCTGAAGAGCTGATATAAAACCTGGACATCTGCACTTTTTAATCTCCCAAGAGTTTCTGATAGAGACTCTCAGTGGACAACCATTGTTCTGGAGAAATGAGATTTCGAGGAACTCTAAAAGAGGCCTGGAAGAGTTGTTTCTGCAGCTTAGTACAGTTTTAATGCACACTAAGTGAGTGGAGAGAAAGTGCAAAGATTTGTTTGAAGATGATCACTGTAGCCAAATGCCACAAGGTCACAGTGAGACCTGTAAATAGGCAGCTCCCTCCTCAATTTTACCCCTTTGTAATCGTATGATCTATAGAACTCCTTACCTGTGAGTTCACTTGTCCGACACCTCAGGCCTCTTGCCTTTCTATAGGGAATGACAAGAAGATAAGTGATATCATAGCAAGTGCCAAACTAGTTTCAACTCTTTGACTGTACCACAAAGTTGTCTCTGTGTCTAAACCTACTACTCAATACTTCAGAGCCCTATTAAAGTCCCACTTTCTCTGTGCCGTCTCCCTAAGATCCCTCACTTCTTTTTCTCCCCGCTCTTTTCTGTCTACTTCTTCATCTGAGCTCCTTCAGCACATTGTTTGAACCATTTGTTGGACAACTTTCAAACATTATGCTAAGTGAAATAAGCCAGGCACAGAAAGACCAATACTGTATGATCTCACTTACATGTGGAATCTAAAACAGTCAATCCCATAGAAATGAAGAGTAGAAAGGTAGTTAACAGAGACTGGGGCAGGGGGAATGGGAAAGGGGATTGTTGAACAAAGGCTACAAAGTTTCAGTTAGACTGGAGGGATGGTTTGAATGCTATATTACACTGCCTGGTAACCGCTGTTGGTAATCAGGTATTGTATATTTCAAATTGCTAAAAGAACAGATTTTGAACATTCTCACAACAAAAAGAGAGAAGTTGGTGAGATGATGTGTTTGTCACTTAGCTTCATTGACTCTTTCTACAACATAGACATAGATCAAAACAGCACATTGTACTCCATATATTTACACAATTATTATTTGTCAGTTAAAAACATGTTTAAGGGGCCAGCAGATGGCGGAATGGTGACGTCACTGGACTCTCATGTAGTCAACCATGGTTTGAGTCCCCTACCAGGGGAGAATGGAGGAGAAGGGACTGTGGCACGCGCAGCCCCCCAGGCGGTGATTTCTTGCGTTCTGTCTCTCTGTCTCTCTCTGTTTCTCTAGCGAGCACACATGCCGTATAGCAAAAATATCTCTCTTAAGAAAAAAAAAATTAAAAATTCAGGAAATGACAAAAAAATAATGCTTACTAATTTTGGCTACTTACATATGTTAATTTCCAGATATATATTTTTCCTTTATTTCAGAGATTATATCATATAACTATACCCATACTATCCTGATCACAGAGGACGTACTCAATGCAAGTTTGTTGATTGGTTGTCTCTATCTGCTATTTCAGTTCAAGGAAGTCGTGAACTCTGTGTTTAATAGTGAGTAATTCTTCTGAAAGAAAAGAACACTTGGGCTCGGGGGGGGAAATTGAATGTTGGTTTAAAATTGTATTTGATAGTTTCCCCATACCACGTGACATCAGACTGAAATAAACTCCTAGCTTCTATCTTCCCTTGATTCACATGGAGGCCCTCCAAGGACCACAGCTGTGCATTCTGGACATATACATCCCACTCATGCATAGGTTGTAGTTTTATGTGCAGCAAGGAGTCCACAGGCTTTCTACTTTAACATTGACCATACTGGTCTATACAAATAATTTGCAAATGTTGAGCTTCTCAGACCAACAAGGCATGCCTACTGCTGCTAACCCTCAAATTCACTTAATACTACCTCTACCTGGATTCTCAAGAATCAGTCAATTCTTACTCTGTTGTTCGAATCTAGGCCAATGTGTCAGTTTTTGTTTCATTGTTTTGTTTTTGTTTATTTGCTAAATATTAAAACCAAACCTTAACTTTCAAGTAACTGGCCGTTCAGGGATTAGAAAAAGAATAAAATGCCTCTTAGGTTTGGTAGGTTGTATCAGTGCATCCATGAGAGCTCTGGTTCCAGGGGTACACTACAAAGGAAATCATTCTAATGCTTTCTGGTGGCAAGGGACTAAAAGCCAATTACTATTTACCAAAAGGTGTGTGGTTAAATGAGAATATGTCCTAACAAGGCTATTTTCCAGGTCCAAAAAAGAAGAAAAGAGGATGGATCCTTCCACTTCACAGTACCGAGGAAAGCACAAATCTCAAACACCATGACCTTAGCAAAGTGTTATAAGGAATTATAGATGAAAATTAGTACAATTTTATAAGTAGGAAATTAAAAATTTGACTACAGAAATTATGGGCAAGAATGGAAATGATTCACTTCTGCTTCTCATTAGGGAACAGAAAAACCGGAAGACATTTACTCCCACCCTAACACGGAAAGACAGAACAAGTTAAAACACATTATTTTTTGTTTTTGTTGTAATTCACTGGGTAACTGAGGACACAGAGAAAACTAATTAAACAAAACTTTAAAAGTGGCAAGATTTCCTAGGAGACTGGGAAACTGTAGCTTCCTTCATCCTTGGCAGAGGAGAAACAGACAGGAGAATCCACCACAGCCAGGGCTAAGGAGAACTCGGCCAATGTTTACCATGTCTAGCGGCTGCATGGAGAAGGCCTTGACAAATCGGAACCCTCAAAGGCCTTAGTAAGTGAGTGCGCACCTACCAATCAGCACCGTTGGCAACACGGGAAGAAACCGAGAGAGAGTCGAGATAGTCGTCGTGAGTGAATGGGGCCATTCTTAAATTCAGGGCAGCTGCTACCAAGGGCTGTGGTTGGAGCGTGAGAGTGGAGAGATATCTTCCTGAAGTATAAAAAAATGGAGACAGAAACAGTGAGCAAAGAGAGACCCACAGTGTGTGACCTGTAAAGTTGGCAACTGTGTTGCAAACACTAAGAAAAATGCAAAAATTCACCTATACTAAAATCCTAATTCCTCTACTCATGTTAAAAAAAAAAAAGATTAAATTTATCCCCCACAATAGCAATCTGAGAGAGAGGGTGCCTCTCTCTCTCTTTCATGTGAATGCATGTGCTCTCTATCATAAAAAGAAATAAAAAAAAAAAAAATAGGACCACAGATGCCCCCAAATGTTGGAATTATATTGCAAGGAGTATAAAATGACTATAAAAATATGTTAAAAGATCTTACAAAGAGGTAAAAATATGTAAGTAAAAGATATAAATAATCACAGCAGAGAGATGGAAAATAAAATAATAAAATAAAAAATAAAAGGAAGTAAATGGTTAAGTTGGAAAAAACACAATATTAGAAATTAAAACTATATAATGATATCAACAAACAGCGTGACACAACAAAAAATAATATGAACAAATTCACTTTCAAAAGATTTACCCTCCAAGAACTGCTAGAATTTCTTCAAGCTGAAGACAAATGATCATGAATGGAAATCTAGATGAGCAAAGAGGAATAATAAAAAATTTAAATACGATTTATATATTAAATAGCATCACTATATCAATTGTAATTTTCCATATTTGGATCTGCAGTGTGGTTTGTGTAAGAAATTAACAATTGGGAATTTTTAGTAAATTCTCCGCATTAATACTACTTTTTTTAAGTCTCATAATGTTCAAACTTGAAAGTTAAACACTATCTTAAAAGAAGAAAAAAATTAGAAAATTTGTAGCACCTGCTTTCAAAATAACCATACAGCAACAACAATTAAGAAATTGGTGTTGGGACCAGCAGTTAACGTAATGGCTATGTCACTGAACTCCCATGTAGTCGACCACAGTTCGAGTTCTGGACCCATTGGCTTGAACTCATGCCAAGCGCGTGTGCGTGCATGCCCAAGATCCCGAGAGGAGAATGGAGGAAAAAGGATTGTGGCATGGCCATGCCCCTGGGGGGTGATTTCTTGCTTTCTATCTCTCTGTCTCTCTCTGTCTTTCTGGTGACTGCACGCGCCGTATAGCAAAAACTCCAAAAAAAAAAAGAAAGAAAGAAAAAAGCAAGAAAGAAATTGGTGTTGATACCTTATGCATAGATCACATCTATAAATGATAGAGATCAATAAAACAAAATAGAATTCAGACAGAGGCACCCACATTATGATATGTTGATTCATGTAAAAGAAATTAAGGGAATTTAATAGGGAAAATGTCTTTTGAAGAAATGGTGTCAAAACAACTGTCTATCTGTAGGAAAAGAAACTAACTGTAAACCTTACCTCACACCACACATAAAAGTCAACTCTAAATGTATTATAAATCTAAGTTTAAAATAAAATCTGGAACAGCCAGAGGTGTGGTGAGTAAGGTGGTTGGATTTTACATGACTATGTAGTTGAAGTCCTGAACCTGGTGAATTGAAAAACACATGGATGTGCGTGTGTGTGTGTGTGTGCCCAAAATCCCAAGAGGAGGGTGGAGCTCTGAGAGGAGACTACAGAGTAGCCCACCTCAGGGTGGTGGGGGCATTTTTCACTTTCCATTTCCTTCTCTCTTCCCTCTCTGGTAAGTGCATGCTCCATAACAAAACTTGAAAACAAAAACAAAACTATAAAACTTCTCGAAGAAAATACAAGAGAATATCTTTGCAGCAATTTATATAGGATAGGCAAAGATTTATTACATAGGATACCAAAATATGAGCCCTAAAAGAAAATAATTGATGAGTGGGACTTTAACAAATAAAAATGTTTGCTGTTTGAAAGATATGAGTTTGAAAATAAAAAGGCAATCCTCATAATGAATGAAATGTTATATATAAAATTAAATGTATATGCAAAATATTTGTACCTCAGAGGGTGAGAGAAAGGGAATCAATCAAGGATGGGAATAAAAGCAAAATATACAGGAAACAAGAAATGGAAAATTATTTGTTGACAATAACAGGTATGCTGATGTGCTTGATTGAGCCAATGTACAGTGTATTCTGAATGGAAAATTTCATTTTGTATGCTGTAATGATGTATAGTGAATTAATGTAAATAAATTAATTTTAATTTAATAAAAAATATATACAAAGCACTCCTATAAATCGGCAATAAAAACTAAACAATGCAATTTAAAAATGGGCAAAACATTCATAAAGATACTTCATAAATAAAACACGAAGGTTAGCTCTAAGGCACAGAGGAGACAAGTTGCTCAAGGGAAGTCAAATTCCACATGGTGACCATGGTTTGAATCCCTGGTCACCATGTGGCTTGCTGGCCTAAAACACCCTGGAGAAGCACATGGAAGCCCAGACTCTGATAGGTTGGAGGACAAAAGAGAGCAACCACAGTGTGACCAAACCCTGTAGAGAGTACTCATCTCTCTCTCTCTCTCTCTGTTTCTTTCTCTTTCTCTCTCTCTCTGTCTCTCTCTGTCACTCTGAAGTGTGCATGCACACAGGCTATCATGAATAGAGAAAAGATCATTTTTAATAAAATTTTAAAAGGTGCACAAGTTGCCAATAAACATAAAAAGATGCTCAATGTCATTAGAAATGCAAATTTAAAAAAATGAGACACCATCTACACCCACTAGAGTGTCTCAAGTGAAGATTATAAATGAGGAACCAGCAGATGTGAAATGGTTAACTCACCAGACTCTCACACAGTCAACTGTGGGGACCCAGTGGCTTATAACTCAGACTGGGCATATGTGTGTGTGTGTGCCCAATAATCCCAAGAGGAAAATGGAAGAGAAGGGATTGCAGAGTGGCCATCCCCTCTGGGGCTGATTTATCACTTTCTATCTCTCTGTCTCTGTCTCTCCAGTGAGCACACGTACCCGACAGCAAAAATCTCTCTTAAAACAAATTAAAAATGAAGAAAAAGACTGGAAATACCAAATGTTGGTCAATATCTGGAACAAATGAACTTTCATACTAGTGGGAATATAAAATTATTCAACAATTTTGAAGAATTTATTTGTCATTTTCTGAAAGAATTAAACATATACCTGTCTTATAATCCAGCAATTATACTTTTAGGTTTTACCCAGAAAAAAAGTGAAAATGCATGTCCACCAAAAAGGCTTTAGCAGCCTTATTCATAACAGTCAAAAATGAAAAGTTATCTGTAGATGATAACATGTATGGTAATATCCTCAAATTGATTGATAGGTACTACCTTCATGCTGAGAAAAAACATTATGTACACTGTAAAGATATATAGTGATTAAATGTAATTTTTAAAATGTGAAAAGAAATAAATAAAATAATCTAATTAAAAAAAAAAACTGGAAACAGGCCAAAATTTCCTCAACAAGAAAACTTTGCACAAATTCTGGTATATTCGTACAATGGAATACTAGTCAGCAACAGAAAGACTATTTATACATCAACATGACTGAATTTCTTTTTTCTTTTTTTTGGAGATTTTTTTTTTTTTTTTTTTGCTATAGGGAACGTGCGCTCACCAGAAAGACAGAGACAGACAGAGAGAGACAGAGAGACAAAAAACAAGAAATCATCCCCCCCAGAGGGGATGGCCACGCTGCAATCCCTTCTCCTCCATTCTCCTCTTGGGATCTTGGGCACTCATGCACGCACACACTCCCGGTGTTGAGTTTAAGCCACTGAGTCCGGGACTCGACCCATAGTCTACTACATGGGAGTCCAGTGACATACCCATTACACCAACTGCTGGTCCCACATGACTGAATTTTAACATCACTATGTTCAAAGAAAAAAATCAGGCACAAAAGGTGCATACTATATATTTAAATGAAACCAAAGAATGGGTAATAAGAGAATAGGTAAAAATCTGAATAATGGGTACTTCTGAATTGGAAAGTAGGACAAGAGAGATTTCTGAGGTAAAAAAAAAATATTCTATATCTCCATTTTATTGTATGCAAATCATACCCTCCAAAAGAGGAGAGAAAGAGGAGGAGAAAGAAAAAGAGGGAGGTAGAAAGAGGTGAAGAAGGAGGAAGAAAAGATTGGCACAATGGCAAAGACAGCCCCTACACTAATATTTGAGAACCAAAACAGACTTACTACAATTCAGGGTAGTAGGACTGGCTCTTTCAAAGAGCAAACATTGTTACATATTTTTTTTGAGTTCTAGTTTCAACAAAATTAACAATTTGACTGTAAAGTTTGTTTTCTTCATATATGAATAGAGTTAAATGAAAAAAAAACTGACTTTTTTAATGCTAAGGTTTTTAAAATCAGATTCTTGGCTGCATTTCATGGCAAAATGAGTGATTATTTCCAGGTTTCAGAGTATACACAGCAGGCCCTGTGCCCTCTCTCTCAGGTATCCAGTGGATAACAGCTTCTTTCTACACCCCAGCAGGATGTAGAAAGTTTTCTCAAGAATATGAATTCAAAAGTCCTATTAAGAAGCTTCTGGAAACATCCTAGTCTAAAAATTAAAATTTCAGCCACAGCAGGCTCTTTTCTTTTTCCCTTTCTCCTCTTAAGAAAAAAAAAAAAAAATCCAACAGTGAAGACCTTAGGTTCTTAGAGTCTATTTTTTTGAAAGGAAATATTAGGTTTAATTATTTGGAGGTTATCTATTTAAGCTTCATAATTCACCCCTTCGCAGATAATACAGTAAAATTAGGAAACAATTTTTTTTTCAAAAAGAACAGGTGGATTAGTAAATGAAAGTAATATTTAAGTGTTTATCATTCTAACAACAGACATAGCCACCTACTTCCTGAAGTGTTTTATGTTTGTTTATTTAAATTTAAATGTTCCAAAAATGACCACCAATGCGTTTCTGATCATTAGATCTAGAAATTCAAGCACTTACATGAATTTTCTCTAAGTTCATTTATTTCTTCTTTTAACTTCTCAACAGAAAGAGCAGAAAGCTCTTCTCAGTCACGTGTAAGTGAATGTGACATTGCATTTATTTATGATCTTTTTGGAGAGACAGCATTCATCAAGAATCCTTTCACTCTATCCTTTTCATATGGGGTGGCAGATAAATTCCAGGGGATATTTCCAGTGTCTGGACATCATTAGAGGTGAACCCTCATGTGAGACCGTCCCATAAACTTGATTGGTGTCCCCTAAGACACAACTTAAACCATCTGGTCTCTGACTGTACAAATGTGTTGTTCCCAAAATTTTACATGTTCCCCACTCATTCCCTGAGCCAGCTGCATCATGCCTCTGCACAACTGTCACACTGCCAGCCTTCGACCATCTCCATCAGCCTAGTTGCTAACTCTTGTTCGCCACCAGATCTCTCATTCAGCCTGCTTCTACTCCTGCTCAGGCATAAACATGACTGATGTAGCTGTGTTCTTTTTTTGTGATTTATTTTGGGGTAAGAGGAGTGTGTGTGTGTGGGGGGGGTGTTGTTCTTAGCTCTTAGCTGTGTAAACCCTCGATGATAGGTACAGTGATGTAATATAGAAATAGAATAAAAATTTAAACTCAGGCTCTTAGAGACAGGAGGCCATTGTGATGGCAGGGTTTAAGCAAACGAAGAGAACTGAGTGAAACAAGAAGGACCCAATGTGTGACCTTTCGAACAACATTTATTCATTCAACACATGTTTATTGGATGTGTCTACAGTGTGCCAGGAACCATCCTAGAAACTGGACCCATGCAGAACAATTATAAGATGTACATAATCCCTGCCCTCTTAGAATTCATCAACTAGAAGGAAGCCAAAGAGTATTCAAGTGATTCCTGGTTTTGCATCCGACTGGGGAAGAAGCCATGGATGCTACAAGAATACATGAGATGGGTCTAACTCTCGAGGGAAAGGGGAATATACTACAGTGTTCCTTTCTATTTTTTTTTAATTAATAAATTAATCACCAAATAGTTTTGCACACCATTCAATGTGCCCAGAACTATCAGGCATTGAGAGTCTTAGATTTAACACTCAGAAGACATACTTTAAAACAAACAAAATGGTGATCCTAATCACAGTTTAAGAATCAATAATCCCCTTCCACCACCACCACCACCAGAGGGTGCATGAGCATGCCAGAGAGAGACAGAGAAGGAAAGTGAGAAATCACTCTCCGGGGACATGGCCATTCCACACTCCCTTCTCTTCCATACTCTTCTCAGGATTTTGGACGCACACGTGCATGCACCTGGTATGATTTTCAAGCTTTCAGGTCAAGACTTGAACTGCAGTAGGCCATTTAGAAATCCAGCACAAATGGCTTGGATTTAACCAACATATCACCTGCTGGCTCTAGAATCAATAAAACTTTAATTCATAAACTTGCTAATGGTTATTCCTGTGTTCAAAAATGAACATACAAATTTTTGTTGTTGTTGTTTTGAGAGATATTTGTGATAGGGCATGTGAGCTCACTGAAGAGACAGACAGAGAGAGAGAGAGAGAATGTGAGAAATCATTCCCCAGGGGGTATGGCCATGCCGCAATCCCTACTGCTCCATTCTCCTCTTGGAATTTTGGGTACCCATGCACATGTGCCTGGCATGAGTTTCAAGCTGCCCGGTCCAGGATTCAAATCGTGATCAGTCATGCGGGCATTCAGTGCTTTAACCACTACACCAATTCTCTACTTAGCCAGGCACAATGGCTCTCCTGGTTCTGACTTAACCAATGTGCAGACAATCATGAACAGCAGATCCAAATGCAGCAATCCCAAATGTAAATCAAACCCTCCTGTCCTTTGAGATGATAGTCTGCTTCTGCAGTGTAGGGTCAAGGTTATTTTCCTATAGTAAGACCAAGGCAACTCCTTTTTGGTGTTCACACTATTCACAGCTGCCGTTGACATCCTGTGGTGTCTGCTCCAGAGGTCAGACTGCAACTTTCGATTCACACTATTTGATTAAAAAAATCAGAGATGTGTTGCCCTTGGAAATAGGCTGCAGTAAAAATAGATCAAAATATCCAGTGTTTCCAGGAACGCTCAGGTTATTGTCTCTTTATCCAATTTCTTTAGATTTGTAAAGGCAGGAAGAGCTCCAGGTCTCTGAAGAAATTGTACAGCTAAGAGTAGATTTAATAATATAAACTTTTCTCCCGCACAATAATAGTGACTCACAAAAATCCGAACTCACAAAGCATTTAGGGTTGTGACATCCTGGGGGAAAGCAAGAAGTTGGAACTCATATTTATCTTTCCATAATTAGACTTTGCTCTAGCTGTCACAAGGAACATCGCAGCACTCTGAGACACTAACGGCATTCAAATTTGGAGTGATGCTAAAAATGAAGGCAGACTCCATTTTCAAGCAAACTGATCAGTTCAGAGAAATATCCCCAAAGAAGGCATGTCATTCTGAGTGTTGTTTAAACTCGGTGGTTTCTCTGGACTTGCTCTCACCTATCAGCTATATCCACCTACTTGAAAGAAATGCAGGCTACACGCTAAATATCTCCAAAGACCTTTTTGGAGAGAGAGATTAATGTGAGTGGTCATTAAAAGCTGTGTCCTGGCCTCGTAAACACAGGCACCGTGCAGAGTTGGCAGAGCGATCCATCAATCAGCAACAGTCCTTAAGGGCCTGTACGAAAGGCAGTGGGAGCCACAGAAGGTCCTTAACCAGATGACTGGCATATGGAAAAGGCTGTCTGTCTTAGGGAGATGGTGGGTTGGCAGCTGGAAGGGAAAGCCCATTAGAAGACAGAGCAATGGGTTTGTCTTGCAAGGATCTTAGGCAAGTGACAGTGGCTAAAGAAGGAATGACTATAAGAGGACTTGAAAGCAAAAAGAGGGATAGGACAGGTGCTTGAATAAGTGGATGTAGATTTGGAACCCAGATGGTCACATCCTGGAAAATGAGGACGTGCTAGTGTGAGCATTGGCTATGGAAAGGTCAGAACCAGAGCAGCTGGTAGGCAGCAGATGATGCAGAGGTTTCATGTAGTGACAGAGCAAACTGAAGAGCAAGGAGTCTTCAGGAGTCTTTGAGAACAAGCTCCAGCTGGGTCACACGGAGGCCTCACTTTAACTGCTCCCCACCCCATTCCCCCCACTGCTCATTGAACTCCTCAAAGCAGCTTCTGCAAACTTCATTCTAATTTTTGGCTGCAGGCTCCTGCGCTGAATCTAAGGTTGCAGAGGAAGTCAGCTGTGCACAGAGCATCCCTATCTACACATCCCAGGCACTCCCAAGGGAAGAAAAGCACAAAGTGTGCTGGAAATGTAAACATGTTAAGGGAGCACTCGTCTATCAAGGCCACAAGAAGCATTGTGAAGCCATGAAGGCACAATTAGCAGCTGCAGAGATTACTGCTCCAGAAATGTAGCAGAGAGAGACACTTGCAAAGACGTAGGAACATGGGAGGAAAATAAATCAGGGAGGCAAAGAGCACATTTTAACCTTTTATGGTGAAGCTGGTTTCCTTTAAAGCTGGACTGAAGAGATCAAAAAGATGCCTTCATTATTTTATTTTTTTTTTCTTTGTTTCTACTAGGACCCATTTTATCCTCTGTGCTGTGTAACATTATCTTTCCTTTATGCTATTTGCTTTGTCTATTATCAAGTCTTTTCTTTTTTTTGTTTAATCTAACAAATATTTAGCAAATGCTTTATGTTACACAGTACTTGCTAGATTCTAGATGGGGCTGGGGTGAAAGCACAAGTGGATAAAGAGAAGTGAGAGAACCATGTGTGGGAGGAGGCACAGTGCTATGGAGGAAAATGGTGGCTCAACGCTGAACTTGAGTGGAAGAATTCCTAAAGGCCAGTACAGCAATGAAGTGGGTAAGAGAGAAATAAATGATGGTTGTAGGCTGGAGAACAAGCGAGACAGAGAAGTGCCATTGGAAAATACAGCAGAATCAATTAGACTGATATGCTTTGAAGATCAGAGACCACTATCATGTTCCAGGTCATGAAATGCAGGTCACAGGTAACAAAGTACTTTGATGGTGGAAAGGGAGTAGACTGGGCCAGCTCCTTCATCAGCTCAGATGGCCCCAGCAAAACCATATGAGCCTCTCAGTCTTCCCCAGTGTCCAAGCAGACATGTGAGTTGCATACACGCTACCACTTCTGACAAAATTCTTAGGGAAATTTATCCTTACTCCCCAGATAACTTAATTTCATCTCTGTCATAAACTTTTTCATTTTCTGATAAGTGAAAATACCATATGGTTCCCCATTGACTCCAAATCCTCTCTGAGCTTACCCACAAGAAAATCATAAATGAAACCCACCCTAAAATTCCCCTTCATTGTCCTTCAAGGATAGATTAATCGCTTCACAATGCAAACTTCTTGCCAGGCCCTGGGGAGAGGAAACAAGACAGAGAAGACTCCTTAGGTAGAAGTCAAAAGCATGTTAACTCAGATATGACCTACCTTTGCAATATGTCATTTCTGAATTTGTTTGCACATATTAAAAGAAAGCAGATATTCCAGGTGTTATTTCATCATAAGCCTAGTCATAGAAACCTAGGAAATAAAACAAATGTAGTTTAGTAGTTCAAAATACTCTGACTCTCTACAACCCATTTGGGTTTAGAAAAGTGGGTGCTTTCTTCTTCTCCCTTTCTTCCTCTTTATCTGTGTCTCTCTGTAGAGCTTGCACACCCTCTGGCAATTAGAATTTAATTAATTAATTAAGAAAAAAAGAGCAATAATGTGGTTTAGACAGTAGAGTTGGGGAGCCATTATTGTTGTATAGACAATAATTTACATAATGACTATCAGTAATGATGGAAATGCAAGATAAATAATGTACATAACAAGAATGTATAGGGGGAAAAATGTGCTAACCTTGGGGGCTGGACATGAAATCAGTTGAAAGAAAGAAAGAAAGAAAGAAAGAAAGAAAGAAAGAAAGGAAGGAAGGAAGGAAGGAAGGAAGGAAGGAAGGAAGGAAGGAAGAAAGAAAGGAAGGAAGGAAGAAAAGGTAACAGTGGGGCTCAACCCTTCCTCTGGGTTACCACTAATGCAATTACTTCTTTGCAAGAGCATTCCAAGAACAAAGACCACTAAATCCCCTCTGTATTGATGCTGACTAGCACAGTATATGGTACTGAATAGACACCTACTAAATACTTCTGCAGGCACCCAGTGAACAAGCAAATGAATAAACATGGCAAGTGGGTAATGTCCTAGTTTAATAGGTCACCAATGACTGCTTTAGGGACTCAACAACGTGTGCTCTTGGATTACGCTCTGCCAAAGAACTCATCTGTGTGCTTCACAATTATTTCTAAATGGTGTATGTGTAATAGTAAGAGCCATGATTTGAGCCTCACAGCATGCCAGAGTATGGGCCATTAGCTCATTTAATTCTCATGACAACCCTGTCCATGTTATCATTGTCTTCACTTTGTAGAGGAGATTAAGAGAAACACTGAGAGAAAGAAAGGAACTTGCTCAAGGTTATTTCATGAGTCTGATATTGAAGATCCAAAACTATGTTGGGCTCTCTCAATCACTATGACACAGGCTTCACCTGAGCAGCCTAACAGAAAGGGTTCAGTGTCCCAGCGTGTTCTTTTCACAGAGGTTTTATGCGGAATTAACCAGAGTAGACAGTCCAAAGGTCACCAACATAGATTATAGTCCAAAATCTTCCCTTAACTTGCAAGGTAACCAGGGTAAATTGTTCACTTTTTAGATTTCAGGCTTCTTGTTTGCAAATATTGGATATTGAATTCTGAATTCTCTTTCTTGAATATGATAGTATAACTCTAATAAGTCATTTATTTTAACACAATTTTCCCCTCTATCAGTTTTTTCACATCAGCTGCATCTCCTGTCACCATTCCTTGCAAATGCAGACGTTGTTTTCCAGTTTCAAAAAAGAAGACAACAGTGAAAACTTTGGGCTAAGTGGAGTATGAAAATGAACAGGAAAGGATTGTTAACTGAGTTTGACGTTGGAGGTGACATTGCTAATTTCTACCGCCTCTTCTGTCTTTATGAAATGCACGGAATGACAGAATATCTGTCAAGGAGTGGCAGAATTCCCTGTCTTATCACAGATCTTTGCAAATTTAAAAGCTATGCAGAAGGTCAGTGAGAAAGAGGAAAAAGGAAGGATAATGTATGCCAGGTAATAATTGGAGCCAAAAAGAAGTTTTAGTGGGCTTCTATAATAAAAGAATGGGAACTCAAAAAGTTGAAATAAAGATTCACTTAGAAAACAAAATACAACCTTTCCATTTGGCTTAAAGGGATTTTGTAAATATTATTAAATCACTACAAGGCACTAGGATTCACTTACACAACTCAATTGAGTGGCTACTGTCACCACACACCCCCTTTGTGCCAAGTCCCCTACTGGGCTGTGCTAGAGGGAACTCACATGAGGTATGAACAACATCCTGTTTGCTAGGAGCTCGTGATCTCATTGGTAAAACCAGTTTAGACCATGAAAGAAAGAAGAACAAATGTCCTAAAATATAAGATGCCGTATTCCCAGAACCCATCATTGAACCTTACAAAAAGTAAATGTTCAAACAACTGTTCAGTAGAGTTGAAGTGAAGTGGAAGCCTGTGTAGTACCAATCCCAAGTGCTAAAGATCAGAGGTTGAGCAGCTGGTCTAGGAAGCTTCCACAGAAAAGGTGAACACACCCTGGGCTTTGGATGATGAAAAAGAGTACAGATCCATTCATCTTGAACATATTTAGATAAATATCTTCTAGGGCTTATGACATCTTTAGAACCATGGTCAATAAAACCTAGACAATTTTACCTCTTACTTGACTCCAAATTATATCTGACTTTGGACAATTTAAGTGCCAAACATTGTCAATGTGATTGGTTAGGCAATGGGAGTTGGGTCACAAGATCCAGAGGCAGATTTCCAAACACTCATTTGTTAGAAGACTTTTAATACAGCTTTTTATTATTCTAAGTAGTTGCTGCTGAAGGAAGGAATGCAGTGCTTCAGAAAGGTTACATTTCAGCTGGTAGACAAACTGGAGCCAGCAAGCTCCCTGTTGCTTTGATCCCTCTGACCTGTGATTTTCCATCAGAGATGGTTAAGCCTGGAGGGCTAACTGCCATTCAGGTCCAGCCCACACTACAGATGCAGGGTGACTCTCACCTCAGAGCCCCCTCTAAGAACCACACAGATCAACCCTTCAACATCAAGTCTCATTTCTCTCAATTCTCGGCTCTGTGAGATCATTAAGCCCCTGATACTGACTAGGAAGTGGTCTCCAAAATATTGCCTTTATTCAATCTGCATCAGTTACTGTATTTGTGAAATGGGAATAACAGAGCTGTTGGAAGGAGCAATTATTAAAAGTGATTATGAAGAACTTTGAAATATAAAGTGCTTGTTAAAATTGAGAAATGTTCCATGTACCCTTCCCAATTCCCCCCAGACTATGAAAACCCCATTTGTAGAAATATCACAAGCTTGCCTAGACAGCAAGTATTTTGAAGCGTCTGCTTCACCATTTAAATCTGTCATCTTGCAAAGTAGCTCATTATTTCAGAAATATGAGCATTTTAAAGGTACTGCTGCAGTTCTCAATCACAAGTTTTCACTGCCTTTCTTTAAAATAAGCCACTTTGAAATCGGTCTCCAAATCCACATCTTTGCAGGTAGGTCTTAAGTAGCAGTTACATGTGTGCATGTACACTTTAAATGCGATGTCTAGGTGATGTCTCTTTTAATTATCACTGTTAGAATGATCTTTCCCCTTTAGAATTCCCATTCCATTGAACAATAAGTGGAAGAATTCATTTTCTCTTGTACACCTCATTGAAATGAGCTTTAGTGAGAAGTTAACTTAGCTAATTTGTTTGCTTTGCATAATTATTCTAATCACCCACTAAGTATTACCAGTGAGTAAGCACTAATATCCTACTAGAACATCACAGACACTTTTTATAAAGTCTTCCTTTTAATCCAAATACACTTTTCCTCCCTTCCTTATCACAGGAAGCCAAAGGGAATGTGAGAAACTGAAATCCAGCTAAAATCCTGAATGTAAATAAACTCAGAATTCCCTGTGAAAGGGTAACAGTGTGAAGGCTAGAGATGGCGACATAAAGGAGACAGACAGGACATGGCACGGGCCTGTGACTTAATGGCTAAGTGTTCTGGCTCTGGAATCAGACCAGCTGAGTACGACACTTGCCTCTAAGATTCATCCTAAAGCCTTGGGAATGTTATTTCATTTGTTTGTGCCCTGATCTCCCCTCTCCTCTGTACAATGAAAGCAGTAATAGAGGACCGAATGAGTTAGTAATAGAGGACCGAATGAGTTAGTGAACATAGGATGCTCCTAAAACACTTGACCTATAAGAAGTGACTACCATAGCTAGCTGAGCCCAGGAGTAATGGCACTACTTTAGGAGGAAATTACGTGAAGAGCACCAAGCCATAACTATCCACCTATGCCCAACGCCTCTCCTCCCACCCCCAGAAAGATAGTGAGAGAGAGAGGGAGGAAGAAAATCTGGGTTTCATTTCTAGTTCTCCTTACAGACATCCTATTTGGACTATTCTAGACACCATACGAGCTGCCTTATACCATAAATGTGACACAGAGAAAACAGGAACTTTTACCACAGGCTTTCTGGTAGGAATAGATAGGGAGAATACATGTGAAAGCACTTTATACACTGAGAAACTTCAGCAGCTGTAGACCTGACTGCATTCATGCTAAATACATATGGCTGTGTCTATTTTACTACATAATAGACCTATTTTCATATAATCCACATCTGCACTTGACAACAGAGCACAAGTTTTTTGAACCAATCATACTAAGAATTCACTGTGAACCATTTTCTCCAAGGGCAGGGTGCACACTGGGTATGTGGGACCTTGACCCCAAAAGCCCCTGCCTGTAGCTTTCCCTGCAGAGGACTGACATGTGGAGGTGACCTCAAGAGAAACTGTGGTTATTGTGCCAGCCAGATGGAAACCTTCAGGGTGACCCCCTTGCTGTTGTTGGGAGCGAACATTAATAAAAGGAAAATGAAGGCGTAGGAATTTCAGAATAGATGAGGTGGAGCCCTTGTTGGCCACTCACTAATCTTCTCGTTCAGTGTCTTTAGAGGGAGTGCCCCTGGCCATCTGGAGAAAGTATGTTCCAGGTCGAGGAGAAGGTAAAGACTATGTAACTTTTCGTTCAACTTTTTGAAGTGGCTTCTATGTGCAAGGGGCCATGTGAGAGATAGGGGTAATTTTCTGAGCAAATCAAAAACATGCTTTGCTTTTTACTGATTACTCGGTCACTAAAGAGTCTTGGCTATCTACTATGTGCTTGTCAATGTTCTAGGCATTAGGACTAGAGCAGTTAAGAAAATATAGTCCTTGTTTGCATGTTTTTTGGAGCTTCTGTTTCAGTGGGAGAAATAGACTGTAGGTTAATTTCTTTTTCTTTTAAGACAGGGTTTCACTGTGTTACAATCAGCATCCCAAGTTGCTGGGATTACAGACACATGCCACCATGTCCAGTCATTATGCTGGCTGAGAAATGGACCCAGTCTCCCATGTGGTCCTGCTCTCTAGAGAATAGCATTTTATCAGCGCATGCCACCATGGTTGTCCCAGATTACAGAATAATTCTACAATTAAAACTTTACTACAATTATGCTGTAATGAAAGAAAAAAAAAAAAAAAAAAAAGAAGTACAGAATATAAGGAGAGGATTTTCAGAGGCCCGGACTCAGACTGCTAAGTCAAGGAAAGTTGATTAGAGAAAAATTAAATTTTATCTGAGAGCCAAAGGCTGAGTAGAGGAGCAATAGAGAAGGAAAACAGAAAAATAAAAATATGTGCAAAGAGAAAGGACAGAGAAAGGCTATGAGGTTTTAAAGAACTATAGGAAAACCAGTGTGGCTGGAGTGTAGAGAGAGGGAGAGAAGAGGCAAAGCTGAGCTGATGAAAGCTTTTCTTCATTCAGGCCACATAAACCCACATTAGGGGATTTAAAATGTGTCCCGATATGCAATGTATTTATAATGAGAAAATTCACTTGGTTATGCTGTAATGATACACAGTGATTGAAGGTAAAAAATAAATTTAAAAAGGAAAAAAAAATAGTGTGCCATGAAAGTGGGAAATATTTAGGGGGTTTTGCCAGGAAGATTACATAATGAAGCTTGTGTTTCAAAAGGCCACTTTACATATTCTGTGAGAGAGGGACTGGGCAATATCAGATATGGGAAACCAAGTAGAGAATGATCACTGCCCTCCAAGTTAGAGGCTGGTGGGGTAACACTAGACAGTGACTGAATATGGGAGTAGGGGAGAGGGGAGGACATCTGAGAGATGAGGTAGGTGCTAGAATTTTCTGAATTTATTTTCTGAATGATTGGCATTAAGAAGAGAGTGCTGTCAAGGATGACAACCACATCCCTGGTTTTCCCACCTTGTAGATTGTAGTATATCACTTACTGAAATGAATAACTATGGAGGAGACCCAAGGATGGGAAAGAATGGGTTTACTTCTTGTTGGGGGGTAGCATGTTAGGTATGTGTGTGCAGCCTCCCCAGGGAGCTGTACCACAGGAGAACTCAAGCTCAGAGGCAAGGTCAAAGCAGGAAATGGGAGATGTGGGGGTGTCATGAGTCCAACTGTGTCTCCTACACACTGAAGTAGTAAGCCCAAGTACCTCAGAATGTGACTTCATTGGGAAACACAGTCATGGCAGGTAGAACTGTAAGATTAGATTCTATTAGAGTAGGGTGGGCTCCTAGTCCAGTATGATTGGTGTCCTCATTAGAAAAGGAGAAGACAGATACAGACACATAATTATTGAGAAAGAGACTGAAGTTCTGGAGCTGTAAGCCAAGGAGTTCCTGGGCCACCAGAGGCAGAATAGGTAAGAAAGGATCTTCCCCTAGAGCCTTATGAGAGAATACCACCCGGAGACACCTAGATTTTAGACTTTCGGCATCCAGAATGTGAGAGAATATATTTCTGTTGTAAGCTTCATTGCTTATTGTACTTTATTACATCAGCCCGGGAAAGTAAGGCAGGAAGTCACTGGGTAGCTGGTGGCCACTGAAGCCAAAGTTGCAGTGAAAGAGCCTAGAGTGGAGAGAGAAGATTGGCATCTGAGAAGTTCCAGGATTTAAAGTACAGGCAGAAGAGAATGAGATGACAAAGGAGACATAGAAAGAACCATTGGTTCCCAAAAGAGGTTTTTGAGATTTGGTGAGTGAAATGACATGGAGTTAAACTCAGTGGTTCAGCAACATGGACCCAAACCTCCAGACTGACAGGCAGCAGGCAGATGGAAGTGCAGGACCAAGTTGGTTCACTCAAGTCCACGGAGGTTCACTTCCTGAAGATCAGGCTACACAGGCAAGCCTTCTGACTTTAGGTCCTAAATAGCTCTGGCTTTCAGGAGGAAATTAAAATCCAGAATGTATACATCAAAGTTGAATATCTCAAGTAACTTGGGAAGAAAATCTATATCTCATTAGTTAGACAAAAATACAAATTTTGGGGGCCGGTCATCATGTTGAGACTTTGGACAGGTAAACAGAGGTTATTAACTCTGCTTCAAATTAGAATTGTCTCAAGTATTTCTTTTTTTCTTTTTCTTTCTTTCCTTCTTTTTTTTTTTTTTTTTTTTTTTTTTTTGCTATAGAGTGCATGAGAGAGAGAAAAAGTGGAGAATAACCCCTTAGGGAGTATGGCACATGGCAATTCTTTCTCTACTAATAACCTCTTAGGATATGATGCACACATGATGCCTGGTGTATTTTTCAAGCCACTGGGTCCAGGATTCAGACTGTGAAATCGGCCATGTGAGACCCAGTCACCTTATCCACCAGGTCACTGGCTAGTCCCACCACTAGTATTTTTCTTTTAAATATACCAGTGCCTGTAGCCCACTCCACAGAATTCTGATTTGCTTTGTCTCAAGCAGAACAAAGGTATCAGTATTACTAAAATTTACCAAGAGGATTCAAATGTGTGGCTGACATTGAATCCCTACTGGAGAAGTCTCCAGGACCCACGTGCTGTTCTTCCTCTTGTGCCACAAAAATGGATTAGCTCTTGAGACGAGCAGATGGTGTCACTGGACTCTCACATAATTGACTACAGTTGGAGTCCTGGATCTAGTGACTTAAAACTCGTGCCCGGTGCATGTGCATGTGTGCCCTGAGAGGAGAAAAGAGAAGGGACTAAGGCGTGGCCATCCCCCAGGAGGTGATTTCTCATTTTCTGTCTCTGTTTCTCTCTGGCAAGTGCATATGCCCTCTAACAAAAATCTCTCTTAAAAAACAAACAAACAAAGTGGATTAGCTCTTTTTCTGTGTACTAACAATGTGATTTCATCCTCTTAATTTTTTTTTACAGTAAAATTAGGCTCTATGTGTATGTGCCTGTACATGCCTGTGTGTATGTATGTGATTATTTCTGTTTACAAGCATGTAGTATGGATTCATTGATTTATTAGCAAACATTAAATGAAAATCTATAAGGTTTCTGCTATTAGGCAAAGCACTGGAATAATATTTGGGTGCTTACTCCCTAAAACTCAGTCTGGGGTGGGAAAGAGATAAGAGCAGACTATTAAAGTATGTGATGGTAAGTATCTAATCAGGAATAAGCACAGGGAATTGTGAAAATACGGAGGTCCTAATTCTGCTGAAAAGGACAACAAAGCTTCAATAAATGAAAGTTTCATTTTTTTATTGTTGTTCATGTTTTTTTAAACTCAATGCTAAGTAAGTGAATATAAACAAGGACAGTCCTGGCAGAGAGAACTTTTTGAACAAAATTACAGCTGTGTGAATGTACCCCATTCGGGAACTGCACCATGCTTAGAGCATGCTTGATGCATAGCAGGGTTCCGTACAGGCTGACCACTCTGTTGTCACAAAGTCCTTATAGGTGATGAAGCTCGATAAGCAGATCAGAGTGTATTCAGAAAAGGAATGTGCCATGTGCCATGAAAGGAGCTTGGTTTTTGCTTTTCAGAACCAATGCTCCTCACATTTGAGTTCTGTCTTAGTCTACTCTGGCTACCCTAAAAAAATACCACAGACTATGTGACTTGAACAACAGGAATTTATTTACTGCAGTTCTGGAAGCTGGGAAGTCCACAGTTAAGGCATTGGCCATATCAGTTCCTTGCTAAGGGCCCTTTTCCTGGCCGGCTGCTTTGGGCTATGTCCTCACATGGTAAAGGGTGGGGTAGGGGGAGGAGAGCTCTAGTCTTCCTCTCTTATAAAACCCTAATCCCATCATGAAGCTCCACCCTCATGACCACATCTAAATCTGTTTGCCTCCCAATGATCCTTCCTCCAAATGCCATCCTACTGAGGGTTAGGACATCAATATATACTTTTTGGGGTCACACAAACATTTAGTCCATAACACGTATATACAAATCACCTGAAATCTTGTTAAAATACACATTCTCACCCAGGAGCTCTGGCATGAGGCCTGAAATTCTGCATTTCATACAAGCTCCCAGATGATGCCAAAGCTGCTGGTACAAGGACCATTTTTTGAGCGCAAAATTTACAACCATAGCAGCAAAGGGTAGCATAACAGATTCAGAATTCCTCCATTTTTAATCTCTTATAAGGAAAAATGTTAAACTTACAGAAACTCAAAGAGCACAACACAATACAAAATCCCATCATTTTTAATATTTTGCCATTTACTTCAGCGATATTTTTTGCTTACCTACATAAATGTAATTACAGACATCATAACATTTTACTACTAAATACTTCAGTATACATCCTCAAAAATAAGGATGTTTCCTACAGAACCACAGTATCATTATCAATATCAATATCATCATCCCCAACAAAATTAACAATCATTTCTAACAATAATATCAAGTAGTATGGTTAGATTTGTGTTTTAGAAAAGTAATTCCAGTGACTGTATGGAAAGTGATATTTTTTCCTTCTATTTTTTGAGAAGGTATACATACAAGTGTCTAAATATGGAATGTAAGTAAATGCACCCATCTACACATTTGTCCACGTGTGTCCAGATGTATCTATCTGTGCCAGTGTGTGTGTGTGTGTGTGTGTGTACTTGAGTACACAAAGCGCTGTGCACACCAGTGATTGATTTCCCCAGCTCTCAAGAGGCCGCTACTTGCTCCAGAGTTGGCTGCTCTCCATGATCAGGCTGTTGCTTCTTTCTCTGCATGATGGGGGTTGAGTCCATGACTGGAACCCACGACAGTCCTTTGGCAGGTGTCACAGTCCTTGTGTACCCAGTGTGTCTTAACCTCAGCAGGAAAAGAAATCTGACAAGAGAACTAAATGTGTTAAAGACATCAGGATCTAAAACCCAGGGAAGCATCTGGATTTGAGCCAGTTCACACTGAGCAGGCCGTCTGCATCAGGTTAGGTTGATGAAGAGAGGATCTGAAGATGAGTGACAGGGTGACTTGGACAAGCACATGAGCTCAAATGGGCTTGCCTGCCCTTGCAAAGTTTCTATGGAAGCCCAGGGAATGGAGAGGGAAGACCATTCAATGAGGTGCTCAGTGTGCCTATTATCAACAGAGACTTGGATCATGCCACGATTACAGAAGGTTTCATTCACTTCCATTTTTGGGAAGGTCAATGGCAGTGTCTCAACTTAGCCCCAGATATATTGGATTGCCAGAAGGTCTTGGGCACATTTTAGCCATCATCTCCCCTGCAGACAAGTACCTTCACACGAAGTGAACCCACAGGTCCCCACACCCTTCCCTCACTCCCTATATGAAAGGGATGTCCCACAGAGTTTGAGACAGGTAGAGACTCTAAGGCCAGGAGGCTAAGAAGCCAGTGTGCCCCACAGTGAAGCCTGTTGAGGAAGGACCCAGGGAAGAAGGAAAAACAGATAGGTGTGCCCTGACAGTAGTTGCTAATATTTCACTTGACCAGAAATTGCTGTTCACTTTTCCACAATAAAGACAAACAAGGGCTGAGATAGGGCCTAATCTAATCTTTCTCCATGAAGGATGTCACTCTCTCTGTGGTTTGTTTCTCCCTTAAGGGTTGTAGCTGTTTATAAATCTCTACTCCCTACTCACCTCCCTTCAGTGCCAGCCCCCAGGACCAGGGAGGAAGACCACATGATTATGTCTGTTTAGTTTTAATTTGTCCATAAGAATCATGTGGAAGAAATTGGTGTAGATTTGATCCCAAAGCTACTATTGATCAGTTTATTTGAGCACAAAATGCAGGTGTTATTAAAAGGGCTACACGAGAAATAATTGCATCCAGGGGGATTGCACGTACTTTCAATTTAGCCACGACTTGACACAGAAACTGGCCTATTTTATCATTATAATAGCCAACAAGACTTGCTCCTTACAGAAACTGGATTTTAAGTCTGGACATATGGTTATACATTTTTAAAAGTTCACTCTCACCAGTTGAAAAAAAAAATCTCAGAATATGCAAAAAAAAAAAAAAGTATATACCCTGAAATTACTCATGTGAACAGCCTTTTGTAACCGTAGCGAGGTGGTAATGTACAGGAAAGGTTATTTTCTACAGTAAGTCATGATGGATCCCCTTCTATTCATCAACATAATGCCCAAGTTTGGGTCCTAAAATGTTTTAATTCCCAGTCACAGAATAAAAAGTGCTGGATTAGCTTTTATATTCTTATTGTGTAATTGCATTTGCTGCCATCTGGACTGCTGAAGTCAGAGTGAGAACATTATGAGATAGAGGGCAGATTTCAACCCAAAGAGAGTATGCATGAGTCATTCAGAATAAAATGAGCAGGTCATTTTTGAATGGCTATTTCTGCAAAACTCCACTCGCCAGGACATGAAGACACTTCAGTTCCAAACCTCACTTGTAATCTAGGGTAAAACATTAACTTAGTGGAAATAAATAGACAATTAAAATAACATAAATATATATACATACATATATATGTATATATACATATATAAATACTAATATATATTTTCATATACATATATGTATATGAAAGCTAGAAGTATGCTTAATGAGAGCCTTCAGAGCCTTATAGTTAACATCAGAGACAATACAATAATATTCACTATTTTCATATTTATCTTTAGAAAAGTACAAGTTCAGGTAATTAAAAAAAAGAAAGCAATAAAGGTGGGAGATTGAAATTCAGGAATGTTTCCATGTTTTTAAATAAATGACAGACAGTTGTTATTTTAAAACTCAGACAGTCCAGATAAAACCAATTAAAAACAAGAAGATATTTTAACAAATTTATAAAGTCAATATTAAGATTTTCTTATATATAAAATACAAACATCAGAAGGTATAATGGAAGAAAAGATCTAATTTACAATGCCACCACCAAAAGTAAAATTACTTAAAATCATCTTCAACATTTTGTAAAATCTACATTGAAACAAAATGTGGAACTATTGCTGTCCACCATGAAGGCTGTTGAGAAAAGACCCAGGGGAGAAAGAAAAAGAGAAAGGTGTGCCCTGACACTAACTGCTAGTATTTTACTTAGCAAGAAATGTAATAACATTTCATTTCATTCCATATCCTAATACGATAAGACTCAACATTGAAAAAAATTTTTTTTCCAAATTAACGCACAGGTTTTACATGGTGCAAATAAAATATCAAAAAGATTTTTTAGTAACTTTACAAACATGCTAAAAATTTTCTGGAAAAAGTATGTAAAATATCACTTAAGAAAATTTTAAGACAGTACAATAATGAAGGGATTCTAACTCTATCTCATATGAAAACATATTTTAAGGTTATCATGACTTAAGAGTTTGGCATATTTAACTGCATGAAAATACAGTTAATTTATAAGAATCACAATGAGACAACTGGCTAATGCTTTGGGAGAAAAAAGAAGAGGTGTATTAACCCTACCTAATTTCAACAAACCATTACAGTCCCATAAAAGAGCATATAATTTTTTTTAAATTCTAGAATCAATAAAAAATATTCCTAAAACAGGATAAAAATACCTAGAAGTCAGGAGAGAAAATATTGATAGTATTAATACTTAAAGATTTCTAACTTCTCTATGGCCAAAAGAAAAAAAAAGTAAAAATATGCCACGGAGTAGGATTATGGGATCATATGGTAGTTCTATTTGCAGGTTTTTGAGGAACCTCCATATTGTTTTCCATAGAGATTTTACGAATTTACAGGGTTCTCGTTTCACCACAGCCTCATCAGTGTTTGTCATTATTTCTTTCTTTATTTGTTTTGATCCTAGCCTTTTTTTTTTTTTAAGGTTTTTGCCATAGGACATATGTACTCACTGGAGAGAAAAGGTGAGAAATCACTCTCCAGCAAGGGACGGCCATGCTGCATTCCTTTCTCCTCCATTCTCTTCTCGGGATTTTTGGCATACACGCACATGTGCCTGGAATGATTTTCAAGCCATCAAGTCCGGGACTCAAATTACAGTTGGCCAGGTGGGAGTCCAGCATCTTAACCACCATGCCACCTGCTGGCCTCAATCCTAGCCATTCTAACTGGGTTAAATGGTATTTCATTGTGGCTTTAACTTGTATTTCTCTTATGACAAGAAACTTTGAACATATTTTTATATGTCTTTTGACCATTTGTAAGTCTTCTTTGGAGAGTTAAATAGAATTTAATTCATCTGCACGTTTTTTAATTGAATTATTTATTTATTTATTTATTTATTTATTTTTTGGAGGGGTTTTCGCTATAGGGCGCGTGCGCTCGCCAGACAGACAGACAGAGAGAGACAGACATAGAGACAGAAAGTGAGAAGTCACCCCCCGGGGGGATGGTCACGCCGCAATCCCTTCTCCTCCATTCTCCTCTCGGGATCTTGGGCATGCACACACACGCGCCCGGCGTGAGTTTTAAGCCACTGGGTCCGGGACGTGAACCACGGTCGGCTACATGGGAGTCCAGTGACATAGCCATTACGCTAACTGCTGGTTCCCGAATTACTGATTTTTTAAGGGGTGAGCTGATTGAGTTCCCTATATATTCTGGTTATTAACTCCTTGTCTGAGGAATAATGCACTAATATCTTCTCCCATTCTGAGGGGTGTCTTTGCACTCTAGTTGTTGTTTCCTTTGCTGTGAAGAAACTTTTTAGCTTGATGTAATCCCACTTGTCTATTTTAGGATTATACCTGTGCTTCAGGGGTCTTATTTAATAAATCTTTGCCTACTCCAAGGTCTTCAAGAAATTCCCAAGATTTCTATCAGTAGTTTTATATTTAAATATTTGAAGCTTTTTTTTTTTTTTTTTTTTGAGAGATTTTTGCTATAGGGCACGTGCACTCACCAGACAGACAGACAGAGACAGAGAGATAGAAAGCGAGAAATCACCCCCCAGAGGGGATGGCCATGCCGCAATCTGTTCTCCTCCATTCTCCTCTCAGGATCTTGGGCACACACGCACATGTGCTCGGCGTGAGTTTAAGCCACCAGGTCCAGGACTCGAACCGCAGTCGACTACGTGGGAGTCCAGTGACACAGCCATTACGCTAACTGCTGGTCCCCTAAATATTTGAAGCTTTACATTTAATTATTTGATCCAGTTTGAGTCGATTCTTGTTAATGGTGAGATATAGGGGTCCAGTTTCATTTTTCTACAAGTGGATATCCAGTTCTTCCAGCTCCATTTGCTAAAAAGGCTGTCTTTTCTCCACTGCATGGTCTTGTACCCTTTATCAGATATCCATTGACTGTAAAATTTGGGGTCTATTTCTGGACCCAAAGGACAGGAAAATCACCCAGTTGGAAAGACCCTTGCACAGTCATGTTTATTGCAGATGTATTCATAATTGCATGGAATCAATCTAAGTGTCCAAAACCTGATGACTAGGTTGAAAAACTGTGGCACATATACTCTATGGAGTATTACTCAGCCATAAGAAACAATGAGACCTATCATTTTATTCCAAGTGGATAAATACAAAGGACTTATGTTAAGCAAAGTGAGCCAGACTTGGAAATACACAAACTTGTATATTCCCACACAATATGTACTGAACATCTGAACCTATGGCAGAAATGGAAAGATCTGAAGATATGATGATACAGAGGATAAATGTAGATACCAGAGATGATAAGAGATGGGGATGGGTGGGTGAGGGTGGGTAGAAGGAGAAAAGGAAAGAAACCTTTAACAATCAAAGGAATGTAAATTTCTATGTAAAAAATGTTCTTTTATTTTTGAATTCTTGAAATAGTTTTTTAAGTAAATAAATGAATCAAACATACTCATGTACATCACAGAGCAGAGAATTTTTCTTAATATCAGAATAATCAATGAATAAGGTAAGACAATAGAAAAATGGACAAGTGATATAGATATTTGTAGGAAGTTGATTATAAATGGTTAATAAAGACAAAATTGTATTCAATTCAACTCACAAATAAAACATGTAAATCAAAACAAAGTACCATTTCTCACTCGTTAATTTGTTTAAAAAGTAGATGAAACTATAATCACTGTTGGCAAAGATATACACACTTTCTCGTATATAGTTTCTGAGTATACACATGGTCATATCACTTTTTCTTTTTTTGTATGGCATTTTAATGATACATATCAATTTTAAAAACTATAATTTTGTCTCAACTTCTACTCTTCACAATTTATTATAAATATCTTAAAAATATGGGTATTTTTGGAGAGGATTTTTTTTTGCTATAGGGCACTCATCAGAGATACAGAGAGACAGAAAGCGAGAAATCACTCCCCAGTGAGGATGGCCATGCCGCAATCCCTTCTCCTCCATTCTCCTCTCAGGATCTTGGGCACAGACGCACACGCACCCGGCTTGAGTTTAAGCCACTGGGCCCAGGACTCGAACTGCTGTCTAACTACATGGGAATCCAGCGACATAGCCATTATGCCAACTGCTGGTCCCTTAAAAATATTTATCATACTAATTTTAAGATAAAAATATCTCTAAGTATTACTAATTATGTAATGATTAAATTGTGCTGCATGTATAATAGAAGGACACACAATGATAAAGAATGGAGAATATTCTTACTTACCAAGCTGGGAAAAGATCACCAAGACATATGAAGTAAAATGATCCCTGGTGTATGTGAATTTTTAGAGTAGATGGGTATGTGTCTGTGTGTACAGATCCATGTGTAAAATTTGGAAAACTACACAGGGAACTGTTACCAGTAATCACCTTTGGGTAAGATAGGGAAGGGAGTTGGGCTTTTATTTTTTATTTCATAGTATTCTGTTTCTGCAACACATTATTTTCTTTTAAACAAGGTAAAGAAAGTGGCAATAGAATTAGGGCCCATTTTATTTTCTCTCTTCTGTGTTTGTTTTTATGAAAACAGCATTATCATATTCATTTTTGCTATTCAAGAGTAATGTCCAAAACCAGGAGATAGCACAGTGGTAATGTAACTGGACTCATATGAGAAAAATCCTGAGTTCACGTTCCAGAACGTCCCTGAGCACACAGGCACATGTGCCCATGATTCAGCCAACTGAGACTGGAGGGTGGAGGAAGGTGTAAACACCCTATTGGGGATGCCTTTTTCTTTCTCTCCCTCTCAGAGAAAATAAATAAACTTTTTTTTTTTTCTAAGAGAGATCTTTTTGTTCTAGGGCACATGCCCTCACCAGAGAGACAGAGAAATCGAAAGCAAGAAATCACCCCCTGGGGGGATGGCCATGTCACAATCCCTTTTCCTTCATTCTCCTCTTAGGATTTTGGGCACACATGCACATGCACCCAGCATGAGTTTTAAGCCTCTGGGTTCTGGACTCAAATCATGGTCAAGTCCAGTGATGTAACCATTATGCCATTTCCTGGTCCCCTACAAATAAACTTTTTAAAAAGCAGTGTTCAATATTGAGTTAAAAAATCTCAGAAAAATAAATAAAAACACAAAGAAAAATGTTGAAATTTATCAATCATCTTATGAGTTAGGGAAAGCCTCTCTAACAGAGTAATAGCATGTCTTTCCACAATATGCTATATATCTATATTATTTGTTGATAGGATTATGTAATCATTATTGTTTAGTGGGTTTTTTTTTTTACATTTATCGTTTTGATTTATCAAGTATATACGAGTATCTATTTCAAATACGAATTTATAAAATAATTTTCTTTTATCTTTCTTTTTTTTTTTTTTTTTTTTTTTTTTGGTAGGTTTTTGCCATAGGATGTGTGTGCTTATTGGAGAAAGACAAGGAGGGAAAGCAAGCAGTCACTCTCAAGGGAGAATGGCCACATTGCAATCCTTTCACCTCCACTCTCCTCTCAGGATTTGGGCATACACACACACACACACACACACACACACACACAATCTGGCATGATTTCTAAGTTGCGAATCTAGGACTCAAACTGTCATCAATCATGTGGGAGTCAAGCACCTTAACCACCACCCCACCTGCTGGCCACTATGCAATCATTTTCAACACCTCATAGGATTACATTGTAATGGCTGCCCCATAATTTATTTAATTACGGAATCCACTAATAAATGATAAGCATTCTGTGTTTTCATCTTTTTCCTCTTGTCTTTTCTTAAATTATTTTTACAATATTCCCGTAAGTGAATACATGGTGTGAGGTGGAACTGCAAATCAAAGGAACATGATTGTTTTGCCTTAACATAATGCTTTAAAAAGCCAAAAATATCAATGGGGACCAGCAGGTAATGTGGTGGTTAGGGCGCTGGACACTCCCACATGGCCAACCACAGTTCGAGTCCTGGACCTGGTGGCTTGCTTTCTCACTTTCTCTATCTCTGTCTCTGTCTCTGTGTGTGTGTCTCTCTCTCTCTGATAAAATTAAAATAAAATGAATGAATAAATAAAATTAAAATAGATCATTCTAAAAATAGCCAAAAATATCCAAAACAAAACAAAATAAAATGTTCAGAATCTATGTTTCTATCATATTCTCACCAATAATAGAAATGCATGTCTTTTGCAAGACTTTCGCTAATTCATCTTTTCTCTGGTCATTTCACATCCCTGCTTATCGTGCTTTAAGTTTAAAATATGTACTTAGATGTATGTGGGGGCGTTTGGTCCTCTTTCCTTTATCTGTTTGCTCATTTTTACATTAATATCACCCTGATAAAGCTATAACAGCTTGAAAATATTTAAAAAATTCTGGCAAGTTTAAGCCCTCTTCTTTACTGCTTTTTTTTTCCTTCAAAAATTTTTATGGCTATTTCTCACATTATTACCCTTCCTGATGAACTTTAAAATCATTTTATAACAGTTATTGGAAAAGCTGGCAAATCTGATATTTTAACTGGAGAGAATGAACAGCTATGACATTGACTGTTACTGCCCATTTTTTCAATCTTTTTTTTTCTCAGTAGTTTCATAGTTGGCCTCACCAGTGTCCCACGGGGTACACTAAGCCTGTTTTTATGATGTGATGTATTGTGGTGTAGCTCCTTTCTGTTATAATGTATTGCTCATTATTTTGCTATATTAAAAAAGAGATTGATTTTCCTATACTGACTTTAAACTGACCACTTCATAAACTCTTATTTGTCTGAATGGGTCTAATTTTTCTCAGTTGATTATTTCAGTTTTTTCAGGTAGCTAATAATACTCTTTGTGAATAATACTGATTTTTTTGCCTTCTTAGGTAATTCTTTCAAATTACTAAATTAATTTTTAAATATATATATATATATATACACACATATATATATAAATATATACACACACACATATATATATATACACACATATATATAAATATATATATATATACACACACACACACACACACACACACATATATGTTTGTGCGTTAGTATAAGGGAGCCTTAGTTTTGGTCTTAGTATATATTCATATGCGTACATATCTGGAGATTTGACGTACTTAGCTTGCTAGGGGCTCAAATTCTGAATCCAATAAGCTTGACCTTAACCATTGAAAAGAGGCATAATTTGAGTTTGTCATGGTATCTGCTATTCAGATGTCTTGCCCTGAAATCCCCGGGGTTTATGTCTGACTTCTATGAGTGGGTAAGTTTATTGTAATTTGTAATCCAAGCTACAAAAATATTGATACAGAACCAGCACAACCTCAGATCCCTCTAGCAAAGCATAGTGCAAAGTGGAAAAAGGCTACCTCGTTCATGTTCCAACAACCACCAAAAGCAAAGGGCACCACTAGGTCTTTGGTGTGTCAATGGTAGGGCCAAGGGGAACACTCGTGCCAAGTGGAAAGTGAATCACTCCTGGACAAATAAAAAGAATGCACAGTGTAGTGTCTAGAACTCAGTGTTCAGTTCTCAAGTTCTGGGTATGTCCTAGAGTACCAGATATTACTGGCTTTTATTTACTTATCTTTGAAAATGTCAGCTCTCGTTGCATATTTATTTGATTTTTATTTAAATTCACTCAGTGTATCATTACAGCATACTAAATGAATTTTCCCATCATGAATACGCATATATTTTGATGTTATATTTATTGGGTTATCAGAAAAGTCCTGATGCATTTTTGCATAGAAAAACACATCATGACTTTTCCGACATTCCAATATATAATCAAACTTTTAATAAAGATAAAAAAATTTCCTTCAGTGTCCTACTTAATGTCATATTTTTATCTCTGAAATTTGCTTTGTTTACTATTACTATCACTACCACTTAGTTATTTTGCTTTTCTTTGTCGATATTTTTATTTGTTTATTTAGGGGGATATTTAATTTTTGTTTTTTTTTTAAACAGCATATTGTTATATTTTTATGGCAACATAATTTGAAAGTCTTTTTTCTTTTTAGCTATTTATTTAAGATCTCACTGGCCTTAGCCTCTTAAGGCACTGGGACCACAAACACATAGCACCAAGCCTCACCCCTAGGTTGGACTGGGAATTAAACTCATTCTTCCCATGTGGTCGCACCCTAGGTAGCAGAGCATCTTATAGCACATGCCCATGGATGGCACTGAGATGTCTTTTGTTCAAACAGAGTAATTTAACATTTCAACACTAACACCTTAACACCTCCATTACCATCGATCAGCCTTCTCTCTCTCTCTCTCTCTCTTTTATTTTTTGGTTTGCCAGAGGACACATGCACTCACCAGACAGAAACAGAGAGAAGAGAGAAAAGGCTGCCTTATAGGGGTATGGTCACACCACAATCTCTTCTCCATTTCACCCTCCCTTTAGGATTCTGGGCACACATACTCATGTACATATGCCCAGCATGTTTCTCAACAGCCAGGTTCAGGACTCAAACTGTGTAGTTGGCCATGTGGGAGCTAGTTGCCTTAACTACCGTGCCACAGGCCGGTGCCCGTCTGTCTTCTCTTAGCTTCTATTATGCTTTCTTTGTGCTTTCTTTTCTACTCACAATTGTTATTCTGTTAGTTACTTTGCTATACTCTTTGTTTAATGATTTGAAAGCTATTAATACCTTTATTAATGATTATCTCAGAGCTTTAAAAATGTGTATTTATACTGTTATTAAGATAACTAAGGAAATAATCAGAAAAAATAGTGACTACTGTAGAAATGAAACTGATTTACTCTGTTTTCTAGCTTTTGTTAATTCAATTGAATTTATACACCATGTCATTCTTTTGGCTTTAAAAAATTTATTCCACATTATGAAGAGTCTTTTTCAAAGAAGAAAAACAAAATAATTGGTAAATATTACAAATGCATTTACAGCAATTATTTAGTCATATTTCTATTTTACCTTTGCTTTGTTTTTGCTTTCATTTATTGAGTCGTAATGGCAGTAGAATGCTAAATTTTTGTTTGTTTTATCTTGTTCAATCATCACAAAAGCCCTTGTGAAGTAGCAATTGTTATCCCTACTTTAGAGTTAGAAAAACGAAGGCTCATTGAAACATTTATTACTCCAAATCCTAAAACTATTAGTTTGTGAAGTCAGAGTTTGAACACAAGCCTGCGCCTCCCTAAAGTCCACATCCTTTGGCACCACACTCAGCAGATCCCCACTGACATTTCCTGAACACGCACAGTACCGTATGTTCCAAATATGGGGAATTTCATTAAGTGATGTCTTTGTTTGGTATCTTTTGCATTGTGTTTAGTTGAAACAAAATATTCTTTCGTAATTTTAAGCCTTAGACTTTTCTGTTCTCCCTCTCCACTCTCCAAGATTCCGACAATATATAAATTTAGTCTATTCACGACTTTGATCTCCCATCACTGAGCTCATTTTCATCTCTGTGTCTTTTTCTTCTGATTTCCTGGAGAGTTTCTCACATTCACTCTTCCTCTGATTCATTAATTTGATTTGATAGTGTCCGGTTTGCTGTTCACTGCGCCCACTGAAGTTTTTAATTTGACAAGTTTGATTTCTTATTTCCATGTGATCCTCCACAGTCTTCATAGTTTTCCTTAATGTCATCCTAGTGGCAGAATCTTTGATCTGGTAGAAAACACATATTTTCTATTATTGCAATAAGTATATTTCTATTAGAAGTCATCCTCTGGTTTTCAAGGATGGCTTGCTTTTTATTTGGTTTTGTTTTAATTTGTAGTATTTGTTTATAGGCCCTGATTATCCCCCCCCCCAATTTCCTCCCATCCTATTTTATCTCTCTTAGAAAGAGGGAATAGAGTGTATATATCATCAGTTTGTGGCCAAGTAGGAGTTAGGCTGGCTTCTGTCAGAGATTTGTGTCACTGTCTGGGTCTTTAAGCTCTAGAACAAACTAAGGAGAATAAAACATAAAATTATATATATACACACACACACACACACACACACACACATATATATAACATATTCAATAACTGATATATAACTCATAGAAAATAAATTATAATTTTCTGTTGTGGTTTAAGTAGCCTTAGCAGTATGGAGATGACAGAGCTGGGTGTGTAGAAGCCCAGACTCCATGCTAAGTGCTATATTTCCATACTGTGGGAGGCTACCCAGGCCAGACTCAACCCTCCATAGGGTTTGGACATCAACACCAGAGAGAAAACCTGGAGTCAATCCATCACTGCTGGTGTCAGTTCCCTGGCAGTCAGCAGACATGAAAGTGGCCCTGCTGTTCTGTCTTCCAGCTCTCATCAATTCGGGGGCAGTATTAGGGGCTTTCGGCCACCCTCTCCTCTGTTTTCTTCCAGACATGCCTTTCATTTCCAAAGAGAAGTTACACACTAGTCCTATAACTTCAGTGTGGTGGCATGTTATCTTGAGTTAGCAGAAATTCCTTTAAATTCCTAGTAGGTCATTGAAATACCTTCCTTATTCCCATCACCTATAAAAAGATATTTTGCAAGCTGTATTTTCCATAGTTATTTCAACAGGAGAGAGGAAGACAGACCATCATGCATTGAACATGAATGGGGTTCCTCTCTATTAATTCTTTTTTTTTTTTTTTTTTAAGCTTTTTGCCATAGAGTGTATGCACTCACTGGAGAGAGACACGGAGAGGGAAAATGAGAAATCACTCCACCAGAGGGGATGGCCACACTGCAATCCTTTCTCCATTCTCCTCTTGGGATTTTGGGCACACACGCAAATGGCCCTGATCTTCAAGTCGCCTGATCCTGAGTTGGAACCGTGGTCAGCAGTGTGGGAGTGCAGTGCCTTAACCACTATGCCATCTACTGGCCACTCCATTCATTCTTTTTCTTTTCTTTAAAAAAATGTTGCCAGAGGTCATGCGTGCTCTCAGGAGTGAGGCAGAGATAAAACTAAGTGAGAAAACACCCGTCACGTGGAATGCTTACATTCCTTCTCCATTTCTGTCTCCTTTCAGGATTTTGGGCATGCATGTACACATGTCTGGTGTGTTCCTCAAGCCACTGGGTCTGGGACTCAAACTGCACAGTTGGCCATATGAAATCCAGCTGCCTTAACCATGATACCACAAGCTGGCCCTCCATTACTTCTTAATTTTCTTTTTTGTTTCATCTCATTGGCAAAAGGAATGGAGCAGTTATAATCATCTTTTTCTCCTTCCTTGGACCTTCATTTATTGGCATCACTTGAAAAAACCTCTTATTTTGGTAGAAAGATTGTCATTCCTTACTCATGTTGAAAATATCCTGAGAATGTTCTGTAAATAATTTATTAAATTGAGTTTAAAATAACTTACCATTTGATTTATTTCTCATAGTTCTGATGCACCTAAATTTCCTTTTAGTTCAAATTTATATCTAGCGCTTTAGCATCTTTTAGTAATTGCATTTACATTTGATGAAATGTGGAAAAGCTTATATTTATTAGATTGCAAATTATTATGCAGTATGCAGTTTTGATTAGCAAAGTACATCATGGTGTTGTTATAGATTAAAAAGGGTAAAAATGTATGGTATTACCCAAGAGGAATGAGATGAAAATTTTAATCCATAAAAATAATGGAAATAAATGGCTTGATGGTCCTATATGTTAAACCACAAAAAAGAATTATTACTAACATCTCTTTATCACCTGGCTCTTGAGGATACTTGAACAGTACTTTAGTACTTTTTCTCAGAATATATAATTTATAGCTGACTAAACCACCTGTACCATTTTTCCATTAGTGGCACTGAATGCATATTTATTCAAACATATTTTATATATACTTGGCTATGAATGCAAATATATACATAAAAGAATATAAAAATAATGTTTCTAAGAATGACTTAATATGATCTGGGTTTGGTGAGTTGGAAATGGGGTTAGAGATATTGCTATGAGTTCAGCGGGACAGTAACCGAGTTATAAGATAATTATTCCTCTTCAATGGCTCTCACCATGACAACTCAGTTCTGAAATTCAACTATTATTCAGCTCAAATTATTGTCAAAGTTTAAAGCTTGAATTTTATTGACCTCCTTCTGATGTCTATGACATCTAATCATCTGGGTATATGAAACCAGATTGTTAACAGCAAGAGCAGCTCAAAAGATTCTTACTGTACACACCTGGACAGTTCCTTTGTTAAGCCCAAGCAATGACTCTGTCTCTGGGCTCTGATATACATGCATAACCACTTTGGGGCAGAAATTGAACATGGCATTCCCATGTCCCTTACTATCAAGCTGCAAATCTTTCACAGCCCAAACATCACAGTTTGGTTTATAGTCACTATAGGCTGTTTTGAGACTTAAATTGCAACTTCCTGCTCAAATTTGGTAAGAAGAGCAAGAAGAGGCGAGGAGGGAAAGTGGGGAGAGAAGGAGAAATACATAGAGGGAATCATTAGATTTTAGTTCTAGTAACCTTTGATCAATTTCTCCTTGGCTTAGATTGTATGAGAACAGTATCCTATCCTTTTAGCTCATTGACTACTTTTAATCCATCTGAAGAAAAATAAGTAATGTTTTCAAATGTCAAGTCCAATGGAAGTTATTAGTTTTCCCCCAAAACTTGGGAGAAACATTTAGCTATCATATTGGTTTGCTAGTGCTGCCATACAAAATATCCCAGATTGACTGGCTTAAACAGTAGGTTTTTTCTCATAGTCTGAAAGCTGAAAGTTCAAGTTCAAGATATTGGCAGGTGTGATTTCTTCTAAGGCCACTCTCCTTGGCTTGTTGATAGTCACCCTATTACTATGTCCTCACATGATTGCCCCCTCAGTCAGTGTGTGTTTGTGTCCTAATCTCCTCTTTTTCTAATCTAATAATAACTATACTGGATTACGACCTACCCATATGATCTTATTTTTATTTTCTTTGCCTCTTTGAAAACCCTATTTCCAAATATGGTCACATTTGGAGATACGGGGGTTGGTGCCTCAAATGAATTTTGGGGAAAGATTACAATTCAGCCCATAATCACTAGTAAAGTAACTAAAATAATTGTATTCAACAGCATTTTTTTTCATATCTAGTGTTTTAGTCCATTATTGTGTTGCTAAATAGAAGTACCTGAAGCTAGGTGACTCACTAAGAAAAAAGGTGCATTTGGCTCATTTCTGGTGGCTAGAAAGCCCCAAAGTGTGGGGCAGGCATGGGGCCAGCGTGGGGCCAGCCTCTGCTGTATCACAACATGGTAGAGAGAAATGAAAAGGTCAGCAGGGACACACAAAAAGAGACACCTGTGGGCAGCCCTCTTACTTTCATAATGACCTATTCTCATAGGAACTAACCCATTCTAGAGAGAAAGAACTCCCTGCCTTCCATAAGATTACATTAATCTGTTCATTAGGGTGGTGCATGCAATGATCCAAATACCACCCACTAAACTCTACCTCCTGGAAGTCCTCTCCTCACCATTACATTGTAGGCCCAAGTTTCCAGCATACAAACCATATCTGAACCTCTACACCTACTATTATATTACAAGATGCCACCATGGGTCATGCAAAAATACAAAGACTACATCTATAGACTCTTTGGTGAAATCAGAGCTACACATGAGAAAGATGAACAATTAGAGACTATTCAAATGATTGATGAGACAGTGGACTTACTCTGATGGTGTGGTGTACAATATTAGAAATGCATGAAACTGCTCAAGACAATGCCTTGTCTCAGCCCACAGAGAGAGCACTACCTGGAAAAGAGGAACAGAGCCAAAGACGATTAATTGAAACTCAGCCTGGCAATTACTCTAGATGTGTGAGAAGAATGCTGAAAAAATTCACAGGGCGTAAGCTATAATATTTCTTCTGAGTTGTTGAGGGAAAAAGGGTCAGGAAAGCTTTGCTGAAGAGGTGATGGGGTGAATGATCGTTATCCCAGAAAAAGTCAAATCAAGCACCCTTTTGTGAATCAGTGAAGAAATAATGGTCAGGGCATGGGACATGTTCAGTGTGCCATAATGAGTAGACGGTCTGTGTTTAGATAATTGAGAATATAGGTCTAAGGATCAGAAGACAGGTAGAAAAAAATTACAGTTTTATTATGAAACCCATTTCAGACTTCTGGCCTCCAGAACTGAACAAGAATCAATTTATGTTCTTTGAGCGCTAAAGATGTGGTAATTTGTTACAGGAGCAATAGGAAACTAACGTGAGCAGTAGGATAGAGGGGTTAGGAGCACCAGCCGAGGAGCCAGACTGTCTAGGTTTGAATTCCAATTGTCTCACTCACCATTTACAGGGCCTCAGCCAAATTAATTTTTCTTTTGGTTCTTCAGTACCGTTATCACTTGCACAAGTTTTTTTTGTTGTTGTTTCGTTGTTGTTGTTGTTGTTGTTTTATTGTAAGGGCTTAGTTTTTACATATCAAATGCTTGGCAGTCTAAACACCCATTCTACTTCTCTCTTGTGCTCTCTCTGAAGAGAATCCATGCAAATCACTGAGCATACCCTGCTCTCAGGCTCTGACATCCCTGCCAGCCTGGCTTCATTTCTCGGAGGTGACCCCTCCTTGTCCATCTCTTGTCCCCACTGTGCATGCTTCTCTGCACTCATCCTGGGTGAGCAGTGGCCAGAATGGCCAGATTGTTTGGTAGTTGTGTTCCTTTGATGTCAGCTCCCTCTTTGTTACACACTCACGAGAATATAGAGGATCTATGCCGGTGATTTCAGATAAAACTGGACTTGGGGAAGCTCTAGAATTCTGCAAAGGAAGGTCCCTTAAAGGCCATCTTGTCCAACCATCCACAGGTAAAGAATATGAAAAACTCTATAAGTGAATGAATTTATCTTACATTATCAAAAAGGAAAAAAAAAAAAAAAAGCATTGGCCTAATTCAAATACGGGCACAGGTTTAATCTTTATTTTTATCACCTGCTCCTGGTTTGAGCTTGGCAAAAAAGCATCACTAAGCCTCCCAAAGGGTTGTTCTAATGAATAATCTTTAGACTCTCACTCTCACGCTGCTGGCCTGTGGAGGCAGCAGGGCAGGGACTGATTCTTGACAGCCAAGTCTAATGTGTCATTCTAATCCTCAGGCCATGAATGACTCAGAGTGATGGGCTGGAGCCTGATTGGCAGCCAAAGCTAGGAGCATGGGAAAGTGAGGGACATAATGTTTGACTGCAGAGTTTTAAGTAGAGAAGAGTGAGTTCAACCACAAAAAGAAAAAAAAAAAAAAAAAAAAAACTTTGGGTTCTAAATTTGATTTTGATTACGGGACTCATTTCACAGCAAGCTGCTGCATGAATTGTTGGGTACGGCTTAGCAATGTGAAATGGGAAGGCAGCTCACTGCTCTCAGCCTGGAGCTCTGGAAAGGAGCAAGTCTGCCTCTTTTCAGACATTGGACAAATAGGAGACTGCAGAGAGATGACAGAGCAACTCCCAAGAGTGTCTCTGGGACAACTGAGGCATATAAAGAGCAGGTGAGTCACACCCTCCTCAATCCATATGTCTTTCTAATGAGTGCAGAATAAAGTCAAAACAGCTCATTAGGGGAACCAGCAGTTAGCGTAATGGCTATGTCACTGGACTCCCACATAGTCGACCGCGGTTCGCGTCCCGGACCCGGTGGCTTAAAACTCACGCCGGGCGCGTGTGCGTGCGTGCCCAAGATCCTGAGAGGAGAATGGAGGAGAAGGGATTGCGGCGTGACCATCCCCCCTGGGGGGTGATGTTTCGCTTTCTGTCTCTATGTCTCTGTCTGTCTGGCGAGCGCATGCGCCCTATAGCAAAAAACCTCTCCCCCCCCAAAAAAAAAACAAACAAAACAAAACAAAAAAAAAAACAAAAAAAAAAAAAAAACAGCTCATTAGAACTACAAAGACCCTCGTAATTTATTTTCTAACTTTATGCTCCGGCGGTTCCTTTAGTATACCTTCCCCTGGACCATTCCAAATATCTGACCATTCCCCAAATTCACCAGAACTTCTAAATTCCCTGAGTATTTGCCATACTAACACACTACTATGGCATCCTCCCAAAGACCAGCTTTTCCTTACTTCATACACCTCATATAGAGCCACTTATCCTTCAAGAAACCTTCCCTGACCCCTTGAGGCAGTCAGTGTCCCTTCTACCATGTTCCCATAGCTCTGCGGTCATTACTGTTTAATCACTTATTTAACTTCATTGGAGTAATTTTTTTAATTGCTAGAGGGCACATGCACTCAGTAGAGAGACAGAAAGAGGGAGAGAGCAGTCTGTAATGAATTGTGGTCATGTTTCAATCCTTTCTTCCCCACTTCGCCATCCCATTGGGATCTGGAGTATACACACACTCATGCCCAGAATGTCCGTTCAAGCTATCAGAAATAGGATTCGAACTGCAGTTGGCTGTGTGGGCTCTGACTCTCTTAACCACTTGGCTAAGGGGACCAGCCTATGAGAGTAATTTTTATATAACTTATTAAGCTTGCAAAGAGCAGGGAACACACCTTCTTTTTTCCTTTGTAACCCCAGTCCCAAGCACCAGGTAGGTCTCCTATTCCCATTTACCAAATGGGCAATGGAAACTAACGTTTGCTGACTACCTACCACGGACGACGCATGCTCAGTGCTGTGTACACAGTCTCCATCACTGTGTGGACGCTGTCTGGGTCACAGTCCCAGGCAGTAAAGCCTCACCGAATTTCCCCCATTACCTTTCCAGGAGCAGTGGGAGTGAGGGAGATGGATGATACAATATCATTCCCCAATGCTGAGAACTTTCAATCTCCCCATGGATCAAAGCTGTCCTAGTCCACTGAGGGGGCCATTGCTATTGTAAATACCATAATGAAGTTAAAAAAATAAACCAGAAATTGACTGCTCATAGTTCTGGAGTCTGGGCTCTGGAAAACTCAGCACCTGGTGAGGGCTGCTCTCGGCTGCTTCATAGATGGCACCTTCTTGTGTCCTCACATGGTGCAAAGGGTAAGGAGGCTTTCTATGGCCTCTTTTATGAGGGCACTAATGCCATTCATGTGGGCTGAGCCCTCATGAACTGATCACCTCCCAAAGGTTTTATCACCTAGTACCATCACAATGGGGGTGAGGAGTCAACATTTACATTTGCTTCAATACCAACAGTCAGAACATGAGGAAGGATTAATGCATGGACGTTGGAGGCTGCGACCTCCTCCAGAGCCCTTATTTCCCTGAGGTATGTCTTTAACCATCAAAAGCCATCCTTTTGCCTGCTCTGTTGGCATCTCCCTTCTCTCTTTCTGCTTCCTGCAGTTGCCTCAATCCCAGGTCTGGGACCCTCTTTTGGCTACAGCCTAACTCCAGACTGGGGAGACACATGTAGGCATTTCACTTCCCTGGGGGTTTTCCAGGCTTCGTCTTCAATTTTTTTTTTTTTTATCTCCCATTGCTGTTCCTTTCCTCCTTAAGCCTCTGCAATTGTTTCTTTTCCATCTGTCTCTAGCTTCACTCACCTACCTGAAAGCAAAAAACTCACAATTTTACCTGTTGTTAGAATGAAGAACTCAAAGAGAGGCACACATAAACATTCTAAAATTTCCAGGTGAAATGCCCAGCACACGTCATCTGAAAGATGTTTCGGAACATTTCCATCCTTCTGAAGGCTGAAGTAAAAGCGAAGCATCGCCAGGAGCGAGGCTGAGGCAAGAGAATTGTAATCTTACCTAACTCACGTCTCCAGGTACCCAGCAGCTCACGAGTTACACTACACTTTTATGCACGCTCAGTCCCCAAAATCACTGTTCTGAAATCTCCATCAACATTTAAAGTAGGAGATGAAGAGATTTCATATTGTTAAAACACTTTCATGGCTGGAATCTTGAATGACACTGTTTAAATCAGCCGAAAACTGCCTTGATTTCCACTCCCACAGCCACGAGCTTGGGGAAGGATGAGGAGACAGGCAGCCGAGGTCCTCTCTGCACTGACTGACAACTGTGGCTGCATTCAAGGCCATGGAGGCCCTGCAGGCAGACAGCAGGGACACCCAACCTCCTTGATTTGGGTAATAGGTCCCTCCTACCCAGCCTCATTGTTCTTCCTCCTCTGAAGGTAGAGGCTCAGAGCAGAAGGGAGGCCGCATCATGTTTCAGTAAGCGCTACCTGAATCCATATAAGCATATGATTCTGTCGAAAACTCAATAATTCACGGAACTGGCATCCTTTTAGCATCTCTGCAGTCGATCCCTCTCAAAGAACAGCGCTACAATTGAACTAGAAAATTAGAGCTTTTACCAGGACTCCCCGGAGGTGCATATGTAAAACAGAATAATAAATGATTGTCATTTCAGTTCCGAACACAGAATTAATCGTGGCCAAAGAGGGAGTCCTCAGCCCTTCAGGAAGAGCCACCAAGGGTCACTGGTCACCATCACTTGCCAGCCATGAAGTCAGCAACAGAGAGAGCACGTCTCCTTTGTTCCCTGGAGTATCTGTGTGGCATATCTGCTGTTGCACAGAACCTTCACAGAACCCACCAACAGGAGAATTATTTCCCAGTGCAGTTTTGCTTTTTTTTTTATTTTTTGTTTTTGTTTTTTGTTTTTCTTTCCACTGAAAAATTTAAAAGCTGAGCCTTAGGCAGTAGAAACACAATCAGGCCACAAATGTGATGAACACACTTGTCACTTTTTCTAGCCAAGAGAGGGGTCCCAGAGCCGTCTAGGAGCATGGAAAGCAAAACAGAGGCAGTGAGAGTTTCTGGGAGCTTTTCTTTCTCCATCACCATGAGGTCACGGAAAGACCATCAGTCAACACTCTCGGAGCAGAGAAAAACCTATGCACGACAGTACCAGGAATAGAGATGCATTTGGAGAGTTACTTGGAGAGTGAATCCAGCTTCGGGGATTGGAGCCTCTGGAGCAAAAAACAGCTGGAGCCTAGCTACTTAAGGGGGGGTGGGGGCCATTAGAATCAGTGCAGAATAATAGGCTTCCATTTAGACCTCCTGAATAGAACCTTTATGTTTTCAAGATCACCAGACAATTCCAACCTACAGAAAATTACAGGTTAGCACTGGTTTAGAGCACTGTGTCCTGGTATGTGACAGACATTTGATAGCTCCCTGGGATTTACCTAAATGAGTCCTTATCAAGGAAGGAAAGAGTTTTGTTTTGTTTTCATTTTTGTTTTCGTTTTTGTTTTGTCCTGTTTTTATGTCCAATTCATGTGTATGCATTACAAAGGCAGGTCTCCATTTTCCTGAGCTTTCTCTTTGGCGTAAAGAATCTGAATACAGGATCCATTAAACACAGGACTGTCATGTACAGGTCAGTGTCCTGGGAAGGAGGTCAGTCATCAGTCAGGGCTTTGTAGAAAAGGAACCTGACCTTTCGCTGGGTATGAGTACAGACCAGGTGGGAGGCAGCCTACTGAGGGAAGCACCTCAGTAGGAACATTTGGAATGTTCTTAGGAGTGGGGCTGTGTCTGTAGGGAGGACCCTGCCGCAGACCAGACAAAAGGTGAAAGTAGCCCCTGGGGAGCACTGGAAAGGAAAGGAGACACACAGTTCTAAATGCAGATTTCTGCATGTTTCCTCCTCTCCTTCTGATCTCTCTCCACCCTAACCCCAGATCACACCCCCATCGCAGGCTCTGCCCCTGCCCTCCAGGTTCAGGCCTTCTCACAAACCAGATCTCCCACTACCGTAGCCCAATCTTGACCTCTGGGTTCTGACCTGTCACCCCACAGCAGCTCTCACGCTTCCTACACCTCTCAACGCCCATCACAGCTCTGAGCCTTCTCCTTAGGGACAACAATCCTAAACTAGGGAAGTTATGGGTAGGAAGGCCTGTTTAAAGCCAAAGAATAATCCCCAGAAGCCTCCTAGGTCTCCTGTCCCTCCTCCACCTCTTTGCTACCTCATGGTCCCCCTTCCCTTCTTTAAGCTTATAAATGCTACTGCGGATGAAAGAAAGGCTAGGCATGGCCGAAAAAAGTGGAGAATTAGATCGGACTCTAGCTGCCCAGAGCTGAGGGAGGAGAGCCTAAAAAGAAGAGAAAGCCCCTGCTCAGGAATAAATACTTCACGATGTTCATTTGCAAAGGAAAGTGGCCTCTAGGCTCATCGGCTGTTTATAATATTTATTTTCAGGATTGGCAGGTAGAGGAGCTACAAGGTGACCATTACAGACTTTTAGATAACCAAATGAAACCAGTGTGCTCCGGATTTTCTACAGCCTTGATGCTTTATAGTAACATTCAGGGTCAGATAGACTTTGGTTTGAGTTTTCGTTTCATCTTCCTGCTTTGTGACCTCGGGCAAATTACTGAACCTTGCTTGGCTCCTAATTTCTCTTCTATAAAATGGAGAATAATAACTGCTCTTATAAGGTTACTTTGATGAACAAAATAATACAAATTCTCTGGCATAACAGGAAGTCAGTACATTTTTTATTCAATTTGTTATATTAAAAAGATAATGCCTCCATATTTTTTATACAACAGAAGTAGTTTTCTAACCTTAAATGATTTTCAAATATCTAAAGGCTAAAATTTGAACTTGAGGCTCTACTGGATGGAGGATAAGAAGAAAGACTGACAATGACTTCAAATTGTGGAGATGTGAAGTAAGGTAATATTTTATCAATATAAAAATTGATAAAAATAGGAAAGTCAAAAGAATAAGCTGATTGAAGGAGAAAATGGGACAGGGAACTTTGGTGATACTGTGTTTGTAAAGTACAATAAGAACCAGAGGAAATCCAATATTAACATCCTGAAATAGCAGTAGCATAATTAATCTCCCTCTTTTTGTATGGCTATCTTAAAAACTGGTTATCTGGTTTATAGGCAAAAAACACATTAGAGTATTTGCCGATTTCAACTCCTTGGTACTAAGTATAGTTCTTGTATAATGCAAACATAATTTTTGAATGCAAACATATGCTCATTTACCAGTAAGCCTGGGTTCGTTAAAACAGAATCAACTTGCTTCCTATCTTTGGAAATCAAATCTTACACTTCAAACATGGATAAATATTCTCCCAGCTAAAGCATTTATCAGTATTTAGGCTCCAACCATGATCAATTCATAGGTTAAAATATTTACAACAAAAATGTAATGGATCTGAAAATTAAGCATTATATTTGTACATTCACAAAATGAATAATGCATGACAATCAAAAAGTATATTTTTAAAAAATGTATATATATTGACAACAATCAAGGCTCTGTCTTTACTGAGTTCAGTTCCATATCAAGAAAGGTCACACCAAGAGAATCTAATTTTGGAACGTTTTTATCTAAGGAGGAAACAGGGTCTGTCTGAAAAGAAGTATAGATGTGTTTTCCGTTGTAGTCTTCACTGTTGCCAACATGACAGCAACATGTTGGAATTTAAGAAGAATAAAGGCAGAAAGAGACCATGAGAACAAATGCATGTGAGGGTTTCTTCAAACCAACGCTGTGTCACCAGCAGTTCTTCTCTTTAGAGACGCAGGAGACAGACAGATGCTCTCAACCTGATATTGAAAGGAAAGCACTAATGATGGAGTTTGCTGCCTTAAACTCCTATGTTCACACCTGCCTATCTCTAGGGGGTGAGTCTCTCCTAAGGGAAGGACCCTTCTTTTCTTTATAAACCCTGTGCTTCATGCATGAAAATCGACACCTTCCAAAGGGGCTCTGTTCTACACTGCATGACGCCTGGGGCTGGAATAACTCACTAGTGGAAAAGAAGAAAAAAAATACCGGAAGAGTACCTCTGGGAGATTTTTGGCAACCCATTCAGAATACGCCAACCACAAACACTCATTAAACACCTAGTGTCTAAAATGGAGCTCGGAGCTGTAGGGAAACAAAGACTCTGAGAGTACCCACTGCCCACAGGGAACTTGCAAACTAGTAGATGATGGATTCTTTCTCTTTAAAATTGCATAATCAAAGAGAATTTCAAGGTATTTTGTCAAGTGGGCTGAGTAATTGCATCTTGGTCCAAGTACAACAGAGCATTCCATTAGCCACCTCTGCAAGGGAAAAAAAATGCTAATTCTTGCCATTTATTAAGCATCTGCCATTTTAGCTCCTGAAAAAAGGATCATGATACCTTTTAAATTAAATTCTGGTACTTCAAAGGTTTATGGGTTTGGGGCGTGGGAGGAGGTAAGGTATGTGTAGGTTGATTTTCAAGCAAGATCAGTAAGAAAACTAGAAAGAATCCTTTTCTCTACAGAGCACAAAACAAAAGGTTCAGACTGGGTTTTAAAATGCTTTGGCAGAACCAACAGATGGCATAATGGTTACGTTGCTGGACTCCCACATAGCCGACTGTGGTTAGAGTTCTGGACCTGGCGGCTTAAAACTGCTGGACATATGTGCGTGCATGTCCAAGATCCCTAGAGGAGAATGGAGGAGAATGGATTGCAGTGTGGCCATCCCCCCAGAATGGGGGTGATTTCTTGCTTTCTGTCTCTCTGTCTCTATCTCTCTGGTAAATGCATGCATACTATAGCAAAATCTATAAAAAAAAAAAAAAAAAAAAAGAGAGATGCTTTGGCATCTTTCAGCTCTGAGCAAAACAGAAGCTATGTTTGCAAAAACACTCCATGAAACAGGTCTGTCCCTGTCATGAAGGTTTTTGACCATGCCAAAAATCTTATATGATTTTGTTCTTAAAACCACATGCTATTATTGGACCAGGATGGACTTCAGAAATAATTTCAAGTAGGCATCCTGACTTCCAGGGCACAATAGAATTGATGAAGACTCCAATGTTGTTTACACAAAAAATTGATTGTACTCAGAACCCTCACAGACAGGGCCACCCTCCTTTGCAGGTCTGAGGAAGGCACTGTCCTTGAGTAAAGAACACTTTTCTCTATGTTTGCAGCATACAGGTCACTTATGGGACACTGCACTGGGCACCAAAATGAGATTCCCGATGCATACTCGGAAAATCACGCTATCCGGCAGGCCTCCTTGTGCTTCTCTGCCTTGGATCTAATAACCCTTCCATGCAGTTCTCAATATCAACCCTTCCCACCTGTGATGTAGCTGAGTCCAATGACTTGGGAATCAAATTTTGCCATGGTCATGAACTGCTCTAACGATATCTCTGGTAACGTTTCGTAGACTTGGAATACCTTTAAGATGTCACATTTTATACCATTTAAAAATTTTGTGTTTTATTTTTAAGTGTAAAGGAAACTTTTTAAAAGCGATTAGTTTGGCCCAGTTTCAGTGACGGGTGGTGGTGGATGCTGCTGCTTGGTAGGCTAAGGCCACACAGGAGGACTAGGTTCAATTCCTGACCCACCCTATAAGCCATGAGCCTCAAGTCCCAGCCACTCGGGAGGCTAGGCAGCAGGGCTGTAACATAGCAAGACTCTGTCTTAAAATTTTCATACATGTGACAAGCAACTAGTTCAACCTCTCCTTTAACTAATGGGAAACTGAGGCCTAATGACAAGAAGTCAATTTGCGTGATTGTCAGGTCACCAGAAACACTCACTTCTAGTCTAGGGCCCTTTCCACTATCTTGCTATTGTGAAAAAAAAAAAAAAAAAAAAAAAGATGCATCAAGATATAAATAATAAGATTGACAGGGTGTCAGGAAGAAACTAGGAGCTAGAAGTTGCTCTATTTTCTAACATAAAGGCATTAATTTGGGAATTAGAGGCTTAGGAAGGGATCCATGCAACCACCCTCCACTCTCTCCATGCAGTTTTGGCCTCTCCTTCTTTCCTACCTTCCAGATGTCATGGAAATGTCACTCCTGGGCAGATTCTTTCCCCTAAAACCCTAAGATCAACGTAGCTCACAGCTTCTCCCCTGGAAAAAGAAAGTGGTGACATTGGGTTGACAACAAACAACCCAGCATCTATTGACTCCTCAGTGTTAAAAATAATTGTCTGAAGACACAAGGCTGTGATGCTATAAACCAAGGGGCTCAGAGAGCTGTCGACAAATTAGCCACAGAAGTGACCAATCAGAATGTGTTTTTTCCACATCATTTCTCTTTTTCTCTTTCTCTTTAATGTTTTTGTTTTAATGACTGGACCTAAATTATATTGAAAATTCTCTCCCCCCAGTAGAGCTCATGTACATGGTAAAGACAGTGACATTTCAGAACTTAGCAGCTACTGTGAGTGCTGGTGTCCTGGCAGTCACCCTGCCACAAGGAAAAAGGGCTAGGACGTGGGGCCGGGAGCATAAGTGGGAGGGAAAATGCTAGGGTATTTGAGATACCCAATCTCTACAGAGCTAAGGGCAAATAGGGAAGAGACTCAGAACTTGGAAACAAACTGATCTCAAAATTATCCTAAGTGGCTAATACATATTTTCTAATCAGTTCAGAGATGCATCATGTTGTGTATTGTTTCTGATTAAAGACAAAGCCAAATCAATGGACAGATTGCTTATCTTACACATTTGCCAGATGACAGGTTTTATTAGTGGACCATAATAATGAGGCCTTCATTCAACCCCTATTTATTGACTACCTACATTTCAGGCCCTGTGTTACAAGTAGAAAAGGCATAGATGGAATGACATGAAATGCCTGCCCATAAGAAGCAAGTAATCTAGCTGGGAGACAAACTTAACAAATAAGCCATTGTTTTAAAAAACAAAAATTCAGCTTCACTGCCATGTTCAAGGCATCCTTGTACTTTCCTTTATCACACCTTCTGTCTACAGTTTGGTTTATAGTGCTTGGGTAAGTGAACTTGGTTTGAGTTTGGTAATATGGATAATTTATGCAAAAGAATAGAGGTTTATTTAGTTCATATTTTTGGAAGTCCAAGCTCATAGCAAAACATCTGGTGACGGTCTTTCCGTTGGTGGGGACTTTGGGCAGAGTCCAGAGGTGATGCAAAGCATCCTGTGGCAAGAGGTTGCTTGTCTGCACTTGTGTGTCCATGCCTCTACTCTCGTCTTTCTTCCTCTTTTAAAGTCACCAGTATTCAATCTTGGAGGCAACACCCTGATGAAATTATCTTATTTAATCCTAATTACCTCCCAAAGGCCAACCCCACCTTTCAATAGTGTAGTCAGATTAGGTTTCTACTCTTTTAATACCTTCACAATATAACCAAATTCTAGCACATGAACTTCTGGGAGACACATTCGAACCATGGCAAGCTCCCAGCTAATGGCCAACCCTACTGATTTAGATTTGCCAACCCACACATTAGGTAAATCAATTCAAAATAAATCTATCTATCTATATCTTTTGGGTTCTATTTCTCTGGGGAACTCTGACTTATACATAGCAGGTATATGATATATTTAGACAAGAATAGACACTCCATGATGGCAGATGTGCGTTACGAGCCATGAGGGAGATTGGCACTGTTACAAAGAACTTTGTGCATGATGCTCAGTAATTAGAATCTTATCCCTTAAATAAACAGTGGGCATTGAACATTTTTAGGCAAGTACTACCATGCCTATTAAAACAACTCTCTGGGAACATTTCAAATGGAAAATGAATAGGATGGGGCAGAATTTGGAGGAATGAAAGATGTCCTGCTGGGAACCAGCAGTTAGCGTAATGGCTATGCCGCTGGACTCCCATGTAGTCGACCGCGGTTCACGTCCCGGACCCGGTGGCTTAAAACTCACACCGGGCGCGTGTGCGTGCGTGCCCAAGATCCCGAGAGGAGAATGGAGGAGAAGGGATTGCGGCGTGACCATTCCCCCTGGGGGGTGATTTCTCATTTTCTGTCTCTATGTCTCTCTCTCTTTGTCTGGCGAGTGCACGCGCCCTATTCCGAAAAACCTCTCCAAAAAAAAAAAAAAAAAAAAGAAAAGAAAGATGCCCTGCTAGACACTATCTCTTTGTCATCTAGGCACTAGGATTGGGCCTTCACTATAGCTCCTTCTCCTCTGGGTCTACTGTACTAGGTCTCTTTAGACTCTTCACCTTGTTTTTACAGTGTATTTTACAGTATGCTAAATGATGTATATGAGCAAGCCAGGCTGTGCTGTTGACCAGAATTTCAGGTCACCTACCCTTCAAGAGATCTCAGCACAACCCCATGCATATAGATACTTTGCCTGGAGTCTGTCTCCCCCAGACCCATCAGCATTGAAATTGTCACCTTCCTGAGTGACACCCTTGGAAATTCATTACTATGTCACATTTGGCATCTGAACCAAGAGCATCTTTTATTTATGTATGAGCTGAGCACTGGGGAACAGCAAGCTTCTGTCTCTAGATCTATAGGGCTGCTGATCTTGAGAGAGCAGCATATTTATTCAAAACCATCCTGAGCTGCATGAGACCTTTAGACATTTGTAAGTAAATAGACTGGGATTATTCATGCTTCCATCCAGGCCCCATTCATCGTCTTCCCTAAAGGCTATAGGCCGCTCTGCAAGTGAGAAGGTTCCAGCCAGTCAGGAGGATGGCATTCATTACTGGGTGATCCGTTTACAGCCTTTCACCAAGGACTCCCAGCTGCAGTGTAGAAGAATCACTAAACTGCAAGAAAAAATGTGGCCACCTCCCTACTCAAGCTCTGAGACAACTCCTGAGCAAGAAGCACCAGGGGCTGGACAGAGAGGGAATATAATATTTGCCACCGAGAACAGCTTCACAAAGGGACACCAGGTTTGATCTTACTGGCAACACAGCATGCTCAGCACTGCAATGCTTGCTCCTAATGTGAACAATGGACAAAATTAGAAGTGTTTCCTCTTGATTCCCAACAGCTTAACCAAACCTTCAGGATCCCTTTATTCTGGGGCTCTTAAAAGGGGTGGGGCCAAGTAAATTGGATTTTGAAATACTAAGAGTCTAGTTTAAAATCAGATTCTATAGTCAGGAAACACTTCAGAACACCTTTGGCCTGTATTTTTCTTCACTTGGTCTCTTTGGGGAAACCTTTCACAATTTGCTAAATATTAATCTAGCAAAACCTGAATCATGTTTTTCAGCTAAGACCAAGCTTCTAGGAATGACTCAGCTTGGGGTTTTGAAGAAGTCCATCTGGATGACAGAGCAGGACAGAAATGTTACAAGGTAACAAAGCTGTCCCCAAAGATTCAGAGGCCTTCCATCTCATGTCTACAACAACCTTAGGGCTCATCTCCATTAGCTTCTCCAATCACTGGGGAGGGGTGGGGACTCAGAGCACTAGGTTGAGCTTTCAATTGGAGGAGGTTTTGCAAAATGCTAGTCTGTAGATAAAAATTTGCATCTTTGCTTTTTCCCCGCAAACAGGTAAATCCTAACTCAAGCCTTTGGTGGAGAACACGGTGGAGGCAGAGTGCCCAGAACACATGTGTGACCCTGCGCACATCGTAAAATATCAGCTTGGCCCAATACTTTTCAGCACTTCCAAGATAAGAGAATGTGGGGACACCATGGCAATCTGCACACTCTTGTCTCGGCATCTTCAAAGCCCGAGATTTACAGCTTTTATTTCAGTCCAAGATTTCCTTGTGGGAGAATTGTTGGCTGTTTTGTGTTGCTGTTTGGTTTTAATGACCTTTCTATACTGCTTCTTAGTGCAAACTGGAGAAGCTAAAGAGGGATGCCAGGAGATGGTCAACAAGCAGTATGCTGGCCTAGGGCATTTTGTCTTGAAGATGTCATTCTCTCCTCTTACAACCTTCATCATTCTGCTATGGATCTTTCCCCAAACACAGCCCCTGCTTTGACCATCGGCCCCAGAAAATAGAAAAACTTAATTGATACATACATTTGCTCTGCCTGGGAAGAAGAGGAACCCCTGTCCTTTCTCAGCTACTCAGTGAACTATTTCTCTGTCACTCCTTTTTTAGAACCATCTATGGTCAGAGGCTGTCATATAAATCTATGTCACAGGTGACATAATCTACATAGTCACAGAAGCCCCAAAGGCCACCCAAAAACTTGCGCAAAACACAATATCTCTTGAAAATGCATCACTAATGATGTGAATCTCAAGAAGCTTCTTATAATCATAATTAATTCAAAGATAATTTTATAAAGCACATGTGAGACATACACATTTGAAGGTTTTGTTTTAAATTACACCAGGGAAAAAAACAGTAATGCATATAAAGTTTTACATTGACATTGTCAAAGAGTTCATATTATTTAATGTTGCTTATGACTCTGCAGAAAGGAAGATAAATGAGACAGTTCAATAAGAAAATAGTTTTAACAAGAATAAGCTGTCATTCCATCTTAGAATTGTTACAGTACATAAGAGTAGAGGGATGGTGAGCTTCATGGACAAAGCATTATCTTGACTCAAGGCACCTTCCTCCTCACTACACCCTGAACACACCCGACCTCAGCCTCTGGCCATCGAAATGATGATAGGCTGAACCCCAGAACTAGGGGAAGGAGCTGGGGTGGCAGACACACCTGTTTCCAGGACACCTGGTAAAATTCTCCTCCTTCCAATCTCCCAACTCTAAGAAAGTTGCTTCTGCTTCTAAACCAGCATGGAAGCATCTTCCAGGTTTTTTGGCAGAACGATCACAGCTGTTCTGGACCCAGCAGCAGACTTTACCACTCAGCACCAGAACGAGAACGTTACGACATGGGACTACCGACTTCTGACGCTTTCTGCTTCCCAGCTATGGTCCTTCCAACTAAATTGCCTTTCAATTACATGTGATATAAACTTCCAGGTTCTTGGTTCCCTGTTTAATAGCCAGACAAATAATGGTCTTAATTGCTTATGAAAGACCTACAAGATGTTAGAAGGAAAAGATGAAATAAGGGTAAAGCTGCCCTGACTTGTTCTGTTAGAATAAAGAGCCCCACTGGGCTATCGCTGGTGACCCCTGATTTTTGCTTTATTGTTCTTACCTTTTCATTTTGTTGGTTATAGCTATAGGGGTGACAGAGCAGAGAATACCATTTAGTGGGCTGTTATTGGTCTGAAACTGTCTTATTGCTTTGTGGAAAGAAATTGCAGGAAGCATTTTTTAGATATTGATATCTGTTTGTCAGAAAAAGTACAGTCATTCATAGAGGATTTCGACAGGTCAATTTTGTAGAGAGAATCAACCACCTGGAGTTTGTGCTTTCATATTTTCAAATGTCTGGCTTCACCCAGGATTCATAAAATAGGCCCCCAAATCTTTGACCACTTTCTCCCCATTCTTCCTCCCACACCCAGCTACAAATTTGGAGAAAAGATTTCCAAGTGCTTTAGATCAGTGTAATTACTCATCCTCCAATTTATTTCATTTGTAAATGGGAACTTAGCTGATTTTATTATTCTGCATTATTAAGCGTCGGCTGTTTCCAGATGGTCTGCAGAGTCCGTCTGAGCGGAGGATGTGTGTCGCTGGGCCGTTGCTGATCTATCACTGGGGGCACATGTTCTGCAGGCTTCGCTTTCAATAACTGGTCTGTGTTTTTCCAAATGGATTTACATTTTTATGTTCGACTGATGACTTCTCTAGAGACACATACTATGAATGTCTGGCTCGCTCTTATTACATGTACAAGTCATAAAGCTATGTAATAAGACTCATAAAAACATGCAAATAGTCCTTTTCCAAGGGAGGAAAGAAACATGATCAGTCCGCAAATCAGAAGCTTTGCAAACCTGATTGCTCTGCTGGGGAATGACAGGAAGGAAGAAGAAACTTCCTCCAGGATGTCCATTTCCAAATAAATAAGCCCAACAAGGCCAGAATTTTGCATGACCCAGGGAGCCACCGTGGTGGTCAGCAGAACAGAGCTCCTCACATTGTCCTGTTCCAAAGCAAGAATGTGCTTTTCCTGCTCCTGCCAAGAAGCCCTCTAGAAGCCCCATCATTCATTCAACCTCGAGGACCAAGAATGAGGCCCATCTCTCTATTTTCCACTTACAATTTTCCCTTTTACTCCTCCTGTTCTCCTTGCCCCCTTCCCACTGGAACCCTCATTGACCACACTCAGCTCTTGATTTCGTTTTCAGCTGTGCTTCTTCTCTAGGGAGTTCATCATTTCATCTCCTCAAAAAAGATTCCAAGCTCTTTAAGAACATGTCATTCTTCCCCACTCATCGCCCAACCCACATGCCCTGCATACTCTAGCACTCCTCCAATAGCTACCGTTACCAGTGTGCACTCAGTAAAAGCTGCAACTAGGCATTCAAAGCAGCTCACAAAGGGGCTCTCTGCATCTGTCAGGCGGCGCTCACCTTTGATCCATTCTTCCTCCAGCAGTGAGTCTTTTATGCCAATCTGATCACAGTACTCCCAGCTTAAACCCTTTCCAAATTATTAGCACACCTGGCAAACCCTGCCAAGTCCTGCCCAGCGCAGCTCCTGTCCTCCTCCTCAGCTCACCTTACATCTCTCTGTCCCAGTTCTTCCTGCTTTAAAAACATGGAGCTGCTTTCATTTCCTGCATGCAGGACTTCAGATATTTCAGTTAGGCAATCCCTTCTGTGCAAATCCTGTTCCCAGTTTGGGATCAGTGGCACAATGGATAACGCATCCGACTAAGATTGGAATATTCTCATTTCTTTCCCCACTCTGAAGAGTTAACAGAAACCCAGCATCCTACTCATCATTCAATTTTTAATTATTCAATGTTCCTCTTCACGGAGCCCTTTAAACCCTCTGTTCCACATTCACATAACACCTGACACTTCTCCTTTAAGTACTTTTTCCACAGTTATAATTTATATAATTATTTATTAATTGTTGTCAATCTCTGGAAACTTGGAACAAAAAAATCCTCCTCTTCTTCCACTATACTTTATCACTAGAGCTTAGCAAATTTTTAGAATACGAGAGGCACTCCATAAACATTTTTAAATAAATCAATGAATACAAAGATGAAATCCCTGGCCCAGGCATCTTGAGCTGTGGTAAACGTTAACCAGAGGTACTTCAAAAAATGTCACACCAATACCATGAGATCCCACAACTGCCCCAGGGATGTCCAGATCCTGTTTGGTGCCTGTGCCTTATAATCTCCTACAGCCAGAGAACAGTGCATTAACAATGGAAACAAAAGGCCTTCAGAGAGGGATGCGATGCAACGGATGGTAAAACATCTGACTTTGCTAAGAGAGCTGTCCTTCCTGAAATGTTCTCTCTCCTTGGCATCCATGCTGCCACAGTCCCCTGGACTCCCTCCTCTCCTTCTGACATTTCCTCCTCAGCCTCCTTCAAATGCTCATTGACCCAGGTCTGTTCTGCACATTTCAAACTCAGAATCCTCTTGCCTCAGCCTCCAGAGTAGCTGGGATTACAGGTGTGTGCCACTACACTGGGCTTCGGGGAGCTATTTTTGAAGCTCTCTCTTTTCCCTTTGATTCTCAAACTTACATGTCCACTCTGTCTGCCACAGTTGTCTCTTCCTCAGTTTATGTAAACATAAACAATTTCCTATTCATTATCCACTCCCAAATAAAGCAAAACAATGCAAACAAACAAAACAAAACAAAACAAAACAAAAAAACTGTCCTCTTCCCTCTGGTTCTCCATCTCAGGGAATTATCACACTGGGTTCTTTGTGATCAAGCCAGCCAACTATGAGTCATCCCATGTCTCAAATCCCTACACCCAATTAATCACTAAGTCCTATTGCTACAACCTCCCAACTGTCTCTCAAATGTGCCCTGCCCACTCCCTGTCATTCCCACTGCCTATACTCAGTATAACCATCTTTCACCCAGACAACTGTTAAAGCTTCTTATTTTGTCTCTCTGCCCCTTGTAATGGCTCTAACTACAAATCTAATTGCAGCCAGAATGGTATTTCTAAAATAAAAATCCAATCATGCCACTTCTCTATCTAACCCATCCTCTGTTCTCCCTATTAAATCCCACCACTCAGAATGGCTTCTCTTGTCACTTCTCCCATCGGACTCTACAGGCCACTTGCCCTGAACCACTTCCTTCCTTCCTCATTACAATTTCTGTTCCCTCAAGGTTTCTGTATGCATTCCTACCTTCTGTCTGTTCTTACTTGAGCTTCAGATCTTAATATTTATTGCCTCTTCTATAAAGATGCCTGAGCCTTCCTGGATGAGGGTAGGTATTGTTCTTCAGTGCTCTCAGAGAAATCTGCACCTACTCTTACTCCTGTGCCTCTTCAGGTGGTGCTCACCTTTTTAATCTGAGTGTGATCTTCTGCTTCTACCTTCTCCCCCCCCCCCCTTTTCTGCTGCTAATTATTAAGAGTCCAAGTTGCTCTGGGCTTTCACCAAAGGTGTGATCCCTTTGTCTAAAAATTGACAACCTTATGCTTATCGAGATAAAGAGGTCAAACAAAACTGACCATAGATAAATGGGCAAACTCAAATGGCATTTGCACTTTAAAGCTTATTTAGATTTAGAAGACCTTATTTCACATGGACAAAAAGCCAGATGACAAATTGTGGGTGAGACTTTGAAATGGAAACAGATGTTAAGCTCAGTGCCCAAGGCTTGTTATGTGATCCTCGATGTTATTAGATCATGGGCAGAGACCATGTCTATCAATGACACCCTAGTGAGATAGTTGTTGAAAGAAAGACTTGTAATTGTAAAAGCTACATATAATTGGTAAAGGCCAAACTGTAAAACTCACTGTGAAGACTCTGAGTTTAGGGTATCATTTTCTTTAATGCTCCCTCTAGCTATTAAGGACAAATTATAAAACAATTTTTGGATAAAGGATGAGCACACTAACCCTGGTAGCCAACTCATGTCTTCTAAGGCCTACCATGTATCTGGGTTTTCAGAGGGGATTACAGAGCTCAGGGAGGAAGATGAACAGGGGACTGGGAGTTAGAGTGTAGGCTATGGGACCTCCTAAGTCTCTTACTCTTTGTGAAACTTGGTTTCTTTTCCTATAAATTTGGGATAGACATGCTTATCTCATGATGCTGATGTGAAACGTGAGGGAGATAATGGTTCCAAAATCTCTGATTATTTCGGTCCACTCAGGCCGCTACAACAGAATACCACAGACTAAGTGGCTTAAAAACAACAGCCACTTACTGTTCACACTTCTGGTGAGGATTCAGTTCCTGGTTCATAGATGTTCACACTTATGATGAAGATTCATTTCCTGGTTCATAGATGCCACTTCCTCACTGTATCCTCATATATCAGAAGACTGGGGATTCTCTGGAGTCTCTTAATGAGGGTATTAATCCCATCCATGAGGTCTCTGACCTCATGATCTAATTAGCTCCCCAAAGCCCGACCTCCAAATACCATCATCTTGGTCTCAACATGGGTATTTGGAAGAACATAAACATTCAAGGCCATAGCACACACACATGCTTATAAAAACTAGTTTAGGGAACCAGCAGTTAGCGTAATGGCTATGTCGCTGGACTCCCATGTAGTCGACCGCGGTTCGCGTCTCGGACCCGGTGGCTTACAACTCACGCCGGGCGCGTGTGCGTGCGTGCCCAAGATCCCGAGAGGAGAATGGAGGAGAAGGGATTGCGGCGTGACCATCCCCCCTGGGGGGTGATTTCTCGTTTTCTGTCTCTATGTCTCTCTCTGTCTGTCTGTTTGGCGAGCGCACGCGCTCTATAGCGAAAAACTAGTTTAATGTATTTCATTTTTAAAAAGAGGATCGTTTTCTTAGTGAGCTCAGCAATTGGCAGGGGAGATAAGTTGAGTGGGGTTGGAAGCTTCAAGAAGTTCAGTGGGGACTTTAACAGAGGAGGTTGCCCTAAGACAGAAAGCAGCGAACAGAAGCACTGCAGTGGGGGTGCCTGCCACTTCCAGGTTCTCCTTTCCTCCTGCCCATCCCAGACTTTGCTCACAAGCCCCCACCTAGGCCAATGAGCTCCTTCTGGCTCTGCCTCTGGCTAAAGCACAGCGTGTTCCCAGTGAAAGCCTTTCTACTGCCTCTAGCTTTACTGTACTAGTGAGTGTCCCTCTGAAAGGCAACTTTATCTATAGCAATAGGGACAAACGAAGATGTTAAATCACTGAATATAATTCATCCCCTGACTTGTCAGGTGTTTTCTTTTGAAAACTGTCTTTCCTTAGTTATCTATTTTTCCTCTCATGGCTTTTCCCACTGCCCACCTCCTCGGCATCTCCTCCCATGCAGCTGTCTGACCTTCAGAAGAATGTGAACTCCCCTTGTGCTCCAGACATTTGCCTTGTCTTCTACAGGAGTCAAACAGTAGGCAGAAGAAAGAGCTTGTACAAAAGCCCAGCCCCTCCCAGCTGGACCAGTTTCCTGTCTTCCTTTGCCTTCTCTGTGCCTTTAAATGGGAACACATTCCCTATACCATACACACCACCCCTTTCTGGCCTTCTCCTACCCAACTACACTCCATCTTTAATAGATTTGGGCTCATATTTTCAGAGAACATTTCATCTTTGCTGAGAAATTTCCACAATTTCCTCAGAAAATTTATTCATTTTGGCAAGTCTTCACCAGCTCATGGGTACAAAGTAGGTCATATCCACAACAATGTCTAAATGATGCCTATACCCTCATCTACATGATGTAGAAAGTCAGTCTGCTATCAAGCATTCTCATCCATACCTTTTGGAAGTTGCCCATCAAGTGTCTCACAGAGACTCATGTGTACCCTTGAATAAGTCTGGCCCCAGTAGGGATCCATCTCTACCTCTGTCTCAGGCAGTGTTTTCTATAAAGCTCTGTTGCTTTTCCTTCTGAAAACTGTGGTCTCTCTAGAGGTATGTATTGGTCCTGTGGACCTCACAGCCTCCATCCTTCTCTAGAGACACTACAATCTCCAGATGACCTCAACAAGCACTTGTTTATCTCTCTACCATGTATGGATTTGAGCAATACTCCCAAAGTGTATTTTCAGGATAAAAGTGTCATAGAATGCTAACATACATTGCACTAAATTCCATGGTGAAAGATGTTGAAGAATTCTAAATTGTTGTTTCTCAAAGAATTGTCCTTGGATCAGTAGTATCAGTATCACTTGGTAGCTTCTTGAAAATGCAGAAACTCAAGCCTCACTCCAACCTGAATTTTAACACATCCCCAAGTGAATCATATATACCTTAAAATCTTAGAAGTATTACTTAAACAAGCTTCTTTACATAAATTCTTCAGAGCCTTTAATATGCTAGTATGCATTATAAACTCTGAGAGGCACACTTGGAGAAACATTGCATTATAACTTCACTATGCCCAACTTTTCCCTGGTCAGGAATGGCTTAGGAGATACAATCTTCTCTTTCAGAATGCTGGTTACATTGTTAATATCAATAGTATGCTGGCAAATATTTTATAATCAACCCTCTGGGACAAAATAGCTCTGATAAATAGTGTCTGCCAATGTCCATGATGTAAATTATCCAAACGTGGCCAATTTCGAGCTACCATAGTGATGTTCCTTGACAGCGACGCATGAGGTCATCTTTCATGAGTCAGTAAGAGCCAGGCCCACTACTCTACTACTCAGAGGTCTCCGACTCAGCTGCTTGCACCCTAGTGATTCATAAGTGCTGAAGTAGAACATCTGGTCCAGTTTGTACTTCCTCTCTCCACTCACCCTTTAGAGGTAGACACCACACAAAGAATGATCCTTTCATGACTAAGTAGGACCAGCTTCATCATATTCTTTGTCATTAGCCTTCCCTCAGAATGAGTATCCCTTAAGGTTCCTTATTCTTTCTACAGATAGATTCTGGAGTGCTAACCTACCCCATCTCTCCAGAAATGATCTGAAAGTTTGACTCAGGCTAAGAAACACACAGAGTTGGTATTCCCATGGCACCTTGCCAAGGCTTCCATACCAGCACACATTTGACATATGGGTTATAACTGGTTGCGGTTCCCTTTCCCTTGGTATATCATGAGTTCCTTCAGGGTACAAATTTTTATCTAAATCAGCTTCATATCTGCAGTGTCCAGAAACTGCGGTATGTCAAGTACTTGAAGAGTGTTAATAGATGCAAGAAAGGATGATTATGGTATAACGTGAATGCACCTCCTTCCCTAACTCGTAAACCTCTCTCCCCTGTCCATTATTTCTGCTCTAGCCACCACAAGCAATGAAAGAAAACAGGTGATGCCTCTTCACTCTGGCTACTTGAAATCTGGCCAAAGATTTCCCCCCAAGTTGTGTTGGGGTCAGACACAGCTGACACAGCTGGGACAGATTTGATGAAAATAGAAGAAGTTAATTTCTTTTCGTGTCACTACCAGCTTGGATAAGACTTCTGATTCTCACCTTCTCAGCTCCTTCTTTTTTGGAACATTTAACCATTATTCCTATTTTGGAACGTTTAACATTTAACCTTCAATGCAAAGTCTGCATATAAAGCATTGTTCCAGGACAGAGGCCAAGCATATGGAAGAAAATTAAGTAAGGTAAAGCTTTGAAGAGAGGGCTGGGTGGTTCCTATGAAGCAAATGATCTGCTTCCAAGCAGGACTCCTTAAGCTCACTACGGTCAGTGGTCCTCAGGGATCTGAGACCAACCACAATATCTGGGGATGCTGGCCTGGCTCAGACTCCACTTGGAGCCAGTTTCCTGCAATGGGGTCCCTGATCTGAGCACCTGCTTCATCTTCAGGAGGACTCAGCTCATAGATGCAGCACTAAGCTAGACCTGACTTTTTCTATCCATAATTATTAACTGCATATCAAGAACTTTTTCAAAGTGAGAAAATGATTAGGTGGGAAGGGGCTGGGGAATCTCTGACCACAGTCTTGTGTCATTACAGGTGAAGGGAAATGACTTACCTTATAGGCTTTACGTTCCATCCTGTGAGTCTTGCCTTTTCAACTTTGTGGACCATAAGGAGCCTATTCTAACTCCTGCTACAGCTATCATTTAACACGTTTGCTGAGCACCTACTACAGGCTAGACCCTCTTGAGCTATGCTAGATAGTTAAGCGTAAGTCTTATTCCATAGTGAATTAGAATAAAAAAATGCATGGCAAAGTTCACATAATAAATAAATGACAGGATTAGACTAAAAACACAGAGTTCTGGCCTCCCAGCTGAGTTCTTTCTCTGCAGATTGCTGTTGGGAGCTGTCCTTGGTGGGACCAGTAATATTCGTCAGTTTCGATCTTTGCTTTGCCAATCCATGGCATTTTGGATTTTTTATAGCTGTCTTGTAACACAAATATTTGTGGATAAATTTATGGAAGGCATTTGATGTTTCCAACCTTCTGATAAAACTGGATTCACATAACTACCTTGCTTATCACAAGAAGAGAAATTTTCACTCATTAATTTTATTCACTCAACAAGTACATATTGAACACCTACCATTTCCCAGTGTCTCCTTAGGTAAATAACAGTGGGGAAGAAAATTTAATCTGTCTTTTTAGTGTTTATACTTTAACATGATTAAATAGAAACAAATAATAAACTTAATTTAAAAGCAGGTTGTATGGGGCCAGCTGGTGGTCTGGTGGCTAAGGCAGCTGGATCCCATATGGTCAACTGCATATTTCAAGTCCCAGACCTAATGGCTTGAAAAACATGCTAGGTGCATATGTACACATGCCCAAAACCCTGAGAAAAGAATACAGGAAAAGGATTGTGGCAGAGCCATCCCCACTGTGGAGTACATTCTCTCTCTCTCTTTCTCTCTCTCTCTCTCTCTCTCTCTCTCTCTCTCTCTCTCTCTAGCAAATACATGTCCCCTATAGCAAACTGTATATTTTAAAAGTAGGTTTTATGTAGTATAATAAGGGAATAACTTAGTCTATGATTTTACTTTAGTCACCTGGCCATCTTGTCTAATCATCCAGCAATTTTTTCATAGACTTTATAAAAGACAAATCTCGGCATGCTACTCCTTGATTAAAACCCTTCAATTCTTCCCACTGCATTTGGGATAAAGCCTATAGCGCTAGCCCCTGCTTAACTCTCCAGCTAGGTCTCTCACCACAGATCCCTTTGCTACTCAACCTCAGATTACAGTGGCCACAGATGAACCATGTGGTTTTATATCTTTCAAAGGATCACGAAGAAGGATCTGTCACTCCTTCCTCTGGGTCTGCGTTGTAGTCTGTTCTTCATTGATTATTATTTTTTTTTTTTTGGTAATACTTAAGGAAATGTAAAGCTGTGACTCACCTCTACTTTCCTACTCAAAAATAAAGGCATGGATTACATATGCTTATCATAATATACCTAGGACTAGTACATAGAACTTGCCAATATGTATTGATATTTTACATAAGGAGCCTATCTGGCCAATATGTGATGCAAGGAACAAAACATGGAAGGTTTTTTCAGACAGATTCTTGCTGTAGGGTATGTGCACTCACTGGAAAGACAGAGAGACAGAAAGTGAGAAATCACCCCCCAGAGAGGATGGCCACCCTGCAATCCTTTCTCCTCCATCCTCCCCTTGGGATTTTGGGCACACACGCACAAATATACCAGGTGTGAGCTCAAGCTGCTGGGCCTGTAGTCAGCTTGTGGTCGACTATGGAGGAGGCCAGTGACGTAACCGTTATGGCATCCACTAGTCCCAGAAGGTTGTTAATTCCAGGCCACAGAAGACTGGTAGCCATCTCGTTTTGTAACATGTGTATATTATATTGGTCAATATTTGGCTAAATATGGCCTACAAGCCAATTCTGACCTAACATCTATTTTTCTAAATTAAGTTTTATTAGATCACAGCAAATCCCATTTATTTGCCTGTATGAGCTATGACAGTTTTTCCCCTAAAATGGCAGAGTTCAGTAATTACAACAGAAATTATAAGACCCATGAAGCATAATATATTTACTAATATTTTATAATTACTATTTACTATACCACACTAATATTTACATAAAATATTTACATAAAATGTGTGCTGAACTCTAACCTAAGCTATGCCAGTCAGGGTTGACTTGATCAAGTTTCTAAAGTGCACAAAATTGATGTAACTTCTTCCTAGGTTACTTCAGAAAGGGGTGCAGAACAGGCCCATAGATGAGGATGTTGGGCAAATGCATACAGAACAGGTCCAAAGAGATCCATTAGAAGTGCATCATGCTGGGGGGCCAGCAGTTAGCATAATGGCTATGTCGCTGGACTCCCTACTTAGTCGACCGTGGTTCGTATCCCGGACTCGGTGGCTTAAAACTCACGCCGGGCACGTGTGTGTGCGTGCCCAAGATCCCGAGAGGAGAATGGAGGAGAAGGGATTGCAGCGTGGCCATCCCCCCTAAGGGGTGATTTCTCGCTTTGTGTCTCTCTGTCTCTCTCTGTCTGTCTGGCGAGTGCACGTGCCCTATCGCAAAATAAATAAATAAATAGAAAGTAAAAACCTCTCCAAAAATAAAAAATAAAAAGTGCATCATGCTGTTGTTTCCAAATTTGACCAGAGAGGGATAGAGTGAAAGAGAGAGAGAAAGAAGGAAAGTCAGAAAGCAAGCCACTAGGTCTAGGACTCAAACTGTGGTCAACCATGTGAGAGTCCACCACCCTTAACCACCATGCCACTTGCCAGCCCCATGCTGTTCTTTTCAAAAGAAGGCTATTTCCTCTCCTTTTTGACAGGGTTCATATGCTTCTGCTTTATGCCTTAAATAAATACCCCTTTAAGGAGATTGTTTCAATAGTATATAGAAACATCCTGACCACCCTTACTGCATTCAACATACATTTACTTAGCACCTACTATATAATCATTATTATCATGATTATAATTCCTATATCAGGCTTAATATTTTTAAAAGACCTCATGAATTTTAAAAGACCTACATGACATATAGTAATTGAATGTGAAAACAAATAGTAATAAGAAAATTAAAGAGAGAAAAATAATGTCCTCCTTTATGGGCCAGACAGTGGCACAGCAGTAACACATGCTCTGTGGTGTTGTGCCTACATGGAAGGTCCCAGATTTGGATCCCAGGGCCTCCCTATGCACACTGGGCATCCACACGTGTGCCCTTCACCCAGGCTGGCTGAGGCTGGAGGTGAGCAATGGCATGGGGAACTTGTCAGGAAATAAATAAAACAACTTAAAAGAATTTATGCAGGTCAGGGTGTATAGGGAATAGGCTCCGGAATGAAAATAGGCTCTGGGATGAAGAGTGTGTTATAGGAGGGTTCCTGGGCAGTGCTCTCAGGATTAATATTAGGGAAAAGAGAAAGAAGCAGATTTGGATAAAAGGAGAAGCTGAGCTGCAGCACAATCATGAGAGTCTCAGCTGACCTCATGGGAAAATATGAAGCTAAAATGCTCTTTCGAAATTGTTCCAGATGGGGTGAGAAGAGCTTGCCTTCATGTCTCTGCAGTGAACAGGCCTCAGAAACACTCTTTCTAATGGAACAAGTTTTCTACAGTGGGAGGTTATTCCTGGTAAAGACAGCTGAGAGCTACGAGCCATAAAATCCTAAGCTCATCTTGAGTGGAAGATCTAGGCAGTATAATCCTGTATCCACCAAAGTTCACCCTGTACCACCCAGAGTCCCCTCATAGAAGTTTTGAGATCAGCTCCTCCAAGATTCACAAGGGCCTTTTTTCCTGGCGTAAACTTAGAAAAGGAATGATGGTGCCACAAATTACAGCTTTCTGCTGTTCTAGCTGATACCAGTCATCCCCATCATTAATACCCATTCTCAATTCCCTTTACCTCTGCTACTTAGGTGGCATGGCCCAGGTCTTCCTCTCTAAGGGGTCTCCTTTCTCAGACCATGACGATTAGATTTGTCCATTTGCTATTACAACTAGGAAAAGATGCCAGGAGAGGCCCAAGCAAACTCATTTTCCCACTCCCATTAAACAGAATAGCATTACCTGCTCCTGATTTATCAAAATCAATTGGCACTTTGATAATAGGAACTCCTTTCCTTGCTGGTTGGATCCCTGACATAAGGAGCCAAAATTCCAAGGTAGCAGCTGAGGCCAGGGTCCAGTGGAACTCTTGCTAAGACCTTGGTGCAAGTAAGCATCTTTTGGAAATCAGGAACTAATTCTCTAAACAAACAGAGTCAAGAGTTGTGAAATATGAAGCACCAGTTCCCCCAAGTATTTTCTGGGAGTGATGATAAAATGGGTCATTCCTTCTTTTACCTCTTGGTATTCTACCTATTGAAACATAGTATTTATCGACCACCCTAAACTTATCATAGATTTACCCATTTTCTTTCTGATTATTAAGCACTGTTAACTGACCTTAATTATCTGGAGAGCTTATCATCACATTGCTACTAGTAAACCTAGTTGTCTAAACATTCCAACTGTCAGTCTTGGTCTTGAGTCACCGAGGAGTTTGGGGAGATACTGGATACCTTTCTTTCTAGTATCTCTCTTATTGCTTTGCGAAATGGTGCATCTTCTGGGTCTTTCTACTAAATGTAACCAGCTGGTGGGTTTCCAGATTACATGGTACATAGTATTCTAACATCCTCATTTTTCCCAGACTTTTTATTCACCATCTGGCATAGCAATTCTGGCATTTTGACTTTACATGATTTGAACCGTCACTTTCTCTATGCTTCCAAGAGCCCTCTTAACAACATCTTAGAACCATCTCAGGGGGGTTTGCCAGGTTGCTAAAGCCTCTAACACAGAAGAACGTTGCCAGATGGATAAATCCTCCCTCATCCAACTTTCTGTTCCATCCCCATTGATTCAGTCCCTTCAGAATCTACTCTCGTATTTATGTCACTCTCCTGATTCCTACAGGTCCATAATTTTGCTATATTTGGGTACAATCTTTTTAGTTCTTTTGCATGTTGTGGTGGTTTGGATGCCTCCTGCCCCAAGATCTGACCCAATTATAGTGTCAAAAGATGGAGTTTTGAGATTTGGTGATTGAATGATTAGATTGAGGCCCTCATGATTAAGTCCTGGTAGGTTTATAAAGAAAGAAAAAGAGAGGGCAGAAGCCAAATAGATACAGACGATGTTCCACTCTGCTCACAGTCTTGCCTTGTGCCATTTTGTGATGCTTTTGCACTTTCCAGTCACCAGAACTCACCAAAACTGTGAGTCAATAAACTTCTACTTTAAAAATCATCCAGTCTCAGGTATTTCTGTTAGCAACACAATAACAGACTAAGACACAGAAAATACTTTCTTGGCCTATTCATCTGAACTCTGGATGATGACATTAGACAGTCTTCTTCCAGTGAGAGAGGTGGTGACCTCAGGAGAGGAGACCTCAGCTAAGGGCACTAGAGAGAGCTAACACCTGGGGCCACCAATGAGCAGAACTTGCAATATCTGGGTTAATAAGTTCTTTAGCAGTGAAGAGGGCTGCTGAATCAAATGCTCACTACTAACGCTTTCCCAAAACCTTGCTCTATGTCTGGGTGACAGTAAGACTTGTCAACCAGGAGGCTAGTTCCTGGCATCAGAAGATCTAAGAGATATAAAACTTCTCTACAAGATAATCTTGCAAATAGACTATTACAATGCAAAGAGCATTCAGATCTACTTTTATGTCATGAGGAGGGAACTAAGGCCTGGTGGGGAAGGGGGGTCAGTTGACTTGCCCAAAGCTCACAGATGGTTTATAGATGACACTAAAACGTGGGTTGATCCCTAATTCTGATCCAGAGACAATCTCCCAACAGCTCTTATTCTCTCTTTGTCCTTTTATAATTCCATGCAATGTCAGAGATTACAAACTGAGATGAAGGCTGCTGGAATCCCAAATCCCCACCCAGAAAATTGCTTCTACCTGGGGTGAGGAGGGTTTAAATCAACCATCAGCACTTCTCAGCAGTGGCACAAGGACCACACTATCAGGTATGGCTAGTGCCTGCTCCTGGTATAAAAGGTTCTTGTCATTGTCCTACAGGGTAAAATTTTCCCACAAATCAAGGAATAAAGGAACTTAGTGATGACCCCTTCCAATCTCCTTCCTCTGCAGGGACAACCAACATTTCCTAAATCGCATGGTGAATTATGACAGAGCTGAGGACAAAATGAAAGCTAGAAGTAAAGTCCTTGTCCTGTAGGAGTTAACCATAATTGCTGAAAGTCCCTCAGCAAGGCAACTAGATAGTTACTGGTGGGTATCCTACCAGATGGAGGATGGAAAAAGAAAATATGTCAAGTTCAATGTTTCCAACTCACGTCATCCCAAATGGTGTGTGTGTGTGTGTGTGTGTGTGTGTATGTGTATGTGTTAAAATAAAGACCATCAGAGACTACCTCTATTCTCTAGGACATTTGGATCTCATACTTCAGACACATAAGCCAGTCAGAATCTATCATCCAACCCAATGTCCAGACTTTCTGCTTCACTTCATGATCTGAAGAATGCTATGTTAGGATACTGTGGAAAATAAATTTCTGCACCTTATAGTCAGTACAGTGTATGGTACTTTATTATAGCAGCTCAAATGAGTAAGACAGCACCATAGCCACCACCATGGGTAGAAAGCCTAGTGTTCATGTAGTTAGGACCCATAATCACCTGCAGCTCAGGGATCCTGGGCTAAGGAGGCAAGAAGTATCTTGTCTCAGCAGTCTGGAACCCAGGCAGCTTTACAGAAATAGGACTCCTTCTTAAGACTCATAAAGCACTACGATGGGAAGAATCCTAAGACTCTGAAAGCAATTCTCTCATTTGACAAATAAGGAAATGGCTTAGGGTGGTATGACATCTTGCCAACATTCCTAAGGAAGTAATTGGCAGAACACGACTGGATCCCATTTTATCTGACCTCAAGGTCTGTGTGTTTAATCTATCACACCACACCATCTCTCTAAGTGCTGCTTCAGGGAAAGCTGACAATTTGACAGCATTCTAAGGTAAAGCCAGAATTATATGTATCTGTCATGAGCTCGCCTCCTCTTCTGTGACCCTCTAGCACATATGGGAAGGGCAGGACTTGTTCTGCCCTCTGACTTTCCCTGCAGTTTATCCAAGGAGGCTCTTCCCCTGGACTTGCTTCCTTCCCTTTCCAGTACTCACTCAAATGGATTTCTTGAAGGAAATTGGCTTAAGTCATGTGATTCTAATAGTTCTTACTATAGTAGGTGCTTTTCTGAACTTAAGTTTCCCAGTACTTGTTAACTCAAACACATCTCTGTGGGTAATGTTGCGCTACTTTTGAGCAAAGGTACTTTCCCTGTGGCTCTTTCCAATTCCCACGCAGTTCCCAAGTTATAGCCCATCAAGGGGTGACTATTTAAAGAGATTTTTCTTCCCCAGTGCAAAGCCTTTCCAGAAAGACAAGAGACACAAAACAGATGGTTCAGCTGAGCAAGGAAGTGGCCCTCAGAAGTCAGCTTCTGTAAAGGCAGTCCTGCTTGGGTAGAACCAGGAGCCAAAGGTGGAGGGAATGAACTCTCCCTCCTATGGGGCAACTGCACAGCAGTTGTGTCCAGGACAGAAAAAAATGTCATTACTCCCCATGGGAGAGCGTAATGACCCAAATTATGGCCTATCATACGAGGCAGTGCCTGTTCCCGGGAGGCTGCTGTGAAAGCACGGCTCACCGAGCAGGTAGGAAAGAGAACTGCGCTCCTGGGCAGCCTGGGGAGGGCGAGGACTCGCTCAAGACTCTAGGAAGCCACCTGGACCTCTCCTGGGAGATGGTATTTGGGTTATCTGGGGCTGAAAATGATGCCTCCCTGACCAGAAACTTCAAAAGATTTCTTTCTTTCTTTTTCTTTTTAACAGATTTCAATCTTTCCCAATTTTTACAGATGGAATGCTGTGAGTGTGTGTGTGTGTGTGTGTGTGTTTGTGTGTGTGTGTGTGTGTGCACATGTATCACCACTGCTTGAAGAGGTGTGAGGCAGGGACCAGCAGTTGGTGTAATGGCTATGTCACTGAACTCCCACGTAGTCGACTGTGGTTTGAGTCCCGGACCCGGTGGCTTAAACTCACACCGGGCACGTGTGCGTACATGCCCAAGATCACAAGAGGAGAATGGAGGAGAAGGGATTGAAGCATGGCCATCCCCCCCTGGGGGGTGATTTGTCGCTTTCTATCTCTCTGTCTCTCTATGCCTTTCTGACAAGTGCACACATCCTATAGCAAAAACCTCTCAAAAAAAAAAAAAAAAAAGAGGTATGAGGTAAAACATGATGAAAACTGCCCTCACACTGGGCAACATTGGACAAATTTGTTTCCTCTTAGAACTTCATTTTCTGCGTAATATCACTTCAAACAATGACTCTGAGGATTAGGCATTCATTCATTTAAAGATACTTATTGACTTTATCTAGCCACTGTGGAGAAGGATATGGAGGTTCCTCAAAGACCTTCAAATAGACCACCATATGATCCAGCAATTCTACTCCTGGGTGTCTACACAAAGGACAGGAGAGCACTCAGTCGAAAAAGCACTTGCACAACTATTTTCATTGCAGCATTATTCACAATTGCTAAGACATGGAACCAACCCAAATGTCCACAGACAGATGAATAGAATGAAAAATTGTGGCACATATACTCCATGGAATACTATTCAGCCATAAAAAAACAATGCCCTGGAATTTGATAGAAAGAGAATGAATATGGAAGATTTGTTGCTGAGTGAAACAAGTCAGGCAATAAAAGAGAGACATTGTATGTCTCCGCTTAACCTATATTGGCTGTCCACACTCTATGGTGGAGACTGAAAGGCTGGAGAACATAAAAATAATAAAAATTGTAATGGACACTAGAGACAAAATGGAAAGAGACTGTGTGAGGGGAAGAGCGTAGGAAATTTGGGGAGAGGAATGGAGAGGTAAGACTCTTGTGGGACACAGATAAGATTTATTGTCTGCTGGCGAGAATGTGTGCAGTGGTTTCAACTGGGCTGGACTGAGGTGTATATCATGCTGGGAAAAGTCTCTTCACAATCTAAATTATGTACAGTGATTTAATGCATGAATAAAAATGTAAAAAATTTTAAAAAAATTCACTGACCTCTCATTCTAGGCTAGAGTATATAATAATAAACAAATATTAGTAATAGTTGTAGCCACAGTAATTAGGTGCTGTGATTGCAGTTGTAGGGGTTGTAGGAGAATAGTAGGGATAAGCAGATATTGAGTGTCCCACACAGTTCCAAGAACTTTATAGAGTTAACCCTATGAAGCTAACATATGTCAGCTAAGATGTGGGAAAAGGGGTGTACTCTTACGTTACCAGGGGAGTCTAGATTGGTAAAACCACTTTGAAAGGACATTTTCTATTATCTAGTAAATTTGACAATGCATACACCCTATAACCAACAATTTGACTTCTAGTTCCACACCTCAAAGAAGCTTTTGCACATGTGAAGCAGGAAGCAGACAAAAAGATGCTACAATGCATTGCTTGGATAACAAGACACTGAAAGCTAATAGACCATGTACCAAATGTGTCTCTAAAACTCAATAATCCATCAGTCTATCTATCTCTCTATATAGATCTCAAAATATAATTAATGAATGTTGCAAAAGGATAGGTATGCTATGATACCATTTTAAAAAATCTGTAAAACACATATAAACATTACTATATATTATGGTACTTTACAGATAGATCTATATCTAGAAGAAACATAAAATTGTAAACCCAGAAAAATAGGAATCCTGTGACATCAACTGCCTAACTTTTAAAGAAGAATGTGTGTGTGTGTGTGTGTGTGTGTGTGTGTGTAATTAGTAATTAAACCTACTTAATAGATCTAGTCCATTGTCAAACACAAGCTTGGTGCATAATAATAGTGATTTTCTTTTATGCAAAGATAGTCAGGAGTCTGTCTGCTGGGATTTGACATAGATATAAGGATGAGCTAGATTAAAAAGTGCAGCACATACTCTATGGAATACTACTCAGCCATAAAAAACAACAAGACCCTGGCATTTGATAGAAAGTGGACAAATATGGAGGATTTACTGCTGAGTGAATCAAGCCAGGCTATGAAAGAGACATTATATGTCTCCACTTAATATATACCAACCATCCACATTCTACGGCAGAAACTGAAAGATTGGAGGATATAGAAGCATGGAAAATGGTTATGGATGCTGGAGACAGTGTGAAAAGAGAGTGGGAAGATGGGAAGCATGAGAGAAAAGTAACTGAAGAGAAAACAGAGAGGCAAGACATTTAGAGGACACAGAAGTAGAGAATTGTGTGTTGATGATAGCTTCAACTGGACTGGTGTGAGGTGTATTTGTGCTGGGTAATTCATTTTACAAGCTGTAGTTATGTACAGTGATTGAATACATAAAATAAATTAAAATTTAAGAAGGGGGTAAGCCAGAGGTTCACCAAGTAACAAAGTGACCACCTTTAACACTGATTTCTAGGACTTTTCCACCTTTGTGCTTTGAGAAAACAAGTGTTTGTTTTTTAAATGGAGTTTCAACTCTAAGAAAATGGTGGTTAAGAGTGTGAAATGACATTCCAAAGAACTTTTTTTTCTCTCTCTTCTTAATTGTTTCCAGGTTTTTGCCATAGGGCACATGCACTTGTCATAAAGATGGAGATAGGGAAAGTGAAGTAATCACCCCCCAGAAGGGACAGTCATAGCACAATCCCTTCTACTTCATTCTCTTCTCAGGATTTTGGGCATATATGTATGCACACACACAAGCCCATGTGTTTTCAAGTCACCAGGCCCTGAACTTGAATGATGGTTTATCATGTGGGAATCCAGCATCTAACCACTACGCCACCTGCTGGCCCCTGAGATACATTTTTAAAACTAGACATCAGTTGTTGGACACTCCTTGCCACGGGCCAGTAGGTAGATACTTTGTAGAATGTCCTTCCGTGTGGGTTTGTCTAAGGTTTCTTCATGATTAAATTCAGGTTATATTTTCTTTCCCCATAAACATCACATAAGAGACGTTGCATTCTCATTAGATCTTATTAGGTGATAACATAATTTCAATGTGTTCTATTACTGGCATATAACCCATTATATTTGGCTAAGATAATATCTACCAGGCTTTTCCACTATAAACTTCCTCTTCTCTTTTGAACAATAAGTATTTTGCTGAAAGGTATTTTGAGGCTGTCATTTTTTTAATCACTAGTTTTAGCACCAATTTATGCTTGTTGGCTGAATTAATTAAGGCTATGATAGTTGCAACATGGTGACTTTCAGACTGCATGATTCCTTCGATATTTATTAGTTGGCATTCCACTTTAAAAACTACTTTAAAAAGGAAACATATTTTCTTCTCTTCATTCATGTGTCTTTATTAGGGTGCACTCATGAATTCCTATTTTATTCAACTGGAATAACTAGAACTCATCTTTTGCTATCTTTATTTATTTGGTTACTCAATTGTCCCAGGCTCAACTAAAATGAATTCCTTGGAGTTGCAGCCTGTGTCCTTTTCACATCTTTCCATCATTCACTAAGCACCTTCTTATTTTATGGGACAAAAAGGTGCCCCAGTTCATTTTATACTTTCCCTGTCTCAACCCTAAAATCAGCTATTTCTTTTTTTTTTTTTTTTTTTTGTCTTTTTTTGGAGAGGTTTTTGCTATAGGGTGCGTGCGCTCGCCAGACAGAGAGAGACAGAGAGACAGAAAGCGAGAAATCACCCCCCAGGGGGGATGGCCATGCCACAATCCGTTCTCCTCCATTCTCCTCTCGGGATCTTGGGCATGCACGCACATGCACCCGGCATGAGTTTAAGCCACTGGGTCCGGGACTCGAACCGCGGCCGACTACATGGGAGTCCAGCGACATAGCCATTATGCTAACTGCTGGTCCCAAAATCAGCTATTTTTTAAGGAGCCATGATTTCTTATAGTGGAGAACAGTGTCTAGACACCAAAATCTTAGTTCTAGGTGTGTTCATTTTATCAGGGTATCATTACAACCATTTCTCAGTACAAAAAAAGTAGATGTGTATGTGTTTTTGTATTATATACACAAAAATGTACCTGTATTTCTTTATATTTATGTGTGTGTATGTGTGTGTGTGTGTGTGTGTGTGTGTATATATATGTATGTATATGTATATGTATATGTATACATATATATATATATATACAAAATAATGAATTTACATCTCAAAGTCCAATTATCAACACTACTGAGATAATTCTTGTTTTTTGTTGTGTTTTCTTTTTTCCGTTCCATATCTCTTTCCCCAATAGAGAGAAGACTGTCTCCCGTGATCCTCCATATACTTATTCATTTGAAAAAATACCCCCAGTGTGTAACCAATATCCTATCACTAGTCTCTGGCAACATCTTCCCATCCTCATGCCCACGACAGCAATCTTCCTCCCTCTCTTGGCTTCCAACACCTCACACCAGGTTGCCACTGTTTGCTGTTCCCCTCCATGGACACTCTTCTCATTATCCTCCTGCCCTTTACGCTGATCCACTGTCACAACCCCTCCTCTTGATAAACACACACTTCATGTAGTCAGGCTCTGATATCCAGGCACCTGCCGGGAGGCAGAGATACTTTCCTTGCCCCATCTGGGCTCTAACTCCACACGCCAGGCTACCGTCACTGCCCCTGCACTATTCCTCATTCTGCTTGGGCACATGTACACTGGCCTGCCCTGACGCTGTTCACCCTGATCAAGTATCCTCCTCACCCCAATTAGACTCCAACACTGGGCTGCCTCCACCTCTTCCCTATCACCTTCTCTCGTGGTGGTATCTCTTCTCTTTGCTGGATCCTTGCTATTTCATATCAGATCACTGCACCAACTCATGTGACATACAGGCCCATATTGCTTTACCCCAACTTCATTCACCATTTTTTAAATAACCTCTGCAAGCCCAGCAATGAACTCATATTTACATGTTGAGGTCTATTTGGTAATTCAACATCTTATTCATTGTTAAAATGTTCTGCATCATGCTTAAGATTTTTTCTTCTGCCTTTTGCCCAAAACAAGAAGCTAAAATAGTTCTCTTACTGGGTACAAATATTATTTTATTATTTTTTCATTCCCATTCTTTATTCATTGATCTTTCCTCTTTGGGCAAAGAACAAATTCTATTGGGTTGTTGAAAAAGTTCTGATGCATTTTTTGCATAGTAAATTACATCATGACTTTTCTGATGACCTGCCCCGACCCGCAGGACAGTCGAACGGGTATCTGGGTGAGGATGGTGAAAACCGGGATCCTTTGTGTTTAGGCTGGTGAAGTTCTTACTGACACACAGAGTGGAGACAAGATGAGGTGCTGATCAAGTCTTCCGTTTATTGCAGAACAAACAGTGCTTATATACAGGCTGGTGGGCACACCAATTGGTTGCCCAAAAATGAGATACAACAGTATGAGCCAATCATTGATGTGGGTGGATCTCCCATTACCTAGCAACAGTTGGTTACATGATTTCTGAGATATGGTTTGCTCAATGAGGAAGTGAAGCCTAAGATTTCTAAGATGGCAGACAGTTCTCAAGAAGCTCCCAAGGTGGCTTCCATATGCAATGCCCTCCACAATGACCCAATATATTAAGATATATGTCACATTCATCTGCAAATCTTATTTACAGTCCTAAAATTTCTAGGTTCATGTACTCATCAGGATTATTCAGAGAAAAAGAACCATAGGATGAATAAATATATTACAGAAATTATCTCACATAATCACAAGGTGAAGTCCCACAATAGACTGTCTGCATACTGGAGAAACAGCTGCAAGACTCAGAAGCAGAGAAGACAAAAGTGTAGCGCCCAGTCTGAGGTCAAAGCCTGAGCACCTTGGGAGTCCACATGCTCATGAACCCTTGGGCAACCACTGGTATGAGTCCAGAATCCAAAAGTTAAAGAACTTGGAGTCTTTGTGGCAAGAGAGTTTTAGGGGCCAACTGCAAGTAGGAATTGGAAGCAGCTAGAGACTGAGGCCAGAGCAGGACTAGAACAAGCCGATGTGTGCACACATAGGAGTGGAACACACAGAACATGCTGGAAGGAAGAGTCCAGAGAGAGAGGAAGAGAGGGAACAGACTCCCCCACTTCCTCTGTTTATCCTTCTTGCACTCCCAGCTGATTGGATGGTACTTGCCCACATTGATCGTAGGCCTTCCTTTCTCAGTCCACTGAATCACATGCCAATGTTGTCTGGCAGCCCTCTTATAGATACACTCAGGAGAAATGCTTCACGGATCGTTCTGACATCCCTCAATCCAGTAGACACCCAAAACTGACCATGACAGTCTACAAATATTTTCTTATGTTTTTATATTCTTTATTATTTTGATTCTTTTTTGTTGGGAATGTCTTAGGTTACAGATATTTTTCCTAAAACATGGTTACTATTATAATGACCTTGTCTCCTTTAACTTGAAATATATACTTCTATTAATTCAACCAAGAATTCATCCAATTTTCCAGCCCACATATCAAACAGACAGTTCTTATTAAGCTGGTTGTCCTCTAAAACTCTTAGGTCTTTCCCTCATACATTTCTTTATTTTATAAAAGATAAAGCAGATTCTCATATAATTAAAAGTGACTTGGTCCTAATGTGTAGACAAGATTGTATGGAGGAATATTTAAAGCTACTGGCTTATTTTTAAGATATTCTAAAACTTTCATTTACTTACCAAAAATATTGTATGTTTATAATGATTTTTAAATCTATTTATTGAGAAAATCCTTAGAAAAACCAAGCCTCTCAAACTTTACTTTAATATAGAGGCTCATATCACCTACTTTCTACTGCTCTATATTAATAAAAGAGAATCTCCATGTTAACTTACATTGGATCTGTGATTTAGCAGCAAGTTAGTTCAAATAAATTTTTAGTCATAATCCCAACATATAAAAACATACACATAAATTCTCCCTTTTCGTAATTCATTGTAAATTATCTTAGCTTTTATTTGTCTCCTAGAGTATTTCCTGGGCCTTTACAGAATATAGAAGAAGCACTAGACAGATCATCAAGGGGCTCGAAAGTGTATTGAACAGTCATTTTGTCACAAATAGCTGGTCTGAAAGTGCAGCTTCCATTACTAGCCTAATAGGTCCCCTGTCTGAGTGCTGGAAAATGTATTATTAAATTCGAAACCTAGCTTCTGTCAGGATGAATTGGGTTGTTCCTTAACTGGAAGCTGATGATTGGAATAAGTCACTTAGCAATGTCACAGAGACAGGCCATTCATCTGCCCATCCATCCATCCATCAATCCATCAAAATTATTACAAGGTGTCAAGATCCTTAAACTGGTTGTAGAACAAATGTCTAAATTTCTCCAAGGACTATCACTAGCCAAGTCCATTAGTTTATTATTCTCAAATGTCTCATGCATGGTGGACATCATCACATTTTACACACTCTTCTGTAATGGTGCCATATAAGGCTTTCTGTATGGTCCTTTTTTTGGGGGGTGAGGGTTGGCATTCCATGGTATCCTGGGGCTGCAATCATCTTGGTTTCACATAGGCAGGCTCTCTGGCTCAAAAGTCAGATCTATCTACTTCGATTTCATCATTTTTTTTTCCAGTGTTAGGAATACAGTTGTCTTTATCATGAGTATAAACATTTGAGTTGATATTCATGTCAAGTTTCCACAATGAGGGTTGATAGGGAAAGGATACTAGAATCTATTAAGAAATTGCTCTGCACTAGTGTTTCCCTAGTCTAGTTCATGCTTCTCCCATGACTGGTACATTCTTACTTCTCAGCCCTAGCTTCAAAGTCACCCACAAATTGGACCTAGTTAGGTCTCTTTCTTGCTTTTGATAAGTCTTAATCTAGCATACTTCATTATAATTTTATCATTATCTACTTATCATCTCTTATTCCCACTAGGATATAAGTTTCTTAAAGGCAGCAATTATGGCTGTTGGATAAGTGACTTATAAATTTATTGAACTATGAAAAATGGTGTACCATCAGGACCTCCCTCATAGGGTTATATGAGCAGAAAATCTAGACAAAAGCATGTATTTGGTATATCCAGCATCTTCATGGCATGGGTAGACTCAAAATCTAGACTTGGAGGTAAAGACTAGAAGTTGTGGGATCAGCAGCTGGCGTAACGGCTATGTGGCTGCACTCCCATGTAGTCGACTGTGGTTCGAGTCCTAGACACCGTGGCTTAAACTCAAGCTGGGCACGTGTGCGTGCATGCCCAAGATTCCGAGAGGAGAAAGGAGGAGAAGGGATTGCAGCATTGCCATCCTCCCTGGGGGGTGATTTCTCACTTTCTGTCTCTCTGTCTCTCTGTCTTTCTGGCAAGCGCAAGCACCTATAGCAAAAACTTCTCAAAAAAAAAAAAAAAAAGGATTAGAAGTTGTAATTTGTAGCTGTCTGTTTCATCCACATTCTCAAAATCAGATTTGTGATGAATAAAGTTGACATTTTATTTTATTATTATTTTTTTAAAGTTTGCTATAGGGAGTAGGTGTGCACCAGAGAGGGGCAGAGAAAGAAAAAGAGAGAGAGAGGAGAGAGAGAGAGAGACAGAAAGCACCCCCCAGGGGAGATGGCCATGCTGCAATCTTTTCTCCTCCATTCTTCTCTCAGAGTTTTAGGCACACACCTGCACACACACCCTGTGTGCTTCTTAAGCCAATTGGTCTAGGACTTGAACTGTACATTTGCCATGTGGGACCCAGCCAACACAACCACCACACCATGGGCTGTACCTAAATTTGACATCTCTCTGTTTCTTTCATCGATTTTCTTAATTGATGCTAAGCTGCAACAAAAAAAACAGGTGTAACAAAATATCAGACCTAATCTGTGTCCTCTGATCTGACCAAAGATAACAAGTTCTGTTCACGGGAATCTCTGTCTTACAGGGTGCAATTCCTAACCAGATTGCTGCAACTCCAAGATGTACTTTGGGTAAGGCTCTTCCAGAAAGGGAAGTCCAAGAGAACAGAACAGAGACAAGATAATATCAAAAGTTTGGTTCACTTTGCTCCTAATCATTAATGCTAAAAAGTCTAGCTCTAGAAGACCCCAAAGCTCTTAGCTGCGTAACTGTTTGAAGCTTAGTTCAAATAAGTTATTTTTATTTGAGGTAGGGCAGAGTGTAGTTAATAACTTTTATCAGAAAACCCTTTTACAGGGACCAGCAGTTAGCGTAATAGCTATGTCGCTGGACTCCCATGTAGTTGACCTCGGTTCAAGTCCTGGACCCAGTGGCTTAAAACTCATGCCAGGTGCGTGTGCGTGCACACCCAAGATCCTGAGAGGAGAATGGAGGAGAAGGGATTGCGGCATGGCCATCCCCCCTGGAGGGTGATTTCTCGCTTTCTGTCTGTCTCTGTCTGTCTGGCGAGCGCATACGCCCTATAACAAAAAACCTCTCCAAAAAAGAAAAAGAAAACCCTCTTACTTTCCATGAGAGCACAAGAGCAAAAATTCTTGCCCCATTGACTGGAGAAGAAAGCAAAATTGGGGGCACAAGTCCCAGCAATGGGGATATCCCAGGATCTCCGTTGAGTTGTCCCTAATGTTGCGGTCTTTCCAGCCATGACAGTGGAAAGAAAGACAAGATAAAGAGCCACTGTACCAGCCAAGACTGGAACAGCCAGCTACTGGACCCTAGAGAGAGCTTGTCTTTAGCCCCAACACTCTGCACCAACTTTCCATAATTCTTCTATCACTCCACAGTTACTGAGGCTGGAGGTCATGTGGGCAGGCTTCATAAAGAGCTAACATGTGAGAAAACCCCAAAACAGTAGGGAAACTTGCCCAGTACATAAAAACAAGAGGCAAAGGAGATGTTCAGTGACTAGTAAGCATTTCTGTTTGGGATAGAGATTTTGTATTAGAATTGGATGACCATTTTGACAACATATTTAGAATCTCTCTATTTTTGTGTGCTCAGAATAATAGCACATTATTATTTATTACATTACAAATAGTCAAGTTAAATAAATTTTCCTGGCTCTTGCAACTATGTTTTGTTTGGATTTATACAAACTATGTTCACTATAGAAATTCTTACATAAAGAAAAAGTTATATTTTCAAGAAATATATTCAAAAAACTTCTTGAGAGATTTTAGCTATAGGGTTCATGTGTTCGCCAGAGAGACAGAGAGACAGTAAGCGAGAAATCACCCCCTGGGGAATGGCTATATGGCAATCCCATCCATCTCCTCCATTCTCCTCTTGAGATTTTGGGCATGCACGAACACGCACCCACCATGAGTTTCAAGCTGCCAGGTCAGGGACTCAAACCATGGTTGGCCATGTGGGAGTCCAACAATGTAACCATTACACTATCTGCTGATCGCAATGTTCAAACATTTTTAAAAGGCAGAAAGCACCTGCATCATTCCCTTCTAGTTATCCCTCAGGAAGGTGGTGTAAGTTCACTCTTAGCTAATATTTGTGAAGAACTGATTCATGATACATGTTCTAGAATTGACAGTAATAATCAAAGAGGCTCTTATTTCATTGAACTAGTCTATCACAGAATCATGCACAGTCTTGTTAATATGCTATAGCATTTTAAGTAAAGTGGCATTATATTATTGGCCGTTCGTATGTCTTGAGAACATTATGAAGTTTCCTCAAAAACCTACAAAGAGAATTACTACACAATCCAATAATTCCTCTCCTAGGTAACTACCCAAAGAATAGGAAAACACTCAGTTGAAGAACACTTACACATCCATGAATACTACATTATTCACAATTGCTCAGATTTGGAATCAACCCAAATGTCCAAGAACAGATGAATAGATTGGCATATATACATTATGGAATACTACTCAGCCATAAAAAAATATGAGACCCTGCCATTTGATACAAATTAGATGAATATGGAGACTTAATGCTAAGTGAAGCAAGACAGACTATAAAAGATAGGCATTGTATGTACCCGCTTAATATATACCAAATGTCTGCACTCAGCCAGAAACGTAAAGATTGGAAGGTACAATAGCAAGGAGAGCAACTGCAAATATTAGAGACAGTATAGGAGGGGGTTGGTAATATGAGATTGGGGGAGAAGAACAGGGAAAAAAACATATAACAGAAACAAGAAATAAAAGGTTATCTGTGGAACTCCAGATATGGCAATATCAGTGACTTGACTATATGCTATATTCAAACTGGGAAAACCCACTTTGTATGCTGTAAAGATGTACAGTGATAGGGACTAGCAAGTGGTATGGTGGTTAAGGCGCTGGACACTCCCACATGGCCTACCGGGGTTCGAGTCCTGAATCTGGTGGCTTGCTTTTTCACTTCCTCTCTCTCTCACTCTCAGCCTCTGTCTCTCTCTGGTCAAATTAAAAAATAAATGAATGAATAAATAAAATAAATAATTTTTTTTAAAAAAAGATGTACAGTGAATAAATCTGAATTTTAAAAATATAAAAAATAATAAGAAATATAAGAAAAAAAATGGCATTGCAGAGGAGATAGGACAGATTTTTGCCATGTCTTTCGAAGGGAGACTCAGCCTACACCAGGGGAGTTCTGGGCATAGGGAGAGAAACTGAGCAAAAGCCATGTGTGAGATGAGCCAATTTTAAGTGAAATGACTGTGTGGAGAGTCCCATCAGCTCCTTTGCAAATGGACAAGTCATAAACCTGCCTAATGACTTGGAAACTCAAAATTGCCCCCTTCATTTTGAAGGATTTTTAATGTTGTCCTCTCCAATGGGCACCATTAACAAAGACTCCCTTTACTCCTCCATGTGGTTTCCCTTTTAGGCAAGTGTGTTTTCAGTAAGACCAGAGGGAAAAAGAACTCTCAGTGGGGGAAAGATCTGTATGGAGAGAGGAAAACTTGCTAATTTCCCCAACCCACCCAATCCATTGAGCCGGAGAGACTGCAGGGTGTGTAAACCACAGAGAAAGTAGAATTTATCTCAGCTGTGATTGCATCTTCCAACCATTTTAATCTCTTTTTTTTTTTTTTGATACTGTATAATAACACTTGCTTCAAGAAATGTTCTTTAATCTTATAATTTGAAAACAAATTCTATTTCAGCTGTCCTTCTGGTAGGCGACCTTTAATGGTTTTGCTATAGGTAAAACTCTGTCATTATGTTCTGCCTCCCTGCTCAGCTTTCTGGATATCAAATTGCTCAGATGCTGCAGTTTTTGTCAGTGATAATATTGCCCTTTCAAAATTTCTCTGTAAGCAGCCTGAAAGGATTCATTCGGAGTAACGGTTTCATTAATTTATTTAAATGCATTTCTCAAACAAAGCAGGTTAGTTGTTTCAAAATGTCAAGGTCTGGGAGCAAATTTGAAAATATTCTGCAAAACACAATTGTCCAGGTATTCTGAGGGAAAGGAAGTAGGGACTTGTCAAGCAAGGAGCTGACATGTGGCCACGTGCTGCTCCCAAAGGCCCCAGCCGTCTTGTCCCAGGAAATCAATGGGATTCACTCCCAATTTTGCTCCAGGATTGGATCCTTCTTACAAAAGGGTGGTGCTTGAGCAAAGTGTTTTTTGCTGTGAATGAAAGTCAGCACTAATTTATCTAATATGAATCCTCCCTCCTCTCCATTAACACAGTTGTTTGGAGGCAGATTATTTGAACGTTCCATAGTGACAGGCCTGTTGAACGGGAACCAGTATGGAGTGAATCCTACTTGTTCAACTGGTTGAACTATAGCCTAGGAAGCTTCAAGATGGAGGAAACAGAAATTTCTAGACCGAACAGTAGGAAATGAAATAACGTGTTGAAGAGCTACATGAAATGTGAATAGTTAATTCTAAAGTATTAGTTGGTATATATCATTTAAGAAAGGAGTAAAACATGTCTTCAAACATAGCTCTTACCCTTCTGGGTTATCAATCGCCCAGATATTTTAGCTTTTTGCACTCCCATACTAATGCAGCAGTGGCACCCTATTGTCTACTGAATAATATCTAATCTTCTTAGCATGACATTCAAGACCCTCCACAACCTGGTATCAGTTTGTTTTTGATATTGTAATTCCTATGACCCCCCTCAACACACACATATACTATGCACACTATGGTGAAGCCAGAAATCCCTCCAATTCTTTCATGCTTTTGAGACAGTTGGAGAACACCCTTTCCTCGTCTATCCTGTCAACCCCTATTGATTCTTCAAAAGCCTGGCACAAATGTCTAAAAACTCACCCCATGCTACAAGAAAGGTCTTTGTTTTTTGGTTTTCATGGCACTTGGTAACCCTGTAGGGCCACGTAACAACTAACTGATTATATGATACCATTCTTCAGAGTAGGAACTCCCTAAAGGCAGAATCTCCATCCTCCCCACTGCAATATTTCTGAGCCCTGCAACACAGGTCAGTCATTTCTGAGGTCTGTGAATGCACTAACACTAATTGGTATCTCCAAAGACTTGAGAAAATGGTCTGAAGTTTGGGTCTGTACATGATTTTAATTTTTTATTTGTTTTTTAATCATCTTAATCATTTTTAAGTATACAGCTCAGTAGTGTCAAGTATATTTGCATTTTTGTGCAACCAATCTCCAGAACTTTTTTATTTTGCAAAACTGAAACTGTGAACTCATTATACAATGACTACCCACTCCTCCTGTCCCCCAGTCCTGGTAACATTCTACTTTCTGTTTCAATGAATTTCATTACCCATTACTTTATAGTTCTCAAATAAGTGGAATCATACAGAATGACTGGCTTGTTTAGCACCATTTTCTGGTTTATTTAGCATAACATTCTCAAGGATCATCCATACTGTAACATATGACAGGATTTCCTTCTTTGTAAAGCTGAATAATATTACATTATATGTATATACTACATTTTTTTGGTTCATTCACTTGTCAATGGACATACATGGCTTCCATTACTTGGCTATTTTGACTGATGCTACTATGAACATGAATGTGCAATTGTATTTTCAAGACCCTGCTTTCGATTCTTTTTGCTATATACCCCAAAGTGGGATTGCTGAATCATATAATAATTTTGTTATTATTTTTTTTGAGGAGCCATCATAGTGGTTCCCATAGGAGCTGCATCATTTTACATTCTCACCAACAATATATAAGGGCTCCAACTGGTCTCTATCTTTGTCAATACTTGTAATTTTCTGTTTTATTGCTAGTATCCATTCTGATGGATATAAGGTGATATCTTATTGTGCCATTCATTTGCATTTCTCCAACAGTTAGTGATGTTAAGCATCTTTTCATGCTTGTTGATCACCTGTGTATCAGTATCACCTTTGGAGAAATGCCTACTCAGTTCTTTTGCCCATATTTTAAATAGGTTATTTGTTTTCTTTTTATTGTTGAGTTGCAAATTATTTTATATATTCTGAGTATGAGGCCTTTATCAAATTTGCAATTTTTTTTTTCCATTCTGTAGTTTGCCTTTTCAATCTGTTGCTTGTATCCTTTGATGCACTGAAGTTTTTAAGTTTAATGAAGTTCCATGTGTCTATTTTTACTTTTGTTGCCTATGTTTTGATGGTATATTCAATAATCATTGCCAAATCCAATGTCATGAAACTTTTCTATGTTTTCTTCTAGAAAACAATGTCTCCTGTTTACATTTTTACTTGATTTTGAGTTGATTTCTGTATATGGAGTAAGAACTCTATTCTTTCGCAGGTGGATATCAAGTGTTCCAACACTGTTTGTTGAAAAAACAAGGGTAGTTCAACATACACAAAATGATAAATTTAATACACCATATTAACAGAAAGAAAGATAAAAATCATATGATCAGTTCAATCGATGTGGAAAAAGCATTAGACAAAATACAACATTCCTTCATGATTAAGACTCTCAGTAAAACAGGCATTAAAGGATCTTTTCTCACCATAATAAAAGCCATCTATAAAAAACCTATAGCTAACACTATACTGAATGGGGAAAGCTGAAAGCTGTTCCACTAAAAACTGGTGCAAGACAAGGCTGCCCACTCTCTCCACTCCTACTCAATATAGTACTGGAAGTCCTAGCCAATGTGATCAGACAAGAGAATGAAATAAAAGGCATTCCAAAAGGGAAAGAGGAGTTGAAATTATCTCTCTTTGAAGATGACATGATTGTGTACTTATAAGACCCAATAGTATCCACAGAAAAAGCTTCTTGAAGTAATTAATGCATACAGTAAAGTGGCAGGATACAAAATTAATGTACAAAAATCTTTAGTATTTCTATATACCAATAAGCAGAGACAGAACTGAATAAAGTAACCTCATTTACCATAGCCACAAAAAAGTATAAGATACCTAGGGATAAAACTAACCAAGGAAGTTAAGGACCTCTATAAGGAACACTATGAATATATTTAAAAAGAAATCGAAAAGGACACAAAAAAGTAGAAGGACGTCCCATGTTCCTGGATTTGGAGAATTGATATAGTCAAAATGGCAATCCTACCCAAATTAATCTACATATTTAATGCAACCAATATAAAATTACAAGACACATTCTTCACAGATCTAGAAAAGACAATCATAGAATTTGTCTGGAATCATAAAAGACCATGTATTGCCAAAGCCATCCTGCACAAGAAGAGTGGAGTGGGTGGCATCTCTTTTCCTGACACCAAAATATATTACAAAGCTGTGATAATCAAAACATCATGGTATTGGCACAAAAACCAATGGAATATAGTAGAGACCCCAGAAATAAGCCCCAAAACATACAGCCAACTGATCTTTGACAAAGGGTACCAGTCAATCCAGTGTGAAAAGGAAAACTTCTTTAGCAAACAGTGCTTGGAAAACTGGGTATCCACCTGCAAAAAGATGAATCTAAACCCCTGTCACCATTAACAAAAATCAACTCAAAGCGGATCAAAGATCTAAACCTAAGACCTCAAACTATAAAACGGCTTCTGGAAAACACTGGGGAAACTCTGGGAGACATTGGGGTACTCTGGGAGACATTGGGGTAGGCAAAGACTTCTTAAGCAAGACCCCCAATGCTCAGGCAATAATATCCAAAATAGACAGGTAGGGTTATATCAGATCAAAAAGTTTCTGCACAGAAAAAGACACAGTTAGTAGTGTGAAACAATACATCTCAGAATGGGAGAGAATTTTTGTTAACTATGCCTCAGATAAAGGACTGATAACCAGAATACACAGGGAACTCAAGTAGCTTACCAGGAAGAAAATGACTAACCCAATTAAAAAATGGGAAAATGAGCTGAATAAACAACTCTCTAAGAAAGCCATATGAACAGCCAAAACGCATATGAAAAAATGCTCAACAACCCTCATCATAAGGGAGATGCAGATCAAAACCACAATGAGATACCACCTAACCCCAGTCATAATGGCAAAGATTAAAGAAACAAAAAATGATAAGTGCTGGCAGGAATGTGGTGAAAGGGAAACTCTCATACGTTGTTGGTGGGGGTGTATATTGGTCCAGCCACTGTGGAGAACAATATGAAGGTTCCTCAAAGACCTTCAAACAGAACTACCATTTGATCCAACAATTCCACTCCTGGGTATCTACCCAAAGGACAGGAGAATGTTCGGTCAGAAAAGTGCTTGCACAGCTATATTTATTGTGGCATTATTCATGATTGCTAAGACACGAAACCAATCCAAGTGTCCACAAATAGATGAATGGATTGAAAAAGTGTGGCACATATACTCCATGTAATACTATTCATCCATAAAAAAAAAAAAAACAAGACCCTGGCATGTGATAGAAAGTGGACAAGCATGGAAGATCTATTGCTGAGTGAACCAAGTCAGGCTATGAAACAGAGACATAGTATGTCTCCACCTAGCATATACCAACTGTCTACACTCTATGGTAGAGACTGAAATACTGGAGGACATAAAAGCACTAAAAATTGTTATGGACACTGGGGACAAAGTGGAAAGGAGAGTGGGAGAAGGGAAGAGTGCAGGAAGGGAAATTTGGGAAATATGGAGAAGTAAGACATCTGTGTTACACGGATATGGTTTATTGCCTGTTGTTAATGTCGTGTATAGTAGTCTCAATTTGTCTGCTATGTAGCATATATCATGTTGGGTAAAATCTCTTTATAAACTAAATGATGTATAATGATTGAATGTATAAATACTAATAAATAATACTAATTTTAAAAAAGAAAAACTATCATTTTCTTTTTGAATGGTCTTGGCATCCTTGTCAAAGATCCTATTACTCTACAGTCATGCATCACTTAAAAATGGTAATGTACTCTCTGAGATATGTGTCACTAGATTATTTTGTTATTTTACAAATATCATAGAGTATACTTATACAAATAAATTATATAGCCTACTATATACCTAGGTTATACAGTATAGTCCATTGTTCCTATACTTTAAGGCCATGAAACATGTTACTTTACTGAATACTATAGGCAGTTTTAACACAATGGTAAGTATTTGTACATATAAATATACATAAGCATAGAAGATACACAGTAAAAATACAGTATAAAAGATAAAAAATGACACACCCATATAGGACAATCTCTTACTCAGAGAAGAAAGCATGTACTTTCAGAGCAATGAAGAAAGGCAAAGAGAAAGAGGAAGCCAGCTGACCATGGCCAGGTTATTCTGAACTCTCCCAGAGATTCTTGTTAACCAGATAGTTGTGGGAGTGTCCTATCCTTAGCAATTCAAATAAAATTGGCTTGAACCCTATTCTTCAAATTGAGGGAGCCCATGAGTCCTCCTCCAAATCTCCATGAATAGAATAACTTTCCCTTCTATTTTACTTTCCAGAAAGAATGCAGCTACCCACAGTTCTGCTCTCAAAATCAGCTCATGACCTCTTTCTCACAAGCCTGCCCTTCTTCCTTACTCTCATGCTTACCTGCAGCTTGTATAGATGGACAAGCTCTTTGCAGGCCCCTTTCTTTCAGGAAAGCTAGCCTTGATAGAGTCAAAGACAGAAAGAAGTTGCGGATGGACAGCATTGCCTACAACTTCCTATAGGAAAGAAAGAGTTTGCAAATGTGATGGCTACAAAAAGCACTGAAAACCCTTTACAATTCTGTTACTTTCTTTTAAAGGCAGGTTTTTGGTATAGGATGCATGTGCTCACCAGACAGACAGAGAAAGATAGAAATCACCCCTCCCAGCCTGAGTTTTAAGTTGCAGGTCTGGGACTAGAACCATGGTTGACTATGTAAGAGTCTGTCAATGTAACCATTATGCCATCTGCTGGTTCTGAATTCTGTTACACTTTTTAAAATATACTTCCTCATTTGGATAAAACATAAAAATGTACCACTGATTGCTCAAATATCGTGCTATTCTGCCTGTGTTAGCTTGGCAGTGTTCACATTAGAAGCTCTGAGTCTCCTTGCAGCTCACTGGAGTTCAGAACATCCCTCCAGGAAAAGAAATCACAGCTCAGTCTCTGAGTCTGGATGTCCTCGGGGAGCTGTGGATACTGATGCACAAAGAAGCTTACAGCTACCGGTACAGTGTAAATGTTGATGAGCTCTCAGACTGCCTTTCCTACAAACACGAGACTAGACAGCGCTACTCAACATCTCCTTGGCTTGGCACCCCTCCAAAGGATTCGTTGTTCTCCCAGTTAAAATAAAAGAACTGGTATCCTCTTGGAAAATGGTGTCAGGCTCTCCTCTAGAAGGGATATTAAACCTTGGCTCAGAGAAGAGGAAGCAAGAAAGGATGTGCCCTTTTTGAGGAATACTTCTGCTAGATCTTCAACCATCAGGGGTTTTTCTTTGGAAGAAGGTAGTGCTGGTATTGAGAGACTTTTAGAGGTCAAAGGAGATAATGTTCCCTGGACAAGAGGCAAGCAATCACCCTAAGCTCCAGAGTTCCAGCTTCTTGTTTTAGATTGACAACTCTGAAGGTCTAGTGTGTCCTGGTAGTTGTTGTTACAGCCTTTGTCTCCTTGGTCAAGGAGGAATCAGGATAATATACCAATGGGCAACTGTGGTACAATGGCCACAGGTAGACAGAAGGAAGAAGATGGAAAAGAGGGGGGAAAGGGAAGGATAGGGAAGGAAGCAAAGAGGAAGGGAAAAGAAGAGGAAGTAGAGAAAAAGACAAGCATCACTAGAGCACAGTCACTGGAGTTTGAGATTTCTGTGTGGTTGGAGAATTCCATTGTGAGCTGGGATAGAAAGAGAGCATTGAACACACATTTATTCTTTCTAAAACATTGATCATTTTCATGAATTTCACTCCAGGCTAAAAAAATGAAATTTTTAACAATGAATTTGGTTAAGCCCTAAAAAACAACTCTGCACTCACTCACTTGGGTGAATCTGGCTTCTTACCTAACCTATCAATCCGGTCCACCCTCCCAAATGCACTTAGATCATGCCTTCTTGTTACACCCTTCATTAACCACCCAGTGTTATGTAGAGATGCAGCCCCCTCCTTCTCTGAATTCCTAGAAAAATTATCAACTGTAAAATTCACTTGGCAATGAGTCATAAGTACACAGGCACATCTATTCCATCGCTCTTGCCAAGTGCTATTGAATACGAAATGGACAAATGTCCAGATTTAGTCTGGATAGTACTTGTTTATGCAGATTAGTCCAGATTAATAATTATCACCCCCTTTTACTCTCCCAAGTGTGTCAGTTTGGGATGATAAATAATATGGTCAGCCTATTTAAATGTTAAATTCTATGTCATTCCAGACTCCCTAATGAGAGTCTAAAGCTCCTCAGGGCTCTCTGTCAATCTTCACACCAGCCTGAATCCTTAAGCACAGTGCCCAATAATATTTTCATTGTGAACATGAATCATCCTTTTCATTTTAAAAGATGCAAAATAAATAAGCCCTAAAAACTTGTGAACATGTTGAATATAAAGAGGGAAGTTTTCATTTTAACTTAGGCCCTCATTGTTTTCCTTGTTTGTAAAACCTAAAATGCATTGCACTCCAGAATTGAAGATGAGCGTTATTCCTAAATTTGCATCTGATTTTTAAAGATAACTGTGAAGGAGGAATGCCAGTTCAAAGGAAGACATACTGTTCTTCCCCTCCTGGTGCCTGAGGACTGCTTGCCCTCCAGCAAGCAAAGCCTGTCTAGGCTTACAGGTCACCCTAGGTTATTCAGAATCTTATTTATTCAATTTTGTTCTTACAGCAATATAAGTGGTACTATCAAATAAAGTGGGAATTTAAATTACAAACAACCTATAAACAACAGTCAAGAAAGTGAAATATTGAGCCAGCCAGTGGCATGGTAGTTAAGGCACCTGATCCTACATGGCCAACTATGTGGTCCAATTCCTGGACCTGGTAGCCTGAGACACACACCAGGTCCATACGTATGCATGCCCAAAATCCCAAGAGGAGACTAGAGGAGAGAGATTGCAGCACGGTTATCCACCCTGGGATGCATTCTCATTTTCTCTCTCTCTTTCTCTGTCTCTCTGGTAAGCACATGTGCCTTACAGAAAAAAAAAATTACAGAAAAAGAAAATGAAATTTCTTCCTTAATAAAAAAACATGCTCTAGAGATGAAACTGAAAGACATTTCTTTTTATTCTCCCCCTTCCTTTACTCCTAGTAGAGACAAGCAGGACGGTGATTACATTATCTTGTCTTTTCATCCACCAATCAATTTATTAAGTACATATTCTGCATAAACCATTGTTCTCCATGTCAGACATGAATGACAAATGAAAAGACACAGTCTCTGTCCTCAAGTAGCTTACAGTCTAATATGCAAAAGAGATGTCAAATGTTTATACAAATAATTGTGTGTAATCAATATCTAGGTTTTAAGTACAAGGAATACTTCAATAAGAGCTTAACAGGAATCTTTAATCTACTCTGGAGATGCATAAAGGACCTCCCTAAACAAGAGACATTTAGGTTGAAATTCAAAAACTGAATAGGAATTGGACAGCCAGAAAAAGAGAAATGATATCCCAGGCAGAGGTAGCAATTGCCACAAAAGTTCTGAGAGAGAAGTGATCTTTGAAATTTTGAGAAGAAAATGTAGCCAGCCTTGCTGAGCATGGTGGGTGAGGCACAGAAAAGGGAAAGGCTCTGCTAGGCTTGGTCCAGGGCTCCAGGGTTTGATTTCTTTTCCTTTTGATCAATCACCCAAGCCAGTGACCAAAGCCAACAACTAAATTGGTATGAGCACGCATCAAAAGTCATGACTTGGTCTCATGGACTTTCATCTTGTTTAGATAATTTTGAAAAACAAAGGATGAGAATTAGGCTTAGTACCCTCTCTGGTATAAATCTGTGGAAGAAAGTATTACCCAGAAGTTTATTGCAAGTGACAGAAAGTCAGCCCTTCATACTGTAAGTAAAAGTAGAAATGCATCATTCAAATGCTGCTAGGTCATCTCAAGGAGCCCAGGAATAGGAATTTGGCTGGATCTCAGGGATACCTGGAACAAGATATGACTCAGGATTAATTCTCCAGCTCACGCTCCCACTCCTCTCTGCACACCACCACACATGTCTTTCTCTTATTTCTGCATTTCTTTTCCTTTTCTTCCTTTCCATCTCTTTCTCCAGACCAAACTCTCTCCATTCAGGTCCACATGACAGGAAGCATGCCCACCATACATGTGCTTACCTATGGTTCACACTGCTATAGAACAGAGAGGGGATTTAATCCAATTCTCTGGATCCCAAGTCTAAATTATGGGCTGATTACTTCTAAGAAATGGGATCATCCTATCAGTACAATGACTCTTACAGCATCATTAAGAGGGGGCAGGGATAAGGCAATTCTTAGAAAAGAGCCACATGAGTGCTTTCTATAAGTAGCCATCAGACCCACTAATGCACTTGGTGGATGCATGACCTCCATGTGCCAAGGGGCTCTGTCTTAGGTAGTATGGAAGACACGGGTCATGATTTGATTAACATGTACATAGCATGCATACAGTTGAAATTCTATAATAATAAATACTTATTACCCATTTAGTGTCTTCTAAGAGTATTTCATAGTCACAAAATCTCTTATTACATAGTAATATAATTGTCTCTATTTTAGAGAGAGGAACCTGATGTTGATTTTTAGAGAGAGAAAGTGACCTGCTCAACTTTATGCAGCTAATAAGTTTCAAACTTAGGACCTGCATTTGGCTCTGTCTATCCTTGGACCCAGCACTCTTTGTCGCTAAGATACTTTCTCTTCTTTTTTTTTTTTTAATTATTTATTTTATTTTATTTATTAATTCATTTATTTTTTTAGTTTGACCAGAGAGACAGAGGGTGAGAGTGAGAGAGAGAGGAAGTGAGAAAGCAAGCCACCAGATTCAGGACTTGAACCCTGGTCGGCCATGTGGGAGTGTCCAGCGCTTTAACCACCATGCCACCTGCTGGTCCCAAGATACTTTCTCTTTAACGGAGAAAATACAGGGTATACACTAAGCCTGATGTCAAATGGGAAAATTCCAAATGCATATTCCAGGTGATTTTTAAGAAAGATGTGTAAAATAGAACCACCAGCCTTGTAGATAAAAAATGTTGACACTGATTCCTCTCACCCACTCAAAATGAAGAGCTGACACTGCCCACCTTCTTAACCTCAAAAGACTCAAAGGCATTTCAGGGCAAAAACAGTGCTACTGAGCAGGCTCAAGAAGACTCCAACATTGTGAACTTTTTTTGCCTTGGCTTTCTGAGGAAGTCTCCTAAGTCCTCAGAGTCCAGGAGATAACTCTGTGACATAAACGATCACTTACAGAGAAAGGTCAAAGAGCCTCCTAGCCCTTTGGTTGATGTCCTCAATGTTTGGGAAGCAGTTGCTGGTTCTAGGATTCTGAGCACATTGCATAACTGAACTCAGATTTTCTTTCACTTTCTATTTTAAAAGTAGGAAAAATGAACACAGAAACATTTCATTTGGCCTCTCTAAACCTAGAATCACAGGTACCTTTCTGATAAATAATGATATAAAGATATCAGAAAATCCAGTGTGTGATAAAGACACTACTACAAGATTTCACAGAAAAGACCCACCCTTCCTGCCTGACCCTTCTCCATACCATAGAATTCTGGCCACTCTTCTATGAAGTGGTCATCAGACCCCCTAAGGTTGCCTGTTTCGTCCTCTGTCACCCCCCATAGATTGTGTCCTTATCACCGTAGTACTTGCAGTGTCCAGCAGAGGGTGAAGCATCGTGTCTGGTGCAGCAGCTCAGGAGGTGCTCGACATAAAAGAGAAGGAGCACAGGAGATACAAGAGAGGGAAGAAAGAGAGGAAAGGAGGGAGTGAAAGAGGAAAGGAGGGGCTGATGAGAGGAAAGGGATTGGGAGATCAATATAAGATTTTCGAAGGAGAAAGTACTTGGGCCAGCTGTCTTAGCACAAGGCAAGTTTATGAATACATCATTTATAAACCTAGATGAAGATGACGATCTGATTGGTCACTGGATTCTGTAATCCCAGGGCAGGGAACGGTATAGCCCTTTCCTAAAGTCATGCAGGCAGAGTGGCTATCCCTTCCCTCTCATAAGGATGGAAGAGGTATAAAAGTGGAAACACCCCTGGGCCAACACTGTTGATGTGGAAATGGTAGATTGAAGAGAAAGGCCATCCATCGCTCATTCTTGGCCTGGCAAGAAGATCCTCCTAGTTATGCCAATTAAATTTTCATTTCCTGTGTACCTTCAACCGCCATCTAAAGAAAAACCTGAGCCCACAAAGAAGGCACTCTGACCCTCACTAAGGCAAAAGTGTTAATTGTGTATCTCTGAGCTGTGGGGCTTCAACAGTGTAAATTGAAAAAGTAAACCTAATTTGAGGGATATGTAAATGACAAAGTGAAAAAAGAATTAATATTTAGCTTTGTGAAATTCACAGCTCTGCTCCTCATTATGAAGGCTGATTTTCCTGTAACCAGAGGAAAAATGAATTGTTGGAAGCTCCTCAAAATGTGCAGCTGAGAATGCCTTTATATTAATGAGGAAAGTGATGTTGATTAATGGGCAGCCCAAAAGCAAGAAAGAAGGTTTCCTCCCTCTGTCTTCCTGCCAGCCTGGGAACAAGCAGCCTGCGGAGCTCCCCAGGCAGAAGGAGAGCATGGTCCCCTGGGACTGCTACTGGCTAGAGCACGCGGGGTCTGATCATGCCCCTCTCAGTTACACTGACAAACAGGTCTCTGCTTGGACAAACTGGCCACTGTGCCTTAGGCTGCAGTACTACAGAAATCCAGATATATTGAATCTCCTTGACCTTAATTGATCAGGACCCTTCTAAAGTAGCCCCCAGCTAGACCAGGAAAAGATTTTCTGAAAGTTTAGCTAAATGTCAATATTGATTTCTACCCTTACTACTTTCTCACCCTCATCAAATCTCCCAAATTTACTTAGTGTATCACGTGTTCCCATGGCTAGACATTCAGCACTATCCATACATCCTTTAACACAAACCAGCAAGGGGTCACCGTCGCCATGCTACAGAACAGAAGTCTAAGTCACAGGGAGTAGAACTACCTTGACCAACCATGAGAATGAAGGTCTCTGCCTCCTGGAGTAACAGAGCTTCTCTTTAATTATGGCTTCAGACGTCTGTTTAGGGAGAAAGAGCTTCTTGCTGACTTTGTCACCCTCTGGGTCACCCAGGAATAAGAGAAAAGTAGCTGTTGATCTTTCCCCTGACATAAATAGGACAGCGGCCTCTTTTTTTTTTTTTTTTTTTCTTTTTTTGGAGAGGTTTTTGCTATAGGGCGCGTGCGCTCGCCAGACAGACAGAGAGAGACAGAGAGATAGAAAGCAGGAAATCACCCCCCAGGGGGGATGGCCACGCCGCAATCCCTTCTCCTCCATTCTCCTCTCGGGATCTTGGGCACGCACGCACACGCGCCCGGCGTGAGTTTAAGCCGCCGGGTCCGGGACTCGAACCGCGGTCGACTACGTGGGAGTCCAGCGACATAGCCATTACGCTAACTGCTGGTCCCTAAATAGGACAGCGGCCTCTTCACCCTGGCCTGCAGTCCACATCCTGGCCATTCTTTATTCTCCCCTGTACAAGAGAATTGGTAGTTAAAGAGAGGTGACTACACTTCCAATACTGTCTGGCTCTGGATAGTGCCACCTGTCCTCAGTTTCAGGGAAGTTTGTTTAGTTTTGCTTTGTTTTTAGAATTATTTTATCTAACTTAATTTATTTATGTATGTGTTCGTTTGTTTAATTTGACCAAAGAGGGATAGTGAGAGAGAGAAAAAGAAAGTGAGAAAGGAAGCCACCAGGTCCAGGACTCGACGTGGCCAGCCATGTGGGAGTCCAGCACCCTTAACCACCATGTCACCTGCCGGCCCCAGTTTAAATAATTGGCATCCTCTGTAGCTCACCAGCTATAACTCCTGCAGTGGAGGAGTGGCCTGAACAAGTCTTTGATGCAGGTGAAAATACACTCTCTGGCTGAGAGTCCAGTCTGTGGAATAGCAGGTTTAGTGAGACCGGAAGCTTCTGTTCAATTTGAGAGACCACTTAGAGAAGAATAAAAGCTACCAAAACAAAATTTTGTATTAAAATGAATATCTACCTATAAAGGCAAAATATTTTATAACATTCAAATTTTTGAAAACTGGTTAATACCACAAACAGTAAGATGAAGCTACACAGCCTAATATTTGTATTAATCAACTGCCTGACATACATCTTTGGTACTTTTCCTAAGTTTTAGGCTATATGTGCCAATGATTTTAAAATATCACTTTCATAGCAGAGGAGAAAACCACAACCCAGTCTTTTTCTCTGCAGGATTCTGCTCCACTGCTGATGGTGTTCAGGGCTGGGCACTATGTGGTGTGTTCTAATCTTGCCACACCAGGCAGGTTCCTCAGCGGGTGGCAGGAGCATCCTGGAATCCATTCCTACAACAGGACAGCTAGCTACTACTTACCTCTACAAGGAAGGGTCTGTGTCCATATAACCCCAACTTGTTAATGCCAAATCAATCCCCCTAGCCAGGTTCCAAAAATCTCAGTAGCTACTCAACCAAACAAAACAACAGGATGTATTTGGAGAACTTGGAAAGAAAGAAAGGGTAATCTTAACTGACTGTGGTACCAGCCAATAGCATGGTAGTTAAGGCAGCTGGGTCCCCCATAGCTGACTGCACGGTTCAAGTTCCACATACAGTGGCTTGAAAATGCAATGCGCTGGAAATGTGTGTGTCCACAGGACCAAAATCCCCAGAGGAAAATGGAGGAGAAGGGATTGCAGCATGGTCATCCCCCAAGGAATCTTAACTTTGCAAATTAGAAAAGTGGCCATTCTATCATATTGCTAGACCCCTCCCCAGCTCCTTAAAAGGGCTTGTGTATGTGTGGAGTCCTGAACTTAATTATCTTCACAGTAAGACCATCTCTGGGCCCTGTGCTCAGTGACCTGCCCCAGCAGGAGGGGGAAGCAAGGAAGAACTTTAGAAAAGAATAGATTTAACACACCTGAGGATAGTGATAATGCAACTGTACCCACATGAGAAAGGTCTTGGCTTTGAGTCCTGGGACCTCCTGATATATACTGGGTGTGCACATGTATGCCTGCAATCTAGGCTGGCTGAGTCTAAGGTTGGATTACAATGTGAAGACACTGTTGGAAGTTCCTGTTTCTCTGACTCTGTCTCTCTCGTGGAAGAAATAAATGACTGTAATTTAAAAATAAAAAAATTTAAAAATAGTTTTAACACACCTGAGGATAGCTAAAGCACCTAGACTCTAATCACAGGCTGAGTGAGAACTCTGACTCATGCATGTCCAAGAGGACCAGACCTTTGTTACACAAGATTATCATCCCTACAGCAGACCTGGTAAATATCCCCAACCTGAATTTCACACTTTTTCCCAGGACCCAGTAAATCTTCTCCTCCCTCTCACAATCACACTCTCCTAGGAAGGCAGCAACCTGGCAGTGCAGGTTCAGTAAATGATTTAGCATAAAACCTGACTCTATTTTGTACCTGATGATCTTAATTGCATACAAATAGACTTGCAGGTGCATGAACTTCAGCCCTAACGTCAGACCCCCAACCCCTAAAAATGATACATGTGATGTAACATGTCACTTACAACATGAACAAATACATGAACATACAATACAACACAGAGCCATACTATTAAAACAAAATGAGGGACCAGCATATGGCAAAATGGTTACATCACTGGACTCTCACATGGCTGATAGTAGTTCGAGTCCTGGACACCGAGGCTTGAAACTCACATGGGGGGAGAGGGGGACGGGCAGGGACGGGTGTGTGTGTGTGTGCCCAAAGTCCTCAGAGGAGAATGTTGGAGAAGAGATTGTGGTGTAGCCATTCCCTTGGGGGGTTATTTCATTATTTCTTGCTTTCTGTCTCTCTAGCAAGTGCATGTTCCCTATAGCAAAAACCTCTTAAAAAAGGAAATAATCTCTTCACATAAGCAAAAACACTTAAGGTTCTCAACTCTCCCCACAGCCATCCCTATAAATTTGAGAGTTTTGTTAAATTCAGAGGATGTAGATAGTTGGACATCTGATATGCTTCTAGTTGTCTTTAGTTAATTCAGTGGTTCTTACCCAATATAAAAAGAATACCATGTAGAATTGTACATTTAAAACCTTGTATATTTTAATATATAGGTTGTGTGTGTGTGTGTGTGTGTGTGTGTGTGTGTGTATGCTGCATATTTCATTTGCTGTAGGGTGCATGTACTCATCAAAGAGAGGCAGAGACAGAGAGAAAGAGAGAGAGGGGGAAAATAAGAAATCACCACCCAGGAGGGATGGACATGCTGAAATTCCTTCTCCTCCATTCTCCTCTTGGGATTTTGGGCATGCATGCACATGTGCCCAGCATGTTTTTCAAGCCACTGGATCCAGGACTTGAACTGAGCAGTTGGCTATATGGGATCCAGTTGCATTACCCTCCAGGCCATCTAGCGACCTGTGACTTTCATCTTACTGTTCTTTTTAACATAACCTCTACATAAGATGTTATTTCATAGTATTTTCATTCATTTAATCAGGGAAATAAATAATTTTCTTTTTTATGAACAACTGTGTGATTGACACTTCAGTTCTATAACCCGTGGAATGTGAGGAGCAGAGTAGAAACAATAGTGGACAATGTTCTGATAAATCTCTCTAGACACAGAGGAAATTACAGCTCTAATCTCAAAATCTGATTAAATATGAACGAGACAGGGGTGGTGAGGAAGTGTCACATAATCTTGGGTACCTCTTCAAAGGAGGAATCCTTAAGCTCCACACTAAAGGCTTCCACATTTCTCTTATAAATATGAGCCTGCATATTACTCAAGGAAATTATATTTGGTTATGGAAAAGATTTTAAGTTTTTATTTTAATATATACGTTTTTCAGATGGGAATGAGAAGCAGACATTTCAAGCTGGCAATTAACAGCTAAGAATGATGCAATGGGAACTACAGAATTCAATGTGTTTTCCCAGCAGTCTGGTCAAACTCCACTAAAAGCAACTCTAAGAGACCATTCCCTGCTTCCTATTTCTTCCTTCTGTTTCCAGCAGGTTTTCTCTCATTGTCACCATGAATGTTTTTATTATGATTGTCTAGATGCATTTTTTTTTAGCTCCACGTGCAGCTGTTCTACTTACCTTTTGATGATTGGTTTTCAGCTTGATTTTATTCATTCACTCCATGAACAAATACTTATTTAGCACCTACTGTGTACCAGATACTCTCATTGGTGTGAAGATACGACTATATGCAAAAACCACTGATAGTCTATTACACTGAATCACATAAAACTCCCATTTTAATAAATCAAATAGGGACAAGTATCAACAGTTTCATAAGGTTGGACCTAATGTTGGGGAGATAGAAAAATAAACATAATAGATAAGAGTTTCTAAAGTATTTTAGAATCTCTCCTGAGTTTATAACACTTTACGCAATGGCCTTTTACCGGACTCACCACTTTGGGTGAACTCTTTATTTACTTCCTATCCTAGCCTTAAAAACAGAAGCTCAAGGGCCCCAAAGTCTGCAAGTGGCTTCAGAGAAAAAATCCTACATTCAGTACATTTTTCTCTCTTCTGCTTTCACTTAGTTTTTGGCCTATGATGAATCCTAGCTTTCTTACTGGTTCAGTGATGGATTTAAAAACCATTAATCATTCTTTGTTCAAGAATTTTAGTTATTTTTAACAAGAGGTTTGACAGAAGACTGGTTTAATAATATCTAGAATAAAGTAAGTCATCAATGAGTATCAGGAACATTTTCATTATCCTATTGCTCTCCGTATAATTGCATCTGATATACTAGAATTTGTTCAGTTTTGATGGTTTTGGATTTTGCTGTGGTTGCTCCTAAAAGAATTGTGAAATAAAGCTCTCCTGAGAGATTTCAGGTACTTCTATGGCCCACTGGCGCATGATCCTCTATGTACCTCCTGAGAGTTACATATACACATATATTCCTAAGACAAACTGTGTCTGGTACAGAGGGGAAAGGAGAAAATCATGGCTTCACAGAATTAACAGATATTTAGACTCTGCCTCTTGCAGCACTGGGAGAAAGGAAAACAGTACTAAATCTGGAAGGAGGAGGCTCTGCCACGTAACAGCATCATAAGCTTTGATATATTATTATCTTTATTTATTTATTTATTTATTTGCTCTAGGGCACATGTGCTAGCTGGAGAGAGACAGAGAGAGAGAAAGAAAGAGAGAAAGTGAGAAAGAATATCCCTGGAGGTATGGCCATACTGCAATCCCTTTCCCCTGACTTCCCTCTCAAGATTTTGGGCATATATACATGTATCTGATATGTCTTCCAAGCTGCCTGGTCCAGGGCTCAAACCATGAAGTCGGCCATGTTGGATCCAGCCACCTTAACCACCATGCTACTGGCTGACCACACTTTAATACATTATTAACCTACTCATGCCTCAGTTTTTCACATATAAAACAAGGACAAGATTCTCAATCCTTGATTGTTAAATGAGAGAACATATGTAAAAGTGCTTTGTAAACTACAAATATATAGAAGGGTGATTTTCAAAGTAAGGAAATAAAAGAAAAATAAACAAATAAAACAAGAACAAAACTGATCTATCTGAGGAATTAAAGACAGAGTTCCCAGATGGCTAGATAAAGGATTTCCAGGCAAGTGGGGATGGTATGATCAGTGACCTTGAGCATCGATTCAAAGAACAGTACCGAATCTATATTTATATACTGCTGGTGTTTTCAGGCTTACAACATTCTGTGGCAAAGTGGAAACATACTGAATGGAGAGAACACACTGGTTTGCAAACAAAACACCTTGAGTTCACCTCCTTGCTCTACCATCTCCTAAGACTGTGAGGCCTGGCATGTAAACCACCCATAAGAGCCTCTGTTCCTCATCTGCTAACAGATGAGGTGCATATGTATTAAACACAGCCAAGGGACCAGCAGTTGACATAATGGCTATGTTGCTGGACTCCCACATAGTCGACCGTGGTTCGAGTTCAGGACCTGGTGGCTTAAACTCACACCGGGTGCATGTGTGCGTGTGCCCAAAATCCCTAGAGGAGAATGGAGGAGAAAGGATTATGGTGTGGCCATTTCCCCGGGGGGTGATTTCTTGCTTTCTGTCTCTCTGTCTGTCTCTGTCTTTCTGGTGAGGGCACATGCCCTATATCAAAAACCTCTCAAAAATAAAAAAAGTCAAATTCATAAAGAATCTGAATGTTAATAGGGCTATATGAATGTAAATCTTTTTTCCATTGTATTCATCATGAACACACCTAGTCTACAAACCAATCTTGTGAATTAGAGTTTTATTGTTCTCATTTTAAACCTGAAGAAACCAACCTGCTCAAGGAAAGAGAGTCATTAGTAGTGAAACTATAGCGCAAACCTACTCATTTCTAATATGGGCTCCAGGTACTTCTATACTATTCTTGTCTCTCCTGTAATTGATCAGGGTTATGTAACTGGAATGGGAATGTGGTTTGAAATAGAGTAACTGAATGTCACCTTCCTGGAGAACACAAAAGTATAGAGTTTGCATTAAAATATCCAAGCATTTACTGGATCATCAGAAAAAAATCATGATGCATCTTTGCATAGAAAAATATGTTAGGATTTTTCTGACAACCTAATAGATGATTCACACATTGGTCCCAAAGATGCAGATTAATGACCCAAAGTCATCTTGCAGGTGAGACTTATTTCTCACCTTCTGGTATTAAAGTTTCTTACCAATGTGTTTTGAGTTATTGCTATATTCAATGCACTAGTTTCAAATGGTATATCATCATTGTGATGAACCAGCACAATCTACCTAAGAACCATATATAACTTAAGGCTGGAGAGTTGATGTTGCTGAAGTAGTACAAGTGAAGGTATATTGCTGGTCCTGCCAGATGAAGGCCAACCAACTTCTAAAAGCCGTTAGTGAAATACACAAAGAAAAGAGCACTTGCCAGATCAATAGCTACATACCACATGCCAGGGAACATGTTGATTTGCTTTAACAGTGAAACCACGTCTGGAACAGCAGCTGCAATTAAAGCCTTTACCCAATTGAAGTTGTAATAATCCATTGTCATTCTCCAAGACTCATTTGTCTTCTGCACAATACAAATAGACAAACTGAAGAAAGATGTAACGGAAACCATATCTTAAATATTTCAGGTCCTTGATGGTGGTGCTAATCTCTCCAGGAACACAGAGCACTCTAAATCAGTAAGCGATTTATAGAGCTGCTTCTTCCTGAGCGATAATAAAGATTCTAGAATCAAGATTTTTGAAAATGGGAGTAGTTCTATTGTAACTCCTAGTTGTCCACAAAAGAAAGTTTTGTTTAACCCACAACTTTGTCCCTTTCTAATGCACAAGATCTATTTCCCAAGGGAGGAAAGCTTCTACCAAGAGACAAAAAAGTGCTTTACTTAAACTAGGAACTGAGAGCACTTAGCACTTCGGGCTCCTCCTGGCACTGATTCAACAGGTAAATTAGGGTGGTGGTGTGCTAACTAGGATGGCTGATGCTCTCAAGAGGACGTAGATATGACACTACTGCATATTGGAGGAAAGGAGGTACTTCTATGTAATTAAAGTATCTGGGGCATCTCTTAGAACTCCAGATCTTGCAATTAAACTCGGTGGAAATTTTCAACAGCCAAATTCAGATAGGTCTATTCATAATCCAGACCATTTAGGAATGAAGGATTGAGTTACCTATCCTGAAAAGTAACCACAACCAGCTGAGATAATATGAAGAGGAAAAAGAATTATGAAATTAGTAGAAGAAGGTAGTTAAACTCTCCTATTTCTCTGCCATCTATCATGTGATGTGGTGAATAGTTGGAAAAGTTATGACACATTTTTGCATAGAAACAGAAAAATATGTCATGACTTTTCCAACAACCCAATAGTTAACTTTTTATCTTTTTTTTTTTTTTTTTTTTTTTTTGAGAGATTTTTGGTATAGGGCGTGTGTATTCACCAGAAAGACAGAGGGATAGAAAACAAAAAATCACCCTCTGGCAGGGGATGGCCATGTCACAATTCCTTCTCCTCCATTCTCCTCCCAGGACCTTGGGCATGCATGCACACATGCCCATTGTGAGTTTGAAGCCACCAGGTCCAGGACTCAAATCGTGGATGGCCATATGGGAGTCCAGCAACATAACCATTACACCATTGGCTTGCCCCTTAACTTTATATTTTAAAATCTGGGTTATAGGATATCAAAGGAAGACTATGACTCAGAAATAAGAGAAATATACATCACATAGATAAAAGAAATTCGTGTCCACTTTGGAAAAGTGGGAGATGTTTTCCGTTGTAAAAGGCATACTTACGGGACCAGCAGTTGGCATAATGACTATGTTGTTGGACTTCCATGTAGTTGACCACAGTTCGAGTCCCAGACCCGGTAGCTTAACCTCACACCGGGTGCGTGTGCGTATATGCCCAATTATCCCAAGAGGAGAATGGAGAAGAAATTGCAGTGTGGCCATACCCACTGGAGGGGTGATTTTCTCGCTTTCTGTCTGTCTCTCTCTGTCTTTATGGCCAGCACACACACCCTATAGCGAAAACCTCTCCATAAAAAAAAAAAAGACATACTTACATTATGTTAGGCTGAAATACAGTTTTTCAATTGCCTTCATTTGGAAGATAAGTATGGCTAAAAGAGAGGGACCGGCAGTTAGCGTAATGGCTATGTCGCTGGACTCCCACGTAGTCGACCACGGTTCGAGTCCCGGACCCGGTGGCTTAAACTCACGCCGGGCGCGTGTGCGTGCGTGCCCAAGATCCTGAGAGGAGAATGGAGGAGAAGGGATTGCGGTGTGGCCTTCCCCCCTGGGGGGTGATTTCTCGCTTTCTATCTCTCTGTCTCTCTCTGTCTGTCTGGCGAGCGCACGCGCCCTATAGCAAAAACCTCTCAAAAAAAAAAAAAAAAAAAAGATATATACATGTATGACATGCAGTCAGGGTGTGTCAACTTAGCTAACCTGACACTACACTTCCCAGAATTTCCTGCTCTGTGTAGCTTCAGGTTAGTATGGGCCAAAGGAGACATTCTGCACAAGGCATGAAAGGTGGAATGAATCAACAGACATGTTCGCACGCTCAGGTCAGTGCAAAGTAGCTGTTACTGGTCATGCACACCGTCACTGGCCTGCTAGCTCACCTGGCTGCATGGAGCAGGGGCCAAGTCCATAGCTCCTCCAGCTTCCCACTGCAACTCCTCCTTCAGGAGCAGCTGCATAGTTATCCATGAGATGAAGCAGCCAGCCTCTCCTGCAGGTCATTACATTATCAAAACTAGAGCCAAAGAGGTAATGAGAGATTGATGTGTGTTCTAGTACATCCTGTGGACTCCAGCAAAGCCTCATGGATTCTAGAGTGCCTTTGCTCACCCCTATTCATGCTTATCTTTTCTTCCTGACCAACTACCTTGCTGCTTAAGACTTTATCAAAATACACAGTGTGAACAGTGTATTTAACCAGCTCTTGTAATTGCGTAAATTCAAATACCTACAATAAATCCCTCATTAGATAACATGGCTAGCATTGCTGCCTCTCTAATCCACCCTAACTGATGGACACGTAGATGTAAGTAACAAAGCTGAAGCACATACCTAGCTCATTTCTAATATTGATTCCAGGTGCCATCCACTAAACAACCACTGTCTTCACCAGAAATATTCAGGACCCCGTAACTGAGGGGTGTTGGTGGTTTAAAACAGGGTATTGGTGATCACTCTCTCTCATGGAGAAATGGAGATACAGACTGCATGAAGTGCTATGCAATAGTAATATGATTAAATGCCTGGTTCAAAGGGTGCAGATTAATGAGCTGAAGTCAGCCTGCAGGGAAGGTCTCTGGGAGCAGGTCCTATCCCAGGGGTTTTCTCCAGCTTTGGCCCACTCAGCACTTTCTGCTGCAAATTACGTAATAAAGACAGAAGGTGTACTGATCAAATTTTCAGATGACACAAGGGTGGGCCAGCTTGCAAATATGCTGAGCGATAGAATCAAGAATCCAAAAGATTTGACAGGATGAATAATGAGTCAGAGCTAACAAGATGAAATTTAACAGAGACAGATATCAAGTTTACCTTACCCAGTTCTGGCTGGATAGTAGTAGTGCTGACTGTCCTCATTACACTGGAAGAGGATGCTGGGAAATAACTTGGGCTCATGTAAGCAAAGCACGCATGCTGATGAGAGGCCAGCTCCTGAGTTCAAAAATCACCTCCACAAATATAGACTTAGATTTGGCTTAATAGCAATATTTATGAAAAAGACATAGAGTCAACATCAATCAAAACTGATCAAAACTGTGACTATTTTAAAGTATCCATTAGGTACTTGGGCTTCTTATTCAAAGAATGGTGTTTTAATACAGGTTGAAGACAGTCTTATGACTTTACCCTGCTCAAAATCACATAGGTGAGGTTTGGGGTACAATCACTTTAGTTACAAACTAGTTTGAGCAAAATGGTGAGGATATATAAAGTCACATGAAGAACACATTGATGATCATGAGAGTTGTTTCCAAACAGTGAGTTTTTGGGACCAGCATATGGCATAGTGGTTAAGGGCTGGACCCTCATGTAGTCAATGGCAGTTCGAGTCCCAGACCCAGAGACTTGAAACCCGGGCGCCTGTGTGTGCATGTCCAAAATCCTGAGAGAAGAATGGAGAAGGGATTATGGCATGGTCATACCCCCTGGGGAGGGGAGAGTAATGATTTCTTGCTTTGTATCTGTCTCTGTCTACTGGTGAGCTCACACACCCTGTAGCAAAAAACCTCTCTCTCGAAAAAAAGTGAGTTTTCATACTGAAAGATAAAATTGTATCTAGACTTTTAGATGGCAGATGGACAGAAACAACAGAAAGCAATACTTTTGCTCACTACGAAGTAGCATAAAATATAGTGGTTACATCTAGGCTCTGGAGCCAACCTGTTTATGTTAGAGCCCACAATCCACTCCCCAGCCATTTGACCTTGAGTAAAATACTCATTTTTTCTGGCTTCTGCTTTCTCTTACAAAATGGGAAAGATGAGACTATGCTCCTGAAACATTTGTTGTGGGGATTAAGTTCAACAAAGCAAATAGTATCTACTTCTTGTGACTGTTTTGAGGAGTTAATGAGCCGAGACACACTTGGAAAGCATTTAAAAGAGTTCACATGGTCAGAAGTCAATAAATACTAACTAGTATTACTATGATAAGGAAGCACATCATGATACCTAGAGCCATCCCCCAAAGAACACCCCACAATGAGAGCAGAAGGCATGCTGGGTCTGAATGTGTCTAAACTAAGTCAGGCTCTCCATTGATCAAGGATTTCTGAGAACACTATTTTGCAAATTTTAACACATATGCAAGTCATCTTTGTATCTTATTAAAATATGAGTTCTATTTAGCAGATCTGATTTTCTACAATGCTAATGTGCTCCCAGGCAATGCTGGGCTGCTGATCCAAGTACCACATTTTGAGTAACCAGATTGAAGAATTCCTGCACTGGGTGCAAAGGAGAGCCTTAAAATGCTTTCCATACTTCTAGAACATTCCAATTTTGTGATTTTATAAAACTGTGAATGATAATTATGTTGAAGCCACACTGTGAGTGATCTAGAGTAATGACCTAACTGCTTACCTAGCTTTGATATATTCCACAAAGAACTTTTTAAGATATGAGTACTTTTTACAAAAAAATTTTTTAAAAAAATCCTCAGATGGAAGCTGAACTACTTACACAGAGGGTTTCATTTCCTAATTGGCTAAACATCTGTTCCAGTTTTGAGCACAGATTTATCTTTATCAAATACTGATTGGTCTCTGGCTCCTGCCGGCTGCTGAGTCCTGGTGTGATGGAGAACAAGGCAGGGCAGCTGTGGGATGTCAGAAGACTCAGGAGGAAGGCCTTGGATGGACAGAGAAGCAGAAAAGCAAGAGGGACTCTTATGTTTATGGCAGGAAAAAGAAAGAAAACTCTACTGGCTTCAGCTGGATAGAACCAGATCTGGAGCTAGAGAGACCCCGTGAGCTATCTCCTCAGTTTTCAGTTAGTGAAACTAAAGTCCCATGAGAGGAAGTGACTCCGGAGGTAACACATGGAAGAAGACGGCTAGAAACCAGACCACCTGGCTCCTGGTCCTAGTCAAACTCCCAGCCTGTTTCTGCATCCCCACTCCTGGAAGTCCTGTACCATGAATGGTGCTCAGTCCATTCACAACTTCTTTTCATGCTTAGGTTGCTCCCAGGGAAGTGGAGGGTGGAGGAAGATTCTGAAGAGACTGTTAGCAATAAACAAAAGCAACCCAGGTTAATTTCTCAGGACAACTGTGTGTAAAGATCTATAAAGTTATCTCATATAGTTTTCATTGCTCTCTGTCTCTGCCTTATGAACACACTAAACAAAAAGTGCAACACAAACACCTATGGCCTTGACACCACCTCAAGAACCAAGAAGACAGAGTCAAATCCAGCTTCCCAATATTTGTCCCTCATAGGTCCTTGGGTTCTTTCCTACTCTGTCTTCCACCAGTATACTGCCCTCACAATAGTGTCAGAATTAAAAGCAATGCATTCCTTCCTTGTCATGAGGATTGTGTCTAGGCAATGGGGTGACTCAAGACACTTTGGGTTAGGAGGGGAATAGAAAGCCATGTGAATTAATTCAGACCTACCTAGAAATTTCTACTTCCCCAAATCTGTATCTTTCAGCTGACTGAGAGCTCCCACATTCTTAGGAGACTAAAAGCTGCTAATTCGTACTAACATGAAATGATTGGTTTCAGGGCCTGTCCTAAGAAGCTGGTCTCCAACGTGATCTCTACTTAACTGGTAAACCTCTTCTCCCATGAAGAAGGCAGTCAGCTTTGATTTTCTAGGATTTTCTAGTAATTTATGAATGGCATGTTCCATTCTGGGTTTCCTATACCCTACGCAGCAATTTAGGAATGAAATTTCATCTCTGTATGTGACCTAATCTCCATGTGTGTCCACTTCTCTATAAATTTGCTGAAAAAAAGTAACAGTAGAAACTACCTATTACTTAAACAATACATTATTTTTTGCCATAAATCTGTAACAACAGACACCTTATACATATCAGCAAAAGGAGGCCCCAGTTGTGGTGTTCTTGAGAGACTTTCAGGACTAAACATTTACCAGTTACTATAACACAGCATTGATGGGCCAGACTCCAGAGTGCATCAAAATCAGAAATTCAAAGGCTGCTACTCAATAGTGAGGTGGCATATGGTTCTCTGTATGTTGTAGTTTGGGTAATTTTTCAGTTTCTATAAAACTGAAGGGCTGTCACTCATTTATAACTCCCCAGATCTGTGATACATAGTAGTGGGTAGTGAAATCAATGACAAGCAGAACAACAGTCTGCATGAGCTGTTAGTATTTTCACATTATTACCAAGAAAGCATTTGAAAAACAGAAAAGGTCTAGGGGAACAACTCACTGTTTCTATCTTTTACTGAGATGTCTCTCCAATATCCTGTTAGATTGAAAACCACTTCCGTGTTTAGACCAAAGCATGAGAAGAAGCAACAAAATAAACATTTTGCCCCACAAGTTTATAATAGTCCATGTGTTAAGCATTTTCTAATCAGATCTTCCAAACAGATTACATGGACTACGCAAACACAACCTAATAAATCCTGTTGCTAGCCTGCAAGTCTATGTTAGCTCATCTTTTGCAGGCAATAACAGAGTCAGTGTCAGAACACAGCTCCCCACAGAGAGGAGAGGTCCCCAGAGGTTAAATTAAATAGGTATGTGTTTCAGGACTACAGCTGTCCTCAGTAGAAGGAATTCCCTTCTGGTTATTCGTCATGGAGGCCTTCATAGCATTCTCATTCTAGGATGGGCCAAGTCCTAGAGAATGACAGCAGGAAAGAAGTCTGTACAGAATCATCTATGTGAAATAACCACTCTCATTTTGCTCATAGCTGCAAAGTCAGAACGAAGAGTCTTCTTACCCATATTTGCATGCAATTTTCTGAGTTGGCTTTAATAGATATGACATTTCATTAATTCTGATTCATTGTGTACTCAAGCCAAAACACATGCAGTTTAGTTCCACTTACTGACGGAAAATAGAAGCTGAAAAATTCTAAGTCAGAGTAATAACTGAAGGTGTGTAATTACTCATTACCCAATCAGCTACCAGGTTCAGGGGGCAAGAATGGTTTAGAGATAAATTGCAACTTTTGTGAGTGAATCTGACAGGCTGGGTCACTAGGTGTGTTTCTTTTGATTAATGACACAAGGAAGAAAGGTTTAGAAAAGGTGTTTCCACTGATTCTGTTACTTCTAAGCTGACCCTTAAAATGTTTCTACCAGTTACCAAGGAAAACATAAATTATAGTGAGCAAAGTGTGAATTTTGTAAAAACATACAAAACTGTTACATCCATAACTTCCCTGCTCTAATTAAAAAGAAACTCAAAATGATAAGTCCTAGGATGATGCCAGAATGGGTCATTTACCATAGATCTGAACTTCCTCAGAAAATGCACTTACTAAAACAAAGAAAAAACAAACACAGTTGGAGCTATTTATCATTGTCATAATTAACATAAGCACTCGGATACAGCACAGTTGTTGCATGAGTTCCAACATCCTTCAGTATTTTTTAAATTTGTATTATTATCTATTAATATATTAATGTATATTCACAAATTATTCTAATTTATTTTAAATGTCTTCTAACCCTCAGATTGCTGGGGTACAGCAGGCACTTACTTGGCTGATCTGAGAGACCCTCTCTTGAGCTTTCTGCCCTCCAGGAGCTTCCTGTTTAGGCACCATGACATGACAACAACCAAAACAAACACCCCTTAAAGAGCAGAACCTGATGGTATTCAGTGAAGCGACACAGAAAGGGCACAGTCAAGGCTGAGATGTTGGGAGAAGTCTTCTGACCTTGGGATTTTCTGGGAAGGTTTCATAAAGAGGCAAGACTTGTGCAGGGCCTTGAGGATGAGCTGAGACACATTCTAGACAGAAAGAGCAGTTTGACCAGTACAGTGGCAGAAGCAATCTTGATTTAGGGGAGAGCAAGGATGTCAGTAAGGCAACACTAAAAGGATTCTTATTTATAAAGATCAGATGAGGTCTCATTGGCATTAGAGTGATAGGTAGAGGAAAGTTCTGAAATGTGAAGACCCTGACTTTAATGCAGAGCCATAGAAATGTTGACATAGGGTACTGACAGCCTACATGGTTCTTCAGAAACATGGATTCCCCTATATTCTCTATGAAGGCATAGAATGAGAAGGATCCATGAAGACCTGTAATGTGTTCATAATAATTGGGAGATGACAAGAACACGAGTGAGTGAAGTGGCAAAGGCAAAAGAGAGGCTAAAACGAGACTTGTCATGTGAGCTCCACAGCATAGTGGTTAAGCACTATGCAGTGGGATCCAGATCCCACATGACTGAATGTGGTTCAAATCCCCACTCCATTAGCTTGAAAAAAAAGCTGGGCATGAGCCTATATTCCCAGGACTCTTTCTTTTTTTTAAGAGATAGGTTTTTGCTATCAGGCATGGACTTGCTGGAGAGACAGAAAGAGACAGAGAGACAGAAAGTGAGAAATCACCCGCCAGGGAGGAATGGCCATGCCACAATCCCTCCTACTCCAATTTGGTCTCAGGATTTTAGGTGCAGATGCACACAATGCCTGGTGTGTGTTTTAAGTCACCAGCTCTGGGACTCAAATTATGGTTGACTATGTGGGAGTCCAGCAATGTAAAAATTACACTATATGCTGGTCTCCTCATTCCAGGATTCTGATGGGATGGAAAAATGGTGGGGAAAAGGACTGAGATGTGAAGATGTGAACAGGTTCCAGTGGGAAGTTCTCTCTCTCTCTCTCTCTCTCTCTCTCTCTCACACACACACACAAACACACACACACACACACACATGCTCCTTGGTGCATACACACAAAAAGATGACTTCTCAGGATCCAGAGATGACAAATAAATGAAGTAAAGAAGGGGAACAATATAGCTGTCTCTAAGTCTTTCAGCTCAACCAGGAAGACAGAAAAATATCACTGCAAGGTAAGATAATGAATTCTTTGTGGGGAGATGTGCTATAGGAATAGAAAGAGTGAGGCATGTGTATGAGTAGACAGTAGACATCTGGAGCAGAAAGCTGCGGATGTGGGTGGGACTAGAGCTGAAGCGAGCACTGAGGTCTAGTGTGAGGTCTAGACAGTGATGGGTTTAGCATGGTTAAAATATAGTCCAGGACCAGCAGGTGGCATAGTGGTTAGGACTGACATGGTTTGAGTCCCAGACTTGATGGCTTGAAATTCACACTGATGCATGTACATACATGACCAAAATCCCAAGAGGAAAATGGAGAAGAGAAATTGATATGGCCATCCCTCCTGCGGGGGAGGTGATTTCTCACTTTCTCTCTTGTTCAGTTTCCCTGGTGAGTGCACATACCCTATAGCAAAAATTTCTAAAATAAATAAATAATCAATCTAGTCCAGTACCAAGGACACTACCCTCAATACTATTGCTGAAACAATTTCTACAACAATTTCTACATGTTTTCTGCATGGGTATGAGCTCCTTGCCCAATCCATGCAGCCTTTGTTCTGAACAAACACAAGAATGACAACCAGGGAGGATGTCGTGAGGTGTTTATGGAAGACAAAAGAGTCCTGTGCATATTCTACTGAGAAAGTCCAGTAGATGGTCTCATGGGGCAGACCTGCCTTTAGGAGTCACTAAAGTTGATGTGTGTTGAATGCAGTCATGGGCTTTGAAAGTCATAGGACTCTTAGAGAACATTTGGTAGGGTGTTTTTAGTCATTTTTAACCAGGAAAATCTTTAAAATCAAAAAGTTACATGGAAATGTAAACAGCTCAGCCACTCCTATTGAGGGTTGGGGACGAAGGTGTGGGTCTACAGAAGCCCAGAAGACATCTGCAAGAAGGACGATTTCTTCTAGTGTATCCGTCTTGTTTTATAGATCAAGGTAATGAAGACTAGATTGGGGATCACAGAAAATACAGCCAGGCTAAGACTGTGACACAAGCCTGGATATCCCACTGCTCCAGGGAAAAAGGAGTGGCTCCAATCCTTCTCTGCAATAGATCATTCCAGAATGAACATATAATCAAATATTGTTTAAAACTTCCTTAGAAAATCAACAAAACACTTTGATTACTCTTTTTTTTTTTTTTTTTTTTTTTTGAGGGAGAGAGAGATTTTTTGCTATAGAGGGCATGCACTCACCAGAGAGACAGAGAGACAGAAAGTGAGAAATCACTCCCAGGGGTGGATGAACAAACTGCAAACCCTTCTCCTCCATTCTTCTCTCAAGATTTTGGACACGCACACATCCAGCATGGGTTTTAAGCCACTGGGTCCTGAATTCGAACTGCAGTCAAGTACATGGGAGTCAGTGACATAACCATTGCACCATCTGCTGGTCCTTACATTGAGTATCTTTACCACACATGCACGCACACACACACACACACACACACACACACACACAGGAGCAGCTTATCCTCAGGGATAAAACAGTATCAGATTAAGACTGGAGAGTCTAGGCTTCAATCCTTCACCCAGTACCAGGGCAGAAGGTGAAGTCAACTTTCACAGAATCCTTTGGCTGCTCCCAGGGCGAGGGCCATGTCTTCTCTGGTTCCATTGGCCCTACGGGGGCCAACATTCCATCAACATTCCATCTCCAAGTAGCCTTTGTACATTTGGAGCAGATCCCTCCCTGCAGAATCCTACTCTACATTTCATCCCACCACCAAGTGTTCTGCGGAGCCTAGCGCTGCAAAGCTCTGGCTTCAGGGAGAGGTTGCCTGGGGCTTTCTCCCACTTTGAGAAGAAAGCAAGAGTTTAATTTGCTGTGAAGTGTCATGAGCAATAAAACATTTATTAACTTGAATTGTAAACACTTTAAGTCCCAATCATTGTAATGAAAGGATAAATTGAAAAAAAAAATCAAAAGTTAAGTACCCTTAAAATTTCATATCTTCTATCTTCACCTGACCTCTTAAACCAAACAGATCCAACTATGCAGAGTCCCCTCCCCCAACTCATCCCCAATTCTATCAGACAAAATAACATGAAACTTTCAAGGCCCAAATCAGAGAGCTTCTCTGACCCTTCCTCAACAGCAAGAAATCTGCCCATTCACAGCATAAAAGCACTTCTGTGGTACACCAGATAATGGCACTTATTTTTGTTTTATGTATTATTTGTCTCAACTAAGCTGAGTTATTTTCCAATGGTTATCCTGTCTTCATCTGCCCTATCTCTTCAGCCCCAACAACAGTGTACCCTGCCCAGCAATTACTCTAAAGTAATTGCTGATGGATTGAATGAGTGCTTTAAATCTTTTTTAAAAGCCAGTGAAAATCTATTATGAGAAACTCAAAGATGTATTAACTTGTTTAGCCTATACCTGAAACTGGATTATATATCATGCTAAAGAATTCTAGTGGCATATATATCACTTTGCTGTACAATCTCCCACCTAACACTGTCCAAGAAATAAATATTTTTTTTCTATTTTTTTGGAGAGGATTTTGCTGTAGGTCACGTGCACTCACCAGAAAGACAGAAAGATAGAAAGCGAGAAATCAGGGGGGATGGCCACACCTCAATCCCTTCTCCTCCATTTCCTCTCAGGATCTTGGGCATGCACATGTGCCCAGCATGAGTTTAAGCCACCGAATCTGGGACTCGAACCGCGGTCGACTACATGGGAGTTTGGCGACATAGCCATTACGCTAACTGCTGGTCCCCAATTATCTATATAATTGCTAGCCTGATAGTCACTGCTATGGAGTACTTGGGTTAAAATATTCAATTTTACAGTTTAATTTAAATTTTTCTTTGTCTCAGCCCAGGATAATATTCTAGTTCTTTATATGCTAGGCTTTGGAAAAAGTCACAGTCAATGTCTTCTGAGGAAATAGAAAAGTTGAGACAAAATTTTAAAATCTATGTTTCTAATCCAAACGCATGGATGTCAGTCACACACACAAAAAAATTGCAATTACTTTTCTATGGGCAAAATTCAGTAAGAATGCACCAGGAACTAGGGTCATAATCACTCTGTAAAATCAAATGACACAAGTCACATAATCCCTGCTTTATTCTTACCATGATTAGAATAGTAATTGAAAACTGTTTGTACATTGTAATGTTTTCCTTTGTACAAATGATGCCTCTTATTTTTTTCTACCGTGAAACTACTAAAATTAATTATCTACAATGCCTAAATTGAACGATCCCCAATAAACCAGCTTACTTTCAGGCTGGTCTATCTAGTCATGTAATAGTAGAGTCATTGTATGTTACGAGAATGAGCATTACTGCTTCAAAAAAGAGAGAGTGATGGTAGATATGTCAGCTTTGGTAAACTGAACTACATATACCATGATTCCATTTATTGTATGTATCTGAATAGGATCGGCCATATGGAAGATCTAGGGGAAAGCTAGAAAAGAAACAATAATTATTTTGTATCATGCACACACCACCGTTACTGACAAACGGCGGATCTGCCTCCTCAACGTGAAGCAGCATAAGAAAAGGAGAAGGTGTTTGGGTGCACAATCAAGGACCCAGCTTCAGCAGGATATCTTCCTCCAAAAGGCGGAGACGACAAGAACAAACACAGGTTTCGTTCATCATTGTGGGAGCCCCGCCTGTGCTTGTAGGATTTCAGCTGTGCTCATGGGATTCCAGTCTTCCCTCTCTGACTACCTGCCCTATGGACTTCAAGCTCCAGTTTCAGTTGAAGAGATGGCTTTACAAGAACTGCTCAACCAGCCCTGTAATTACAGAAGCCATTTCCCGGTAATCAACTCAAAGACTAATGATAGATTGATCAAGTGAATTCTTACTGGTTCTACTGGTGCTGATTCTTTGGTTGAATCTCAACTAATATAAACACTTCTTAAAGAATTTCATGCTTATGAGGATCACATGTATTATGTTTGTATATACTGCATGCTGGCTCTTTCTTTTACAAATGAAAACCTAAAAATGAAAATGTGTAATCACATTAGAGAGAGGAAAAATACTGTTTAGGGCCAGCCCATGGCCTGCTGGTTAGGGTGGCTAGATCCCACATGGCTGACCACATGTTTCAAGCTTCCAACACAACAGCTTGAAAAACAGGCGAGGTGCATGTGCAAGCATGTCCAAAATCCCAGAGGAGAGAGAAATGGAGAAGGGATTTTGGTGTGACCATCACCTATGGTGGGGGAGGCTACTTTCTGGCTCCCCCTCTCTTTCTCTCTCTCTATCTCTGGTGAGTATATATACCTTCAGGGGTGGGGAAGGAGAGAAAAAAATTGCTTAATTTCTACCTTCTTGATTAACATTTAAATTTCAGTTTCTTAATGTTCTTTGAAGTCAGTTCTGGATTGAGGCCCTAAATCTGCAATTGTTTTAATCTGTGGACCCTTTCAACCATGCCATGAAGTTTCTTTCCTTTCCTTTTCTTTTCTTTTCTTCTTAGGTTTTTGCATTAGGGAATGTGCACTCACTAGAGAGAGGCAGAGTGAGAAAGACAGTGAGAGCGAAAGTGAAAAAAATCACCCTCAGGGGGGATGACCATACTGCAATCCCTTCTCTTCCATTCTCCTCCTGGGATTTTGGGCACACACACATGCACACCTGGCCACCAGGTCCAGGACTTGAACTGCAGTCAGTCATGTGAGAGTCCAGTGCCTTAAACACCACACCACCTGCTTACCACACCATGTAATTTCTAATGCTTGTTTTTCTGATCAGTAAAATGAGGGTAATAGTTTCTTGCTTTATAGAACTAATACGAAGTCAACCACCATAATGGATGTAAAGTTCTGAGTACACTGTCAAGCACAGAAGGCACTCCCATAACCTTCCTTTCCTATATTAAGTCCCATCTATGGTTCATTTCCTGCCTAAAGCCATCTCCAACAAACTCACTCTGCAATAGCCTCCCTCTTCTCTTCCTCTTTTTCTACTGTGCCATCAATGTTAACACCTATGTTGTATTTCCTGTTCATCCCATCAACTAGATTTACGCTTTCAGATTAGGGGACAAGTGGCATACTTCCATATTAGTGAAAATAATTTCATTTGCTTAGTGCTTACCTCTCATCAAGCAGTGTGGCAAACATTCCCCCACTGAATCCCCACAGTGAACACATGAACAGTCATGGATACAATAAAATGGTCACCATCTGCAATCAAGCTATACTTTTGAAAACACTAATTTTATTCCATTACTTAAAGTCAGGGGCAATCTGAATAACCATGAACAAGGAAAAGCTACCAGCAGATGGACTGGTCATTAAGTAAGAAATGCCAGTGATTCAGCCAATACCCCACTTGGCCAACAAAAGTTATCATTCACCTAAATTTTGGAAGGAAAATAACAAAATTTGGGGTAGAGAACACTTGGTGTAGAGATACTGTTGAATTGATATGTGACCTGCACCTGTTATAGGGAAATTCTAGGAACTGTGTTATCGTCCTGTCAATATAAAGCCCACCGGCTAACCCCTATCTGTTATCAACTACAGAAACTAGAGCAGACTTCTAAATAAAGTAAATATTATCCCTCCAAGGCAGAGATAGCAACTTCTCTGAGGATTAAGACCCTTTTTAAATGTCCAAAAAAGGGACTTCCCTTTGTACTTTAATATTCACTGATTTATACATTCTATTTTTTAAAAGCCCATAAATTGCACAATTATTTTAAGATAACTTCAATTTTTTTATCACAAATTAATCAATATGCTTTGCAGAGATCAGTACAAGGATGTGTAAGAGGATTTTCTTGGCATCAGCAGGTGGCTTGGTGGTTAAGGCATTGGACTGCCACATAGCTGACCATGGTTTGAGTCCCATACCCAACAGCTTGAAAATTACACAGCTATGTGTGTGTGAATGCTCAAAATCCTAAAAGAAGAATGGAGTAGAAGGAATTGCAGCATGGTCATCTTCCCTTAGGGGTAAATTCTCACTTTCCCTCTCTGTGTCTATGTCTGGTGAGCACTTAAACCCTAATGGTGGAGAGGAGAATTTTTCTTTTTTCCATCTACAGAAAATGCCAACAAGCATATAGAGTTACAGACTCCTTGCCAATGTCTCCATGTCATTCTGAGGTTCCCAGCACCCCTACTGGAAATCAGTTCTCATATTCTGACTGATATAAACAAGAAGAAATGAGGGAAAATACATTTTTAAAGCCATTTAGACATGTTCACATGAAAAGCCATTGAAAATGAACTGCCCCTGAATTTGAAAGAATTATTGTCAGCTCAAGGACTGATTTTAAGACTGAAACGGAGAGTAAGGATAGATGGACAATTCTCTGTACGCAGCTATAAAGAGTAGAATGACCAAAAGACCTGTGCTAAATGCAAATCTTATGTAAAATTCTGTGAATGGAAATGAAAAGAGCTTCAGTATGATTCTCATGTTTTAGTCTTTTTGTATTAAAGTAAAAATGATATAAACAAAACAGGAAGGACATATTTTGGAGTACCAGAAGCACGTGAAACATAGACAGTTAAATTCTGGTGATTAGGATGGTTTGAGGAAGGGCATTGGGGGAGGGACAGGGAGGCAAAGCATTAATGGCACAAAGAGGTGTGATATTATCTGTTGAAGATATTTTGTAGTTTTATCAACTGTACTACGAAGTAATGTTCACCTGATGAAATATCCACTTTGTAAGACAAATCATAATGTGATTGAATGAATGGAAGAAAATGAATTGAAAAAAATTTATATATATATATATATATATATATATATATATATATAATATATATATATATTTTATATATATATATATATATATATATATAAATTTTAAAAAAATATTCAGGTGAATAGGATTAGTGTGAGTGAGGACACTGTCCAAATTTTTATTAAACAGTGATGAATACTGAAACATCAGTTATGTCTCAGAGAAGAATTTGGAAATTTCCAAACAGCATTTCCTAAACCCTTTTGTCTTAGCAAGAGCTCTAGGGAAAATAGTTGAAACTTAGACACTGTCAGAAAAGGACCTGGAATCAAAACAGAAAATGAACCGCTGCCCAATCTGAAGTATATGAGGCATTCTCACCTAGATATTGTTGGTGTCTGTTGTCAGCACATTTGAAAACTGAAATTTTAGAAAATAGATCAGATCAGAGAAAGGAGTCTCAAAGTTTCAGTTAGCCAGAAAAACCTATACACCGAAAATCAGGCCTACTAGCCCCTTCCTTCACTGGTCAGACACATCCCGCAGCTCCACTATCGTATCAATATTAATACATGTTAAATAAAGATTCACTTAATGTATAATGGCTAAAGCTTCTGATGAAACTATTTGCATTTGAATATTTATACTTAACAGCTAGAATTGGTTTTTATTCTTCTGAGAAGACTAAACCTCTCACCAAACCTCAAGTAAAAAAGGCAGGTCTCACTTCTCTCTCAAAGAAAAGATCTGCACTGGAAAGATTATTTTTAATTCCCCTGAGTCTTAACTTTCTTTTTGACAAACACCCTTCATCACAGGCCATTGTTTGCATAGGAAGTATATTGTCTCTCATGGCAGACAGAGAACAAGGCCTATTCAGATATGAAAAACAATGTGCATTCAAATTCTCATTGAATATAATCAAGAAGGCTTGTTTCATATTACAGTGGGATGATTCTGAATCAATCTAAGATCTCTAGAGCATCTTCTTAGGCCTACTCAAGACGTGTCTAGTTTTGAGAGTGTTCATTAGATTACCCAGCTTGACCTCTCAACTTTTCCAGTGAGTGTTCCCCCATAACTTAGTATTATATCTTTTTAATGGCAGTCATTCTCCAATTGACCTAAGATACTCATTGAGAATATGATATTGAGTGCTGGTGACAGGTTTGGCCATTCAAATCTCATACTATAGCAAAAACAAAACAAAACAAAACAAACAAACAAACAAAAAAAACAAACAAACAAAATCATGTGACAGAGAAGGTAGGAGTCAATATGATTTAGCCCTAATCTGTTTATCTAGAACTGTGTCAAGAAGTCAAGGATTAGGTTTAAAGAACAAGTGGGTTAAGAAAAATAAATTAAATTAAATTAAAAAAAAAAACAAGCGGGTTAAAGGGAGGTAAGTACAAGACTACTACACATAAAATTCATCCTCTATGCTATGGATATCAAGATCTTCTAACTAGAAAGTCCTCTTCCCAGATTTCTGTAGGTCGCCAGAGTTATGTAAGACTTTAAAAATCTTCTTGGTTCTAAACACTTTCTGGCATAAACTATTAGCCACTTGAACATCCAGTTTAGGGCCAGATCCCATCAGTGGAAGGACATGCTACTAAGCAATGCTCAGAGAAGGAGTGGTAACAAGAATACCACCCATCAGAAGCAGAGCTCAGGGATGTCTGGTTGTAACAGCTCAAGAGGGTAGCCTCAAACACTTTGATAGATCTTGCTGAAATCTTTTGTTTCTGGACTAAAATTCCAGGGAATAAAATAAGAGTGGTTAATACATTTAACAAGGGACAATCACACCACTTGCTCCATCAAGTGGTTTTAGGATAACATAGTCTTGAATAAAAAAAGAGACCTCTTTTCAATCAAGGATAGCCAGAAATAGCAGACGAGGCAAGGGGTCTAAGCCTTCCTGTTTTGTCTTGGTAGCGGTGAAAAGAAGCAGGAACGTGTGTTTCATCTAGCAATGGGTGGCACAAACAGTAATTAAAGGAGTGATTAATAAAGGAACTCTGTGAGAGTTCAGGCAGAATGTAGGAAAAACACATGGAATGCCACAGCACACTAGAGCTGAGTGAAATCTTCCTGTCTCTACACCTGAAGCAGCAAGAGGAGGGAACAGGTTCTGGAACCAAGAGAAAGAGAAGTTATGTGAACAGATTTGCCTCATAGAAACTTTGACCTTCCCATCCAAGACCTAGCAGCCTAAGGTGACCCTAGAGGGTCAGAATGGAAATAATATCCATACTTCATATTACCTTTCCTCCTACAGAATCCCAACTGGCTAAACCAAATCCAAGCTAGGGAGCAAAGGAGCCAATGGGAGGAGTCCATACAAACCAGCATCTGGGAGGACCCAGAAAGGATAAGAAGGACAGAGAATGCATCTAGAGGGTCAAGTGGAAGATATGCAGCCTAGAGGTTAGAGATGGACTATTTATAAATCCTCAGATATAATGATGATAATGAGAATGATGATAACTTAGACTTAGGCTAAAATACTGCACATGTATTAGCTCATTTCATCAATTTTTTGAAGCTCAGTGGGCTGAGTTGTCACCTTCTCCCCTGCTGACTGATTCCTTCCCTGAAGTAGCTGATTGCCTTCAATGCATAGGACCACCTATTTATCAGGCTGAGAACTGCAGCTGCAAATCAGAAGTGAATATCGTGCATCTAGGAATGCTTGCAAGAAAATAAGCTGCAGAGCATTGTTCCAGAGCATCAGTTCCAATGCAGAAGAATAGTCTGAAAAAGAACAGAGACTTAAAATGTCCAAATATGTGTTGCTACTGAGAACATATTGCTCACTTTAGCACATGCGCACGCACACACACACACATGCAGAGAGAAAGAGAAAGAGAGAAAAAACTGTCCTAGATCATTCCTTTCATATGCTACTTTAAATAGTATGTTCATGGCCACAAAGTCCTGAGATCAGTGACAGATTGGTGGATCATGTCATGCAAACTTGCCCCTCTGTGAGATGCAGTGCTATTGGGTAGGACCCGAGGACACTGCGTTGTTGAGAAGTTAGCCGAGAGCTGGAATGCAGGTCCCCAGAACTGGAATCCTAGTAATTATAGGGAGGCAGCTGGAACAGAACCTGAACCCCCTTCAGAGACTTTCACAGCACATAGGAAACCTCAAAGCCTGAAGGACAGCTAAGGCTGGCCTCCAAAACATGATTAGAAATCCATTGAGGTAAAGCAGCAGATTTCACTTCTTAAGTATCTAAAAAGGAAAATGTTGGAGTGATTTAAGTGAAGTTGTGCAGGAAATCGAAGAGTCCCATGAACTCGACATTGTTGGCCTTTTTAATTCCCTTTTTACCCTGAACACTTTCTGGACCTCTTCAATTGACCAGAAATGGTCCCTATTATCACAACTAGAAATACTGATCATTCATCCTATCCACAGTATGTGATAACCTGTGAAAACAACTCTGAGAGAAGCAGTTTACATTTTCCCCAAAATCCCTGAGACATATTTGGTCCCGTATTCATGACTTTAATAGCCTACCTACTCACTGAACTATAGAATATCATAACCTTCTTTTCAAATGAAAAAGATCGTAATTGTTCTCAAAAGCAAATATTCAATTCTGAAATTAGACTCACTTGACAATTTAGATGGATATTTTCATTACCTTATGCTTTCATTTTTCCATGAAAAACTGTCTCACTCATTCTCTAGAGATTCTAAGCTTTTGCCACATTGCCCCCCCCAAATTATTAACATTTTAATCTTGCTTTAATTAACTCTTGCTCCAATGGGATAAAACTGACAGGATCTGAGTTTGCAAACCAGAAGCTGAAAATCTGGCACACTTGATTAGCAGCTCAAAAGAACCATGGAGACCAAGGCAAACCTCCAAGCAAACACAACCACAATGAGAGGAAATGTATGAAAACTCTGTCAGTTCTACCTGTCATCCTCCCACCACCACCTCCCAAAGCCCTGCCTCTCACTGTTACATGTTTGAGAGAAGCCAAATCCCCAGAATCTGAGGTCAGGAGATTTTTAACTGACAGCAAAGGACCAAGATGTCATCTCTCTCTCAGAAGCTAAAGAAGCTAACACAGTTCTTCAAAACATCTGAAGTTCTAAAAGAACTGACACTTCCTCCTCCACTTAGCCTTCAGCACACCACGTACTTTAGTCTCCTACATCACTGAATTACCCCTCGTAGACACTTTGGCTGATATTCTGGTTCTCCTCAGCATTTGAAGGCCTGTGTGTCCCAGGGCTCATTCCTTGGTTTTCTTTTCTTCTCTGTCTACACTCACTCCCTTGGTGAGCTCATTAATCTTCTGCTTTCATTTGCTTTGCTTTGCTTTTTTAAATTTACTCGCATATTATTTCCACATACACTTTTATTTCTGATACCTTAAATCTCCCCCTTTAATTTTAAGTAGCAGTCTGACATTAATCAATATGTCCACATTCCTTAATTCTGTTAAGTCTCTCTTGTTTCTTGTGTTATTGTTAGCTAGTTACTTATACCTTGAATTTTTTTTATTATTTAGTCTCTTATTTGCATTCAATCATCCCACATCTCTATAGTACACAATATGGTTTTTCAAAGTACACATAACATTTTTTATCAATGGTTTCTAAATCTTCATCCTTAGCCCTGACATTTCTCCTGAATACTTCTCCACTCCAAGATAGCTGCCTGTGTGGCTCCTTAATTTCCTTCAAAATTGTCTTCAAATGCCACTCCTTTATTGAAGTCTACTTGACTACTTAATTTAAAACTGTATTTTCCTGCTGTCCTCAGAGATCAGAAATAAGACAAGGGCATCCAATTTCAGTATTTCTATTCAACATTGTACTAAAGGCAGGGACTAGGGCAAGAAAAAGAAATAAAAGGCATCCATATTGGAAAGGGGAAAAAATTACTTCCATTTGTGGTTGAAATGAGTTTATACATAGGAAATCCTAAGTAATCCAAAACAAATCTTCTAAAAGAGTGAAAAGAGTTCAATTTTGTTTCTACATACCAGAGACGAATGACTCAAAATGAAATTAAGAAAGCATTTCAGGGCTAGTAGGTTAAGGATCCCACATGGCTGATTGTACAAGTTGAGTCCCAGACCCAGTGGCTTGGAAATCATGCTGGTTACATGTGTATGCATGTTCAAGATCCAGAGAGGATAATGGAGAAGAGACTGCAGTGTGGCCATCCCTCCTGGGAGTGATTCTTATTTTCTCACTCTCCTCCTCTCTGTCTTTGTCTTTCTGCTGAACATGCTCACCATATAGCAAAAACTGAAAAAGAAAACAATTCGAAGTATATATCACAGCACATGAAAAGATGCTCAACATTATTAATCATTAGATAAATACAAACCACAACTATAGTGAGATACCATTCCATATCGCTAGGATGACTATTAAGACAACAGTTAAGACAAGCATATGGAGAACATGGAGACTTCATACACTGCTGCTGGGGATGGAAAATGGCTCAGTTGCTTTGGAAAACAATTTGACAATTCCATAAAAAAGTTTAACCGTAACATTACTCTCTCACCCAGCAATTCCACTTCTAGATATATTACATCATCTGGAAGGTCATGATGCATTTTTTTCTGTTTTTCTATGCAAAAATTGCATCATGACTTTCCAGATGACCCAGTTAATACTCATGAAAATTAAAAGCAAGTGGCAACGTAAATACTTGTACATGAATTTTCCCAGAAGCCCTATGTGTATAGCCAAAAGGTAGGAACAGTTGAAATGTCCATCAATTGATGAAAGCATAGACAGAATGTGGTACATCAATACAGAGGGCTAATATACAGCCCTTGTAAGTTGCAACACAGATGAACTCTGAAAACATAAGTGAAAGATGTTAGTTATAACAGGCTATGTATAATATGAATCCATGAATATTGAATGTCTAGCTTAGGAAAACCCAGAGAAATGCAGAAAGCAGATTAGTGATTTCTAAGAGTGCGGGACAGCAGGGAATGAGTAGAGACTTCTTGTGGGTGCTGGGTTTCTTCTAGGGATGATGAAATGCTCTGAATAGTGGTGATGATTATCTAGGTTAAAAGATTACATTTATGAGGGAACCAGCAGTTAGCGTAATGGCTATGTCGCTGGACTCCCACGTAGTCGACCGCGGTTCGCGTCTCGGACCCGGTGGCTTACAACTCACGCCGGGCGCGTGTGCGTGCGTGCCCAAGATCCCGAGAGGAGAATGGAGGAGAAGGGATTGCGGCGTGACCATCCCCCCTGGGGGGTGATTTCTCACTTTCTGTCTCTACGTCTCTCTCTGTCTGTCTGGCGAGCGCACGCGCCTTATAGCGAGAAACCTCTCCAAAAAAAAAAAAAAAGATTACATTTATGGCACATGAACATCTCAATACAGATTTTATGATAAAAATACAAAATGCATCAATGAAAAAAAATTACATTCCTGTACCTTAGTACACCTAAAAGAATCTTCAAAAAGTTCATGGAAAATTCGTATTGTGAAAAGTAACTGCATGAATTTCAAATTGTTTTGCCCCTCTAAGAAACTCATACTTTAATTCCATTTTTCATAAGCTTTTTGAAGAACTGTATTTCCTTAACATGCTTATGGGCTTTTTCTCCATATCACTTATCACTGTCTACCATATTATGCAAATTACTTAATTATATTAAAAGACAGAATCTCCTCACTACAGACAATAAAAAATAAGCTGGGTAAGGACAAGGATTTCTGGTTTTTGTTTTTGTTTTAATTACTGTTTACTCAATGTCTAGAACACTGCCAGGCATAGAAGAGGCTCTTAAAATGTTTTACTGACTGAGTAGGTAGAACCTTGTTTAAGTCTTCAAGACAATCTTGCTTCACTAAAAAAAAAAGTACCTTAGCCATGTCCCATCACAAAAAGAAGTTGGAATAAAACCTCAGCTCCAGAAACAAGTTACTTGTGCTCTTAAAGATTTATTTGCAGGGACCAGCAGTTAGCGTAATCGCTATGTCTCTGGACTCCCACGTAGTCGAATGCGATTCGAGTCCTGGACCAGGCAGCTTAAACTCACACCTGGTGCGTGTGTGTGCGTGCCCAAGATCCCGAGAGGAGAATGGAGAAGGGACTGTGGTGTGGCCATCCCCCCTGGGGAGTGATTTCTCGCTTTCTGTCTCTCTGTCTCTCTGTCCTTCTGGCGAGTGAACACACCCTATAGCAAAAACCTCTCCAAAAAAAAAGATTTATTTGCAGGTTTGGGAAAGAGGAAGCCTTTTTATTTTAGGATGTTCTGGAAAAACAGGGCATGCTATCACCTGAATGGCCAAGGCTCAACAAATAGGAAAGCTATACTAATCAGCTTTGTGGCCTGCTATATGCTAATTCGTAGGAATGGAGACAGGACCTCCAAACAGGAATTCTAGTGCAGATTCTGCCTTAAAGCACCAGTTCTGACTCTTTCCTCAGCTTTTAATGTTTTCCTTTTCTTTTCTTTTTTTTTCTTTAGGACAGATTTTTGCTATAGAGTACATGCACTCGCCGGTGCACTCACCGGGGAGACAGGGACAGACAGAAAGTGAGAAATTACCCCCAAGGGGGAATGGCCATGCCCAAATCCCTTCTTCTCCATTCTTCTCTTGGGATTTTTGGGCACACACGCACTCATGCCTGGCATAAGTTTTAAGCTGTCGGGTCTGGGACTCTAACTGGGCCGACTACATGGGAGTCCAATGTCATAACCATTGCACCATTTGTTGGTCCTAGACTCTTTCCTCAGCTTCAAAGGTCCGCCTCACCTCTGGCTATCCTACTTATCCTTCCCACCTAGACTCACTACTTTCTTTTCCCAAAAGGCTTCCCCACTGTTCAAATCCACACTGATCTCCCTCTTACCTGACAAACAGGCAGTGTTAAGGTGACTTACAGTACCTGTCATTGGCGTGTGTGATTGTGCGTGCACCTATGTCTCTCTGTTATTTAAAAAAACTCCAGGAACTAGCAGTGAGCTGGCACACAGTAGGTCTCTAACAGAAATGGTTAAGTGAAGGGCAATTGAAGATAGTGATTTGTACATTTTGTGTCTGAACAATGTAGGAAAAATCAGTGCTTTGACAGCAAAAGAAAAAAAGGGGGAAGTAAAGAAGAAGAATCTCCATGGTCTGCATAAAAGTGTAACTATTACAGGTGGCCCAATTCCCAGTTACTTTGTTCCTGACACCAGAGACCTGTTTTTCAATCAAAATCGCAGCAGCTGTGGAGCTGTGAGGCTGGGCTGGCACCTGGGTCAGAGGTTCCCCATTAGTGCTGGCAGATTTTTCATAATCAAGACACTTCTGAAATGCTGAACCCTACTCAGTGCCAAAGGTTAACGATTCAGTGTGCAGGGACTGAAGCGCAAAGCAGGGCATCAGACAGCTCGGAGAGGGACGCCACCAGTGGGCCTGTTCCTGCAGCTCTAGTTACATTCTTGAATCTAATGGACATTTGCCTTCTTGCTGAGAAGTCATTCAGCAGAGAATACTCATTAAGCAGGCTGCATTAATCCTGTTTTTCTAACCCTGGTTCATGTTTACGCATTTGACAGTCAACGTTTTTGAGCAATCCCTCTGTACACCATTGAGTTTGGTTACGCACAAGCAAAGAGAATTGGAGAGTGAAGGGGTCACCTGCTGAGTTCAGTGTAGACTGGCAATCTGGATAGTTTTGCATAACAATTACAACTTGCTTTCTGCTGAGAATAGAATAGTAGTGGTATATAGGAGACTGCTCCATTCCACTTTACTCACTCCAGGGCAGCCTGTTCCAAATCACCAGTATAGAGCAAAATTAACTAAAATTAATTTTGATTAAAATCTGTTAACATTCCTCAAGAAAACTGACGAGAACCTGTAGTGACAGAGCTGGAGATAATTGTCTTAAAAATCCAACCTCTCTATAATTCATTAGACATTTATATCTTACTGATTTTCTTTTCAAGGAACATTACCGGGGACATGGTAGAGGCCCACTCCCCACTCTCATCAGGTATCTTGATAGCTATTGTTTGAAACGAAATATTCTAAAGAGAACTCACCAATTCCTGCCTTCCTCTGCCCCAAGTCATTTCTGGCCTTCTTTTCTCATTTCTATCAATGATTCCATTTTTTAGCTTCCATGTCTCCGTTCCTTTATTCACCATACCACCTCAGCCTTTTATGCCTATTTAAAGTCTAAAAAATGCTTCCTATGATATATAAAGTATTTTCCTATAAATGGAAAATATTCTCTGTACTATAATACAGGGCTCTCCAGAGAAACAGAACCTATATATATTCCATGTGTAGATGGATCTTTTATATAGTGTATGTGTGTGTGTGTGTGTGTGTGTGTATCTCCAGTGTGCATATTTTATATGTAAAGAAACTTGTCAGCCTCCATAATCATAGGAGCCAATCTTTATATCACATATGCACACAAACACATCTTATATATAAAGAAACTTACTATAAGGAATTGGCTCACATGATTACAAGACTGACAAGTCTAAAATCTGTAGTGCTAAAGTTCCAATTTGAGTCCAAAGAACAGTAGCTGCTATTGAATCAGGATGAGTCAATGTTCAGTTCAAAGGTCATCAAGCAGAACTCTCTCTCACATGGGGGAAGGTCAGCCTTTGGTTCTGTTCATGCCTTCGACTGAGTGGGTGAGGATTACCATATTATACAGGACAATTTGCTTTACTTGGTCTACCAATTTAAAGGTTGATCTCATTCAAAAACACTTTCATGGAAACACGCAGGAGGTTTGACCAAATATTTGGGTACCTAATGACCCAATCAAGTGGAAACATAAAACTAGCAATCATAGTAAGTCTCTAAGTCCTGATCTTCCCATCCCTCCTTTCTTGGTGACCTCAGAATTTCATCTACACTGTTGAAATAGATCTTGGATAACCTCCCTGTCTCCTTGGAGTACTTCCAGACTAGACCTTTATATGATCCTTTTACTCTAGAGATAATCACACTGACATGGACTTTGTCTCCATCTGGCTTCTGCTTGAATTTCCCTTGATTCTTATATACAGTTTTTCCTCTTCCCTGAAGTCATAAAACTTTTTGGAACCATGCTGGAAGCCAGGCCTCCAAGTTCCAATGTGACTACCCTGTGCATTTAGTTTTTCAAGATAAAAGCAAAATATACTTACTGTGATTATTATATATATTTCCACAGATACAAACTATTTCTCCCTATTATGGCATCAATTTCTCTGTATGTAGTCATATACCAATAGAAAAATATATAGAGAAATAGAGTATGGAGGCAAATGAAGACCATCCCAGTGAGAACAAGCAAAGATTATTCAGAGCATGTTGTAACAAGGGAGTCAGCCACCATCACCTGTATTTCACAGACACTCAAAGGCAAGTGAGGTGGTATACAGACTTCATAGTGAATAAAAAGAAAGACTCAAGTATGCCTCCATTGGAGGTTGTTTGCCTTGGGGGAGCTGGAGGTAAGCTAACTGAAAGAAAGACATCCTACATAATTGGCTGAGGGGAGCATGTCTGGTGTCCTCTGGTTGGTTCTAAATTGGAAGTAGGGAAAAAATTTAGGGCAACTGGAAGTTATTAAGTTCAAACTGGACCAACTGTTAACAAAGATTGTGATCTGTATTCCTGCACTGGTTGAGGCAGATCATGAGTCAGAGTTCTATTTTTAAACATGAACTAGTCATTGTCCATTTGTAAAATCTGGTGAAGATAATCAAGATTTAAAATTGCCCAATCCTGTCTCAGAGCCCTATAATATGAAAGTTCTCCAAGTGAAATGAACAATTCAGAGGACAGGATATAAACAGTTACATTTTCAGCTGATGTTTGGTCCCAAGCCCTAAGGTGGTGGTGGTGGGGCATTCCAAAAAGTTCATGGGAAAATTGAATTAAAGTATAAGTTGATTTTAATACCCCCAAAATGGAAATTCATACATAATTTTTTTTCATAATACACGTTTTTCATGGACTTTTGAAGACCCCTTGTATGTGACTCTGGTAAGCACAAATAAGGATTGCTTTTTCTTATGCTGGGGAGACCTGAGTTGCAAGCCAAAGACCTACTCTCTCTCCTTCCCCTAAACCCAAATTTGGATCCTCCCTCTTATCACTGTACTGTAAGAAAGGAGAGTCCAAGAGAGGTGTCTGACACCCACAGAAAGGACTAAGAGAGAGACAGTGAGAAAGAATATTTGTCCCAGTGACCATAGCTTCTGCCTTCCCTTCAATATCTGCTTCCTCACATTCTTCCTACCTACAAGGGGAGAAAAAGAGAACTCAGACAAGAACACAAAGTGCCATTAGAATTATGGCAGATCAGGTTTGGTCCCATGACTTGGCATTTAAAGGAGCTGGTTTAAATCCTAGACCTGGTGGTTTGAGAGACCAGCCACGCACATGTGCGCATATGTCCCAAATGCCAATGGAATGAAGAAATGGAGGAAACAGGATTACAGGTCTCTCCCTGTTTTTCTTCATCTCTCCATATATCTCTGGAGAGCACCTGCATCCTCTCACAAATTTTAAAAAACAAACAAATTCTGGCAGGACACAAGCAAGAGAAGAGTCACTTGCATCTAAACAAGACCTGATGATTATAAAAATTGATTTTACTTGCCAATATAGACGCAATAAAATATGATATTTTGATTTGATTCTGCCAGAAGCCTTGGGGTAGGTTTAAACTTTGTCTCCCCAGAAGCCAATATACAAATTCCTCTGTGGTCACCATTCTTCACTAACAGCACATACTACCCTCATGTCATATTTTTCCGAAAAATAGTTTGTTAAGATTTTAAAGAACTACATTATAGGGCTAAATCAAAATTTATTTAAGCCATCTCTTATGATGTGCATTTACATAGTTTCTAATTTTCATCATAAAAATAATGCTATGCTGAGCATCTTTACACTCATAAGATGACTGTCATGAAAATCTCTGATTATTTCCTAAAGAAAAATTCCTAGAAGGGGAACTTACCACACCCTCTCAGTAACTTTTCTCTCTGCAAAATAAATAACAGAAAACTATATTACTTTTAATTCACATCCTTTTTTCCTTTTTTAAGGTTTTTGACAATAGGGCACATGTGCTCAACCAGAGAGACAGAGACAGTAAGACGGAAAGTAAGGAAGGATGGCTATGCAGCAATCCCTTCTCTTCCATTTTCCTCTTCAGATTTTGGGCACACATGCACATGTGCCTGGTGTGTTTCAATATCCTGGGTCTGGGACTCTAACCACAGTTACCATGTGGGAGTTCAGCACCTTAACCACTATGCCACCTGCTGGCTCTGTTATTGTTTGTTTGTTTTTGTTTATTTTTTTTGTAGAGAAATTTTGCTATAAGGCTCACCAGAGAGACAAAGCAAGAAATCATCCCCCAGGAGGGATGGCCACACCACAATCCTTTTTCCTCCATTCTCCTCTTGGGATTTTGAGCACGCACGCACATGCATCGGGAATGAATTTTAAGCCTCTGGGTCTAGGACTCAAAGCATGGTTGACTACATGGGGGTCCAGAAATGTAATCATTACAGTATCTGCTGGTCCAAGCTGGCTCTATTTTTAATTCACATACTTATTGATCATTTACATTTTTTCTTTTAATAATGGTTTACAAATTTTACATGTTTTAAGTTTCTTTGCTTGTTTCATTTTTTTCTATTCTGTCATTGATGCCTCTCTTTAAAGGCATCACTCTGTTTTTTGATTCCGGATGTTTTTATAACTAATAGAAAAAGTCACACATGTATGTATTCTCCACAACTTTGTTAAGTAATCTACATTTGTTCTGCTAGGTGAACTTTAGAATAAGCTTATCAATTTTTAAAATAAACAAACACTGTGATCTTATTTGGAATTGTATTAAGATTATAAATTAATTTGTAGAAACCTGACATGGTTACAGATCAGTCTTTCCTATCTAGGAATTGGATGAATCTCCATTTATAGAAGACATTTTTAGGTTTCTCATTAACATTTTGTGGCTTTTATATGGATCTTATCATTTTTTATTAAGATTTCTTTTAGTTGCTAATGTGAATGACATCATCTTCTATTATTTTCCTAATTGGTTAATGTTGGAATATGCAATAAATATTTTTAATTTTTGCTTTATATCTTACCAACTTGCTATGCAGTCTTATATATCAGGGTCACTAGGCAAAAAGTCAGCTTATCAAAAATAATTAGATTTTTGCTAACATGTTTTGCTTCCATTTTTTTTTTTTTTTTGCTTGATTTACGTCATGAGTTAAAACAGCCAAAACAGGCCCAACCACAGTGGTACACACAGTTAAGATGCTGTGCTCTGCAAGCATTGAGTTCCTAACCCAACCTAAAAGACAGGCACAGTGGCATATGTCTGGGATCTGAGCAACCTGGGAGGCCAAAGCAAGAGGATTATAAACACAGTAACACCCTTAGAGAGAGCTGGGTGGGGTGGTGCACACCTGTGGTTCCTGCTTCTCAGGAGGCTGACACACACACACACACACACACACACACCCATCACTTCCATATATACCCATTTAACCACAGATGAAAACTCCAACTCCTGAAAAGTATTCCTTTTGCCATAACACTTTCCACTAATTGATGGTCACAAAGTCCCTGCTTGGTATATTTATTTCTGTGCCTAAACCATACAATAAATTGAGATTTATGTTCACTGAGTAGATGACCAAATATAAATAAATAAATAAAGCACTAATTAGATGGAACAAAACCTTCCTAATTTCTTTAGAAAACAGATTTTGCTATGAGTTTCCCATGTGGTCTAGTCTTCCTCCTCATTCTGTGTCTCTCCTAACCTTGCTCCAGGGCTATGGATGTGCCACCTGTCCTTCCAATGGCAAAGGTGCCAGCCCCAGTGGATGGGCTGGATTTCCAATGAAATACAAACCACGCATAATTAATGCAAATCCATCTCAGACACCATCATAGATTAATGAACACTCTTAGGACATTAGGCTTCTAAACAATTTCTTGGAATACATGGCTATTTTCGTGGGAAGCTCTGAAACAGTCCCCCATTTTTGCCAAACATTGCTTTATGGAGAAATTACTTTTTATTTTTGTAACAAACATTTATTGAGCGTATCTCTGTGCCAGGCATTGTGTTGTTTCATCATAAACTCTCTCATCAACAAGTTCTGTAAGGACTCAGAGAGGACTCAGGCCACGATCTTTCTGTATCAGTACAACTTTCACGTGCGTCTGTGTCTTAGGCAATGGTGTACGAATGGGCAAGGGTCCCGTCTTCCTGTGGTTTGAGTGCACATGGAAAATCTCACCTGCCTGCTGCGCTAAATGGAGCGAGGAGGAAACCTATCTGAGCAATTCAGACAAAGTGGAATTTGTTTTGCTGCAAATGATTCAAATCATTAAACTCAACAAATACCCATTAAGCCTCTATTATGTGTAAGGCTCCACAACCCTTTGCAAGTGCCAACTATAAATTAGATTTGGTATATGTGAAATCTTCCCCTGTTATTGCTAGGCTGCAGTGCTATATTTTCATTTTTGTTCCACTTACTCGATCTTTTTAAAAAGATACATACATTCTCTAACCTGTTAAGACCAGATGTCCCCAATGAGCAAACTGCTATTTCAAAAAGAAAGAATAAGGGCAATGTGCTGGTTTCATGAAGCAACTGAAAGCTCCACAGTGATGATTCTTCACTGCCTCCCTAATCCTTCTCTAAACTCTCCTAAGCTGGTTGGATCAGGTCCCTCTTGAGCCCTTTGCTATCTGGGAATGCTGATTTCTCATTAGCCCAAAGTGGCGTTGCCACAGCCCAATCTGTTCAACCTCAGTGCTCTCCATTCCCAGCTTGGTTTAAAGATTTACAAATTCAGAAAAGGAAGGCCTCTCCCACCTGTAAGGGCACTATGGGGTCTCCTGGATCATTGTGTCTTATCTACAAGCCACATGAGCAACTCCATAAAAAAATACCACATCCCTGGTGCTGGTCAGTGCTTCCCTTCCACTGTGATAATAACGAGATTAGGTTTTAATCAGATCGGATCCAAATTCCTCTCTTGATCTCCCTTTTGACTATGTTCCATTGAGACCTTGGTTTTGCCACTTAATATGCAGAAAGACAATAAGAAGCTTAGGATCTCTAAGCCTCTTCAGAACTTGGGAAATCAGAATTGCAACAAATGCCTCCCAATACTCAAGACGCTGAGGTATGAATGGAGCCAGTCTGGGGAAGCTCATTTGTTCTGTATCCTCCCATGCACACTGAGGAGGCTGTGAATAATGAGAACTTGCATTTTGCCCCCCTATGGTGTCCCTGAGATCAAGAGTCAAACCCAGAAAAGACAGCCAGGGTACCTGATCTCCGCTCACTTTATCTGGGTATCAGGAGCCATATACTTGAATTTTACCTCAGAGAAGTCCATTGCTATGGAAGAAAATAGAAGTCTTTGACTCCATTCATTTATTTATTCATTAGTTTTTACCTGAATAACCACCTCTTCCCCACCCTATGCTAAATTAGACTGCCTTTCTAAAGACAGAAAGAAACATCAGGGACCATCAGTGCCCAACTTGAGCTTCTTATGACAGTAAGTGGTAACTGAATACAAGGCCATGCAGAGGCCCAAAAGTACTGCCAAAGGAATTTAAGGACACAGAGACCTTAATACGCTGGCAGACCTGAAAACAAGCCTCTTAGTAAAGAGACTGTCATCTAATGGAGAAGGATGGATGGGATAGTTAAAAGCACAGAAAAGACAACCATTTGATGGTAATTTTATCCCCCAATATGGCATCCCACATTGAACTGCTTGCCACAAACTAGCAAAAAGGTTGAATTTCTTCTCTTGGTTTAGCATGGGCAAGACAACAAATCATATCAAACCACAGAATAAGTAAATAAGGATACCTTAATTTTAAAGTGATCATTGAAGCCAACTGTAGCTTTTAAAGTATTTACAAAAGTTAATCAACATGACTATCAGATGTATCAGTGTAATGAATATTATTTGGTCATTAAAAAGAAATGAAGTACTGATACATGGTACAGCATAGAAAAATCTTGAAAACACTATGCTAAGTGAAAGAAGCCAATTAGAAAAGAACACATATTATAATCTACATAAATTGTCCAAAATGGGCAATTCCATACAGGTAAGAAATAAATTAGTAGTTGATAGGAGCTAGGAGTAGGAGGAAAAAGGGATTGGATTTCTTTTGCGGGATGATGGAAATGTTCTAAAATTAGATAGTTGCTCAAGTCCGTGAATATACTGAAAATCACTGAATTCTCTACTTTTAATGAGTGAATGATACGGCATGTAAATTGTACCTAATAGATATTAATAAAAAATAGGAGAGGGATAAAGCAGTGACTTCTGAAATTCTGTTAAAAATAAAAGTCAAACTATTAATTAATTCTAAATTTTGGATTATGATGTTTGTTCAAATGTAAAGGGTATTTACTAGAAGAAGATAAACAGAATATATTACTTCAAAAATAAGAGAGAAAATGGAATAATAAAATATGAAATCAGGGCCCAATAGTGATGCAGTGGTAAATCACAATGCTCTGGGAGGCAATCCCACATGGAAACTTCATAGTACAAGCCAGAAGGCCTCTCTGAATAGGCCAGACACACATAAACACACCCATGATCCAGGGTAGCTGAAGGCTGAGGGTAGAGTGTAGTGTCAGGACTCTGTTGGAAGTTATATGAAAGTGAGTAGACCTATTTATTTCAATATATATAGTGATTTTTCAAGCCACTGGTTCTGGAACTTGAACCATGAACCTGGCCATGTGGGAATCCAGCATCTTAACCACCATACCACATACTGATTCCTATTTCTTAGAGACCAATGACATCTTAGTTACTCTTCATTTCACCCATCCATGCTATAGTCACTTAGAATAACTATTTGTTTTTCCTCCCTGACCCAGCTAGCCATCTTTTTTTTTTTTTTTTTTTTTTTTTGAGAGAGGTTTTTGCTATAGGGTGCGTGCGCTCGCCAGACAGACAGAGAGAGACAGAGAGACAGAAAGCAAGAAATCACCCCCCAGGGGGGATGGCCACACTGCAATCCCTTCTCCTCCATTCTCCTCTCGGGATCTTGGGCACGCACGCACATGCACCCGGCGTGAGTTTTAAGCCACCCGGCCCGGGACGCGAACCGCAGTCGACTACGTGGGAGTCCAGCAACATAGCCATTACGCTAACTGCTGGTCCCCAGCTAGGCATCTTAACATAGATTGATTCTGGGGTCTCGGGGAAAATGCATCCCCAACTGAGGTGTAGCCTCTTCAACATCCTTTAAAAAAAGTCTATCATTAGTTCAAGGTGGGTGGCTTTGGGGTAGTGGTATAAGATGGAGTGTAAAGTGTACTAGATTGAGTGCTTCAGACCTGCTGGTGCCTTGAGGTCATATAATCTATCTGAACCTTTCCCACATATGAACTTACCCTCTAATAAACCCCCAGGACAGTGCTTATTGGAACTGTCTTGTTAGCATTTTCAGTTTCACTGATCCTACACCCAAACAGTTGCCGAACCACCAGGAGGTTAAAAATGAAACAGACATGGGTAGGAAAGACCACCAAGCTGTGGCAGTTATAGTTTGGCTGCTGTCATGAGCTATGAAGTTAGCAATGGATACTGGATTAGCATGTAAACTAATAATATAGAAGCTAAAGTGATTTCCTTAGCCTTTAATCTAGCAGAAGGACTGAGGAACAAAGATACCCAGATAGAGACTCTAGCCTATTCTTTTTATTTTAGCAGAGGAGAGTTGAGAGCCCCAAGAGAATAATGTGGTAGAGGAAATTCCAGACTGGCCAGCTACTTCCACAGAGGGAGACCTTACTAGTTATTTTTGAGTGTTTCAGACCAGTATGTGAATACAGAAATGTCCTCAAATGCCACAGGACATTTGGTAGTCTTTATCAAGGCAGTAGGAAAACAGACGTGGGAAAATGGTGCAAGGAAAGCAGCATGCTATCGCTGCAGTGGCCTGGCCTCTGCTACGGTCCATGTGAATGAGTCCTGAGGGATTTGAAAGCTAGGCAAGAACTGAATTTCAGTGAGGCTGAGGGGATCTCCCATGGGAAAATGAAAGTTGGATAAAATTAAAAGATACCAGAGAAAAGAAGGGGAAAAAATATAGAGGTAATGAAAAACCACTTGTCAGAGTCCCCACAAATAGTTTTTACAAGATTCAATTCTAGGTGGGACTCTCAAAAATAATATAAACAAGTAAACAAATTCTGTGATCATAACTCTCTGTAAGTCTTTGCCTGAAGATAAGCAGTTACTCCTTTGCTCTAAGGAAAGGGCCAATATTCTAAGTACTCTCATAAAGGAAACTACTTAGTGGTTAGGGTTCCTGAAACCTCAGGGACTAAAGATTAGGTCAATACTAATCTTTGGTTTGTCCATAAGCCATGCATAGAACTGACTACATGTAGGTCCCACACTGACAAGCAAACAATTCTGACCCTGTGGACACTGGAAAAAGCACATTATCCTCTACAGCTGAATACATACTGAGCCTGGGTAAGCCTAAAGATTTAGATTTAACTACTCTAAGTGAGCGTTTTCATGTCAGAGTGTAAAACCTGTTTTGATGGGGCATGTTAAGTGGAATCCTCTTTATTTGTTGACTCCGAATAGAGCTGTGATTGTAAAACAATATTATTTTAGCTGTGATGATTTATCTCTTCTTTCTCAAATAGTAAATACCTTATGAACATAACTGAAGACCCAGGGATGAAAAATGCAGACAGAACTCAGGGTCCTTTCCTGGTTGTTCCTTGATCAGGTAGGATGGAGGTTATATCAGAGGCAGTTGTGGACAGAATGTGGGTATTCCCCATTCCTACCATTGTGAGAATTACATGGCTTTTCAGTTATTGGGATACTGGTGTCCCTTTATTCCCCAGGTGATCCAAATAATAATCATTAGTAAAAGGGGAAAGAAGTGGGATTAGGATGCTGTTCACCAAGGAGCTTTGAAACCTTAGGGATTTTAATGGAGGATGGAGTCTGTGAATTAGATTTAAGATCTTGTCTGGAGGGGACTAGCTGGAACTTGTGGCAAAAAAAAACAAAATGGAAGACTAATTCCACTGGGATTTTTGATTACAACTCTGAAAAGGAACAATGTCAGATATTGTTAGGGCTCCTTAAATGATCAAACCAGGAAAGAGACATTTGAATAGGGGCTGAAGTGGCAATTCCTCCAGGCTGAATAGGATATTTCTTGCTACAGAGTGAGAAGTATTCTGGCCAGCTAAAGTTATCTCTCTTGATCCTGCTAAATTCTGGGCCCAACTGCTACCAGTTGGTACAGTTTCAGATCAGTTAGAAGGAATCCCTGCTCTTTTGTTCTTTGGGCCCCTCTAGCACAACCCCCTTAATCAGTATATGTATCTAAGAAAGAAAAACAAACAAACAAACAAACAAACCACAGTACTCTTTAGGATAGAAAGAAATTAGTCAAGCTCATATTATTTTGTGACACTCAGTCTTGTTCTCTTAGAGTTCCTGCCAGTTGCAATGACTAAATTGTGCCTGTCCTATATTATGACTTGTGATAATATCCACAATTTTTCTTTTTTTTTTGAGAGGTTTTGTTTTTGTTTTTGTTTTGTTTTGTTTTGTTTTGTTTTTGCTATAGGGCGCGTGTGCTCGCCAGACAGAGAGAGACAGAGAGACAGAAAGCGAGAAATCACCCCCCAGGGGGGATGGCCACGCTGCAATCCCTTCTCCTCCATTCTTGTCTCGGGATCTTGGGCACACACGCACACGCACCTGGCATGAGTTTAAGCCACCGGGTCCAGGACGCGAACCGTTGTCGACTATGTGGGAGTCCAGCGACATAGCCATTATGCTAACTGCTGGTCCCCCAAAATCCACAATTTTTCTGACAGTAGGTTCTTGGCCTTCATGGAAAGAGACCTCAGCCAGGAGATGAATGATCTTTTTTTTAAGGTACTGAAGGACATGAGGCTGAAGCTGTGACGCATGTAACCAAGAACCCTCAAGGCACAAGTAGGAAAGAATGAAAGCCAACTCTTTCTATTTGGCCCTAAAGAACTCAGGGAAGATGGGTGCCTGGGGTTTTAGGGACCACAGAGGTTGGACTATCTGAATGTGGATGACTAGCCCTGTTTGTTGAAGACTGATGACATCTTATTTGCTTTCCATTAACCCCATCCATGCTGTGGCCACTCAGATTAACAATCTGTTTTCTCTCCCTGATTCAGTTGACCAGTATTAACATAGATTGATTTCAGGACTTCAGCGTGAACACATTCCCAACCCAGGTGTATCCCCTTCGAAAGCCTTTAGAAGTCCAGGTTTACTTCTGTATTGGATGGCTGTAGGGCTGTGGTGGAAGATGGAGTATAGGATGTAGCATAAGAGCTCAGAGTTGAAGCTATGAATAATCTAGGGTCACCATGTGCCTGACCCTTTCCTACATAAGTTTATCCTATAATAAATCCCTGTGTAGTACTTTAATAGAGTTGTCTTATCTATGTTTTCAGTCTAACTAATCTTACCCCCAAATGAGGTACCATTTCTTTCTTGCTCATGAAAGAGATAAACACACACATCATTGAAAGTAAAGAAAGAGAAAAATATGACAGACAAATGCATAGAAATGAATAGAAAAATAAGATGCTATAAATATAATAGAAAACAAAATGAATATATTGTCATGGGTATATGAAAATATATTTATAGATATACTGACTATATCAGTAATAATTATAAATATTGATAGGTAAATGTTTTAGTTAAGGGATAAAAATTCAAGATGATAAATCCAGCTTTATGTTGTTAATAAGAGACAGATCTTAGACATCAGATACAACAAGGTGGAAAGTAAGACAATGAAAAGTTATATCAAGTTTATGTTAAAGAAAGTAAACTATTTCATATCAGACTCTTAGGGGAAAACATAACCAGAGGGGGGAAAAAAGGTCTCTACATTATCTTAAAGGTTCAAGTTATCAGAAGGTGATAATCATTCCTTCTTTTTTTTTAATTTGCTAAAGGGCATGTGTGCTCACTGGAAAAAGACAGAGAGAGAGGGAGGGAGAGAGAGAGAAAGAGAGAAAGAGAGAAAGATAAAGTGAGAAAGCACCCTCATGGGAGAAATGAACATCTCTTCCATTTCTCCTTTAGGATTTTTGGCACGCATGCACACACACACACACACACACACACACACACACACACACACATAGCTGGCATGCTTCTCAAGCTAGTGGATATGAGACTCAAACCATGCAGTCAGCCATGTGGGATCCAGCTACCTTAACCACCATGCAACAGACTGACATAGTTATCATTCCTAATGTGCAGGTACCTAAAAACATATCCTGAAAATATTGAAAGCAAAAATTACTATTATTACAGCAAAAAATAGCAAAACTACCATAATCATCGAAAGGTCTATTAACTTAGATAATTGATAACTGTTAGTCCAAATGCCAAAGAACGCTATTAAGAACTATTAAGAACTGAGGCCCTGCTTTGGTGATGCACACTGCCAAGATGCTGTGCTCTGCAGACTGGGACCACACAGGAGGCTGGTATGCAGTTCCCAGTCCAACCTAAAAGTCAGGTGTGATGGCATGTACCTGTAATTCCAGTGACTCGGGAGACTTGAAGCAGGAGAATCATGAGCTTGGGGTGCACTTAAGAAACAAAGCAAGACCCTCTAAAAATGAGCTAAGTGTACTGGCATTCACCTATAGTCCCAGCTACAAGGCAGGAGCATCCATTTAGAAAGACCTTGTTTCAAAAACAAACAAACAAAAATCAAAATCATAATATTAACTGCATAGTAGGTTTTATATTTATAGAACATTCCACACAACAATTAAGATAACTGAGTCTTTTCAATGAAAATCAACAATGTATTAGGCCATTCAGAAAATCTAAACAACTTTCAAAAGATTTGGTATTATGGTCTCTAAGCACAAAGAGATCAAGGAAGATATATAGCTAATAGATAACTAGAAAACACTTCACAGGTTTGGAAATATAAAAACACACTCCTAAATGATTTACACATCCAAGAAGAAATCATATTCTAAATTAGAAAATATCTACAGCTAAACAATAATGCTATGTAACAATTTCCTGCATTATGAAATGTAATTAAAACAGTATTGATAGTGAAACTATAACCTCGAATGCTTATATTAGAAAAAGAAAAAAGGCTGAAAAGTATTGAACTACGCATCTGTCATAGAAAGTTTAAAAAACAAAGAACAGAAAATTAAATCCAAAGAAAGTAGAAGGAAATAATAAAGATAAGAGAAGAAATTAATAAAATAGAAAAGCAACCTACAATAGGATAAAACAAAAAGTTGGTTCTTTGCAAAGATTAATAAAATTAACAAACATCTAGCAAGATTAATCAAGATAAAAGGTAGGGAACACATGAATAAACAACATTAAAAATGAAAAGGGGAACTTAATTACAAAAGCCACAAATATTAGTAAGATAAGAACAGATTATGAAAGGCTCTATGCCAAGAAAAGGAAAATCTTACTTAAATGAAAATTAACTTTAATGCACCAAAATTAGCACAAATTTTAAAGTGAACAAAAAAGAGCATTCCAAGCAGAGAGCATTATGTGAGAGGAAAGCTGAAGGTAGAAATGGCCTTGGCTTTGTGGGATGCCCTCCCTGACTTGGTTCTACAAATACTAAAAGCAGTTCCTGGGTGGGAGACAGGAGGAGCTAGCTTGAATATGTCCCCGAGAGCTTTCACTATGATGGGGGACATGGGCATGTATTGGGTCATTGGAAAAGTCATGACACATTTTTCCATTGAAAAGTATGTCATAACTTCTCCGACAACCCAATATGTAGATGTGCAACATATAAATATGTGAAATTCTCCGGAGGTTCATTAAGGAATTAGTGTCACAAGAGGCCTATGTTTTGTGTTAGGATATGTCCGGATGAGGACGAAGACCTGGAGAGGGAAGTTGGAGGGCCCTGAAGGTGCAGCTGAGGAATTTGGACTTTATTCTGAAACTAACAAAAGACTCTGAAGTTTTTGGATAGGAGAAAACCATGGCCAAGGTTTAAGATTTATGAAGCTAATATAGATATCCATCTATGATGAATGGGGTTTGGGAATGCTGAAGATGAGGATTGGAAGCAATTCTAGGCGCTATTGCAGTAATTAAGATAAGCTGTGAGACAGTCCTCAATTACAGTGGTAGAGAAAGATTGGGGTGGGGGGGACAGCACAAAGAAGTATCCACAGGCTCAGTTACTGAGGAGATACTAGGCTGAAGGAAGAGGGAAGACTTAAGGGTGTCCTAAGATATCTAGCCTGAGCTAAGGAATTAAGTGAATCAATGGCTATTTGTTCATGCATTTCTTGTTTTATAGGAATGACTGAGAATTAATATAATGATCAATGAGTCCCAATTTCTCAACTTAAGTAGCACATGGCCTATAGGAGAACGCAAAGGCTAGTTGAGATAGGAAGATTTGACAAGAATATCAATTTCACCTTGGCTAAGATATCTTCCAAATTGGGACCAGCAGATGGCATGGTGGTTAAGGGTGCTGGACTCCCACATGTCTGACCATGGTTCGAGTCCTGGACCTGGTGGCTTGCTTTCTCAATTCCCCCCACCTCTCTCACTCTGTCCCTCTCTAGTCAAAATTTAAATAAATAAATAAAGTTAAATAAAATATTAAAAAAAAGCAATCTTCCAAATTGCTACTAACCCAGAAACAGAGCTATTCTGTGGCCTGGTGGTCAAGGCAGCTGAATACCACAGGGTCAACTGCTCAGTTCAAGTCCCAGACCCAGAGGTTTGAAAAACATGCCAGGCACGCGTGTGTGCATGCCCAGGTCCCAATAGGCTGGTGAGATGGAGAAGAAATCATAGTGTGATTGTGATCATGACTCATTGGGGAGGTGGGGTATCTTATCCCTTTTTTTTTTCTCTCTGGTGAATGCAAGCATCTTCTAGCAAATTAAAATTAAAGAAAAGAAACAATGTGAAGAGTATAGTCAGGATCAAGGTTATGTGAGAATGAACATGGCTCCTCAATCCTTCCCTTAGCTCCTCACCAAAGTTCATGGCATAGAATATAAGAACCATTGAGTTAGAATTCTGGAGCCTTTGCTTTTCATGCTGTTTTTAGCTGAGGGGGTTTGGGTACACAGGGCCTTCAGCAAGCTTGGGTCCCTCCTGTTTCCACTTAAACAACTCTTTTTGGGCTTACTCCAAATGTCAGTGAAGCAGATCTGGCATGGAGGATAACAGCACGGCAAGAGGAAATGGCCTAACAGGAAAGTCAACTAGGTAGAACCTGAGAGAGGGTATGAGTTAAGCCTCTTGTTTTTCAAATGGGGAAACTGAGGTCTTGAAAGAGAAGTATTTCACCCAAGGCCTATGCCATTAAGGGCATGACTAATAGCCAGGACATCCATTCCTAGGTGGACCCTCCACACAGGCCACACACTGCCTCTCGGTAGGTAAACATTCTGCTTGGAGCAACATGAACTGACATGAACCTGAAGGTCAAAGGTCAGGCACTTACTTTGGGAAGCTAGAGGCCATGAGCAATTTCAGAATTGGCTTCACTTAACTCCTTCTCCACTGACCATTTCTGTCCTCTTCAGAGTCAGGTGAAGGAACCAGAGAATAGATAAGTAAGGCAAGAAAAAGTCTCTCTTGTCAAGCACAGTTGCAATCCAGTGCTGGAACTGTTCAAATGTTGACTTGATTCTGGCTCTCCTGGGCAGCTTTTATGGTATTTGGAGACTCCCTGCCCTGCTCTGTTGCTGGGCACAAGGTTCTCTGGTACCATCTCCAGCTAATCCCCACATGTTCCTCCAAAGCATCTACAGGCAATGATACTTTCAACCTCTTTCTGCAGAACCCATCTCACTCCTAAGTAGCACACCCTCATATCCAGTGTTCCTTTGCAAAATGGCTGATGGCTTCCTGTGCCCCACCAAGTCAACCATTGGCCCGCGAAAAACAAACCTCTTTTCCCACCCTGTGGAGGAAGGGCAGCCCACTTCATGTAGCCCTGTCTCTGCTCTGCCACACAGGAGACTATAACCAGCCTCTCACCCAGAGCTTTCTTAGAGCCATATTGAGCCATATTCCAACGCTTCTTCTTCCCAAAGTTTAGTAGATATATTGGGCTGTCAGGAAGGTCATGACTTCTTTTCCCATTTTTCTATGCAAAAATGCATCATGACTTTCCCGACAACCCAATACATAAAACTTTCTGGATCATTCTGTGAAGTTTCCTTCCTTGGCTTTGAGGAGAAAAACACTCAGAAAACAAGAGAGGAGAATTGTATAGCACACTAACACTCTCTCTCCAAAGAACTCTTCAGTCTCTATTTTCTAATTCTTTCCTTACCTTCCCATTAAACAACTTGTAGAAAGATGTGGCCAAGACTATGAAGCTCATTAACTCACTATGAAGTCACTCAGTGCAATCTCCCTCTCCAGTTCAGAAACAAGGACATGATACCAAAATTAGGCCAACAAAATGCCTTAAGAAATGATGTTAATGTTCTCACTTCCTTTTTTTTTTTGGAGAGGGCACGTGTGCTTGCCAGAAAGAGAGAAAGAGAGAAAGAGAGACAGAAAGTGATAAATCACCCTCCAGGGTGATTATGGCCACGCCACAATCCCTTCTCCTCCTTTCTTCTCTCGGGATCTTGGGCACACATGCACACACACCTGGTGTGAGTTTAAGCCACTGGGTCTGGGACTTGAACTGCTGTCGACTACATAGGAGTCCAGTGACATAGCTATTATGCTAACTGCTGGTCCTAATGTTCTCACTTCCTTTTAACAGATGATGGAACTAGACTCTAGACTCTAGTCTTAGGTCACATGGCAGTATTAGGATTCAAATGACAGTTGACCTCCAGCACCATACTCTATTACCGGGGATCATTTCACTTCCCAGCCTCACAATGCAGCCCCTGCTCATCCTATCCAGTCAAACACAAAACAGGAGAGCTGTCTCCTGACAGCCTGCCTAGACCTGAAACTGGGAATGGCTGAAGGTCCATAGGGAAAGACACATGGGTTGAATCGTCTGCTGATAGCCATACTATACAATACTCATAGTGATCACTGGAAACAGTTATATAGCACTTCTAAACAGTGGTATAAATATTTAACATCTATTAATTATTTATATTAACATATAATCCCACAAACTATCCCATGAGATAGAGACTGTGTTCTACCATTTTACAGATGAAGAAATTGAGGCACTGAGTGGTTAAATATATTGTCCAAGGTCATGCTATTAGGGTATAGAGGTATTGTGGTATTCTTGCCCCAATTTCTGATGCAGTAGTTTTTATACATTAGTTTGCCTAAAATTGATCTGGGAAACTTGTTTTTATTTAATTATTGTTTTAATTTTCTATGAGTGAGAGAGACACAGGGAGAAAAGACAGAGGTGGAGTGCTCAGAAAAGGGTCTTGACACTATAATTCATTTCCCAGCCTCAGCCAGCATGGATCATGGGTATACATGTGCCTAGTGTACTCAGGGAAGTCTCTGGATGTGAACTGGCACCCTTCCCACAGGTTGGCCTCACAGAGCACTTTACTGCTAAGCTACCATCCCTTCCCTAAGGAACTTGTTAAGACAGAGATTTTAGTTCTTTACTATTTATATACTGACAATATATCTGGTTTGGAGCCTGAAATCTGCATTTTAATACACTTTCTAGCTGCTTCCAATGAAGGTCTGCATGTGCAAGGCCTGGTGTATCATTTGTCAAGGGAGAGACTTGGAATTTTCTCAGACCTCTGAAACACCATGATAATGAGGCAAGAGGTGAACCCCCTCAGTGACAGTGTGCCAAGGAGCATCAAAGTGAAAGGGTGACTTGGAAGCATCTTCAATTTGCTCTTTTCCTCTACTTTCATATTACTGGTTGTTTAATAAATTAAATGTTTGTCAAATAAATGAACTTATCCCTAGGACCATGAATAGTATGAAAAAAAGTTTACTTTTAATATAGTTCAAAAAACACTCCTTAATCTAAAAAATAGCTCACACAATTGAAAAACTTCAGCAAATCTTCCACACTACCTGCCAAGGTCATAGTTTCAATCTCACCTTCAATTATTGATAGATAGCCTGATAATTTGAGAAGAGAGAAACAGACTTTTTTTTCAAGATCTGGAAAAGGAAAATCCTTTTAATAAGAGATTCCATCCTGATTACATAGCTCTTATCAGGAAATCCCTTGAAAGCTGAATTCCAGAAAGCAACTATTAAAAATGTCATTGAAAAACTGGAAATTATCTGCTTACACAGCTTAGAACAGACCCAGGAGGAATTGTGTATTTGGTGCAGTACAAGAACTAAAGATTGTGCTGTGACCAGAACTGGACTGGAAATTCTGAGTTCCTTTTGCCGCCACAACTTTTTCTAAGATTTGGTTGTAAAATACTTAAGAGAGCAGACTGGAAGGCAAGAGCCAGACCATTTACTGAGGTAGTGAATGTGCCGTTGATGATGCCACCAGTCAAGATCTGAACAGAGAGAATCAAATTATATTATAATAGAAGAGGAGGATAAAGCCTGGGAATACATCAGTGGACAGCAGAACTTGGCTAAAGGACAGTGAGGAGATGGAACTGAACAGGAGCTGTAGGAGTCTAAAATCTTTAACTACGGATCCACGATATGGGGAACTGAAGATACCACTGGACTTGTACCAACAAGATGTCACCTGTTGCTCAGCTCTGGCCATACCCTTGAATATGGCCCCAACTATCATCCTATTTTGGTCTGATCATTTCCTAAACGTCTTCAGCTCACTCTGAATTCAAATGGTTTAAGGAGCTCTTCCAAATGCAGGGCCATTTGTGCATATCAATGGAAACAGAGATTTGCTCACACTTCACCTTCTCCCCATCTCTACCAAGCCCTTTATGAGTACTGGGTTTCATATTTCTTCACCCCCACTTTTGGCTACACGATGGGCAAAAATATTTCCAGACTTTCATTCTGACCTTGGAGAAGTTACTGACTCCCTGGGGCAGATCACAGACACCGAGAGAACATGTGAAGGCCAAGTGGAGAAATGACCTTATGACTTTCTCTTATTTAACTGACCTGTCATTCAATCTCTGAAATAGGGAAAAGGAGTCCCAGCAGAATCTCTTAGTACAGAGTCATGCTGGTTCTTCCTGGTACCCTGGGATAGGCAGATGAGAGAAAATTAATGAATCATTCGTCTGACATCTTTACCAAGTATTGAGATTAAGCTACAAATCAGGAATTATTGTAATCTCTTGTTTCTCATTGTTAAATACAGAAATTACAATTTTAATATCTTATTGAAAAGAACCATTTAAGCAAAATATGAATATGGCTTTTATCTGGGAATTAATGAACTGAATATTTTAAACTGTTTTATCAGGAAAATGTTTGCCTTTGGGGCACTAAAAACTAGAGTCAGGTCCCCCACCCCTTGGATCAACAGCTCAGTGACAGAAATCTCTATATAAATATATACATATTAATATTTTCTTTCTACTGAAGTATGTATTTCTCATATATGTATTCATCAGCTTTCATGTATGCTGTCAGATGTGGAAAATTAGCTTTTGCATTTACTAACTCCTCCGTGGGAAAGAGGTCCCTCATGTGTTTAACAAAAAGGAGCTTTATTGTTTATGAGATTGAAAAATAAAGGTTGCCATGGCTTTAAGATCTGGTGATTGGTAATCAGTTTTCATAAATGACCATGAATCACTTTTGTGTCGGGCAAGCTTTGTTTGGAATATGAGATGGCTGTTCTGTCTTACAAGTAAGAAATTATTAATGTACCCTCCCTGGAGGGTTTCAATTTCACCCGTACAAATAGCTGTATATCTAGCAAGTGTATGTTCAGTGTGCCTATCTATGAAATTTAAAATTATATGCTTTGTGTAAAACAGAATATATAATAGACTCTGAAATTGAATAAAACTTATTGGACTCATTTTTTATCCTTTGTGACATTTTTCTAGTAAGAGAGTTCAGACAAAAGGCATCACCACCAAGGAGCCAGGAATGCAAAGTCCTGTCCAATTTAAATAATCACTCCTTTCTGTCATGTTTTACAAAGAGATGTATTTGAACATGCTCTTTGAGCATTTCTATATTCTGTTCTTAGTTTTCACAAATATGAGCAGGCAAAGATCTTCTCTACCCCTTTTGTATGTTTTCTTACTTGAAAAAAATATGTAATCTTGGCAATTGTCTCATTATAAAAATGAGAAGGCTTTCTTCTATTATAAATAGGACAGAGACCTGGCTCACATGAGATTGTGATTTAATTCCGAACTTCACATCCCTTTTCTTCCCTTCTCAACAAATAAGGTAGGAGGTAAAGTCAAAGATAATAAGGAGCTCGTGGCACATATGATCAGGTCACTAGCCTTTCAAAAACATGGGTACCCTCACCTGAATGACCTGAACTTCTTAGCAAAAGCTTTCCATGATTTACCCCTTGAAGACCTATTCAACTAAACCACTCTCACTTCCCTTAACTAACCCCTCCTGTTCTCCAGACATCTGAATCCCTTTCAATTCTGAGTTTCAATTCTCCCTCTCTCTCTCTCTCTCTGCTTCTCCTTCTTCTCTCTCACACTCTTTTATCTTTCTCTCTCTTCCTCTCTTTCAATGAGATCCTTTGGTATTGGATCAAACACTTATCTCTTGAATAAGATCAGTGATGCTGGCTGTGACCCTGTGGACTGGAAAAACACACCCACATAACTTAGATGTGTCTATTCCTATAAAAGTGAAGGTTGGCCTTCCAAGGTAAATGTGCCTATTCCTGTAAAGGTGAAGGTTGACCTTTCAAGATAAAAGACAGTGTCATCTTGCTACCAAATGGTAACTTGATATTTTCAAAAAATGGTACCATTTGGATATTCAGCATTGGTCTCTGTTCCTGGCAGACTGGACAGCTGACTATGGCAATAGACTGATCAACCCTGATAAACTGGAATCCTGCTGTTAAACCCATTAGTAGCCTTCATATCTACCGTAGTGGCAGTTGGGTCACATATCCATTATGTCACACATGATGACTGAGGTTGGCTGACATTAATTAACTAAGTCATTTTATTACTTGGTTGAACTGTTTAGTGCTTCTTCTGCAGTGGTCTCTGGTGGGCATTAACACATGCTATTCAAATCCTTATACTTAGTGATAATCTCCATTTGTCCATCCTCATGTCAGTGACCTACTCTTCTTTATCCTTGATCTTCCAATCTGCTTTTATCTGGAACTGCCCATGAGTTTTTATATATACAAACCTGAGCCACCTCTCTGTTCATCCAAAATAAATGGCTAAGTGCACTATTTAAAGCTCTTACAATTAGAAGGATTATGTGTCACTGTTGAGGCTACACTGTAGAGGCTGTGGACTTTTTATTTTTACCCACATAACTCATTTACACATCTGAAAACAAGATCAGGCTTTTTCCTTCCTCTTCAGTTTCTTGTGTGGGATCCCTCACACGGTCATAGGCATGAGAGAGAGTCACTAGGGCAGTAGCAGTGGGTGCCGCAGGGATCAGGACCACCTACTCACATACTTGCTGTGTCCTCTAGTCCTGATCATACTCAGACTGGAATGTACCACTTTGATCTCGCTATGGATTATTTGGGCCTACCTAACACATGGCCAGATTCTATCTTTCAATATTTTGCAGCTTCATGACTTCTTTTCTTTTTTTTTTTTTTTTGAGAGAGAGATTTTTGCTGTAGGGCACATGCACTCACTGGAGAGACAGGGAGAGACAGAGAGACAGGAAGCAAGAAGTCACCCCCCCGGGGGGTTGGTCATGCCACAGTCCCTTCTCCTCCATTCTTTTCTTGGGATTTTGGGCATGCATGTATGCATGCACACATGTCCAGCGTGAGTTTAAGCTGACAGGTCCAGGACTTGAACCAAGGTCGACTATGTCAGAGTCCAGCAATGTAACCATTATGCCACCTGACACTTTGATAATTCCCATCAACAATTTCTGGCACTTAGTAGGGACTTCAGAGCAACTCACTGGCCACCCAGTGTTCTCTCTAAACTTGGCTTTTGGTAACAACACAGATCTTCGAGTTCCCTCAAGCTTCTAAGAATTGCAAGGTGTGAAGGTAAGTTCTTCTGAATCTCAAATTGCTGGATCTCCCTCTATTTGGTTAAGGTCTAGAAAATACTTTATTTGGGCTGGTTTTTTTTTTTTTTTTTGGTTTTTGGTTTTTGGTTTGGTTTGTTTTTTTCATAAATCCTCATTTTTCCAGGAGGAAAAGAGGATCTGCTTCACTGAAGGTACTAATTCTGCCTCTTAGTGGGGAAAATGTTTGGAAATAAATTCAGTCTTATGAAGGTTCAGGCAAGTCACTGCCATTCTGCCTTACAGTATGTAAGTATTCCACCACTTAAAGAGATACATGTTTAGTACCACTTTCGGTCATGTGAAGCTTCAGGTTTAAGATGGGCAGTTTTCTAGGATCAGCAAGTAGCATGGTTGGTAAGGCACTGAACTCTCACATTGACAACAGTTCAAATCCCAGATCCAGTGGCATGAAAAAAACTCTGGGTACACATGTGTGCATCAATATGTGCCCAAAACCCCAAGAGGAGAATGGAAGAGAAGGGATTACAGTGTGGCCATCCTCTGGGGTGATTTCTCACTTTCCCTTTCTCTGTCTCTCTATGGCAAATGTGCATGCCCTATGGCAAAAACCTAAAATAAATAAATAAATACACACATACATAAGTTAATTAATTAAATTAAAAATAAATAAATAAAAATATTTATAAAAAGATGGACAGTTTTTGTTTTTGTTTCATTTTCAATCGAGTCTGTAAATTGCCAGGCTGGTTCTGTTTTAAATCTAAATTTGAACGCTCTCTGTGACTGACTAGTCTTTTCTGGTATATTCAAAAGCTTCTCAGTGTTCTGCGTACCTCTTCTTCTTCTTGTTTTGCCTATTTTAATCCTGCTTTTTTTCCTTTTTTTCAAGACTTCTTGGAAAGTTTGTTTTCCGTACAGACATAGGTTCAGCCAATTCCAACTAAAATATAAACAGTTAAGGATTAAGCCCTAAAATCCTTTGAAACTAAACAAAAGAAAAAAAAATGGTTGAAGAGGCATGTAAAAACCAAACTATTACAAAAAACTAAAAGATCTTGTATATATGTATGACATTACTTTGACAAGCTTATGGACACCTGAAAATAAAGTGTGAGTTTGTTCTTGCACAAGAATTTTGAATTCCATGCATGACCTTTTCATTTCCCATATGTATGATAAAGACCTTTCTTCTCTGTACTTTTGTGTACGTGTAGTATGTTGTATGTTGTGCTAAACGGTAAAGTCCTTGAGGAACTCTACTAAATCTGGATTACAGATAAGTGAACACTCATACAAATTAAAACTGTTAGAATACAGGGGCCAGCAGGCAGTGCAGTGGTTATGGCATTGGACTCCTACATGGCTGATCACGGTTCCCGTCTCAGACCCAGCAGCTTGAAAATCATACTGGGTGCATGTGCATGTGTGTCCATAATCCCAGGAAGAGAGTGGAGGAGAAGTGATTGAGGCCTAGCCATCTCTCTGGGGAGCGATTTCTCACTTTCTCTTTCCTCTTGAATACACACACCTAATGGTAAAAACTTAAAAAAAAAAAAAAAAACTGTTAAAATACAAATTAACCTAAATACTTATAGAGTTCATGTGACTTAAATATATCTTTGATAAATAAGCTGATTTTAAATTTATAGGTAAAGTAACAATGACTGTATCTATAAAAGTGTTGCCATACATTTTAGCCTTGGATTAGCTAATCAGCCAAGATTAAATGTTTCAAGGTAGCCTAAAAGCAAAATGACCTTTATTTGTGTAATTATTTGATAAATAAGACTAACAATATTGTAGTTTAATAAAAACAGTTGTATTTTCTGAGTTATCAACAACTTTATTTGAATAGCTAACACTCCCATGCTTTGTCTAATTTTTACAAGTAATCAAGACATACTTGTTTTAACTAGATAATTGTAAATAAGATGTTCATAAATTAGCTTTTCAGGTCATTTGAAATCTTATTTATGTTTTATAGAATAAATATTCATTAAATGTCTGATTCATCTCTGAATAAGTTGAAATACTCTAAAAAATCTAAATGTATCTACTCTTAGATTTTTTAATTTTATATAAAAAATTTGGATCTATTATTAAAATTATTCTGTTCTACAATTTAAAAAAAAATTGTTCTGTAAAGGGACCAGCAGGTGGCATAGTGGTTAAGCACTGGATCTCCACATGGCTGACTGCGGTTCAAGTATTGGACCTGGCAGCTTGCTTTCTCATGTTCCCTCTGTCTTTCTCTGATCAAATTAAAAATAATAATAAATAAATGATTCTTTTAAAAAACTGTCCTATAAGGAAGCACAGGATCTTAGAAATTGTAGTATATTCATAAACTGTTGGCATGTAACAATTTACAACTCCTTGTTTCCTGGGAACTAAAGCTATGAAGAGTTAATAATTCTAATTGATATATGTACTTGCACGTGCAAAGCATACAAAAGAAAAATTATGTGTTTTTGATGAGGAAAAATTCATATAAACATAAGATATGTTCTTTAAATGAGAAAAATAAGAATATCTAATTCAGAGATTATTTAAGATTGCTTCCAAAAGAGAATTTATTAAGGAAAGAGAAACAAGGTATAAAGAAGGTATAATAGTAAGTAGGAAAGAGAGATGTGAAAAAAAGTTATAATTGTGAAGATCCATTTTTGGTAAGAAAAGTTAAAAAGAAACAGAATTTTTGTAGAGAAAATAATTTGGTGTGGTAAAATTTTTTATCCTAAACTAAATTGACTGAACTGTTCAAGAACAGAAAAAAAGGGCAAAAACTGAAGACTTACTGAAGCAAATCACAGAAAGTTTGAGTTATATAGGAAAATGTCTAAGGAAGTTGAAAAGATTTAAAAAGGTAATTTTAGGAAAGAAATTTTGTAATCAGGTCGGTGGTTGGCTGATTATATATAAATTTTGAAGAGGAGTGTAAGGTTTTACTAAAAAATGAGCAAAAGGTTTACAACACAAAACTAAAATTTTGATCTTGTGTTTTAGAACAACAGTTTTCTTGAAGTATTGATCTGTTTTTAATAAAAAAAGAAGCAATCATACTGCAGGAGGTTTTTATTTACCTTTTGATAACTGACATTAAAAAAAACACAAAGGTTTATATGCTTCATGTTTATCTTTATTGAGTTTTTTATTACTTAGAAACATTGAGCTGTAAGGAAATTAAAGTTATTTTTATCCATATAACTTTCTATATTTGATATTAAAGTCTTGATTATCACTTTGGTTAAATAAATGGCTTTTATTTCTAAGGTACCTGTTATCTCATTTTCATTTTTTTTTATTTGTTTCTTTTATTTATTTATTTTTTACTACTATTTATACATTAAATCGCTACACATCATTTAGATTGTGAAGAGACTTTACCCAGCATGATTTACACCTCAGTCTAGCCCAGTTGAGACTATTATACACATCTTCATCAACAGATAATAGACTTTATCTGTGTCCCACAAATGTCTTATCTCTTCATTCCCCCCCACAAATTTCCTTTTCTACACTCTTCCCCTCCCACTCTCTCATCCCTCATTGTAAGAGAGATGCAGATCAAAATCACAATGAGATACCACCTGACCCCAGTCAGAATGGCAAAGATTAAAAAAACAAATAATGATAAATGCTGGAGGGGATGTGGTGAAAGAGGAACACTCCTACACTGTTGGTGGGAATGTAAATTGGTCCTGTTATCTCATTTTCATCAAATATTACAAGCTTTTTGAAATCTTTAGACAAGATTTCCCCAAGATCAAATTCTAAATGTCATCTTTTAACCTAAAATTTGACTTGGGGGTTCTCCAGATGGTCCCCTGGAAAGCCTCAAACGATGTCTCTCTCATTTTGTAGAAATGTTAAATTATTAGCCTTATCTGATATATTCATTTATATGGGAAGTCTTGTCAAATAATTAATGTTCTATTTCTTTTAAGGTTATATTTATGTAAATATGTTACTGATATTCTTAAGGTCGAGTTCAATTTATAGTGTTTGATAGTCTGAATGTGATGCTGTGATGCTATCAGTCATAATTCTGATGATCTTAAAAGGCTATATACAGGGGTCAGCAGGTAGCATAGTGGTTAAGGTGCTAGACTCTAACATTACCAACTGTGGTTTGAGTCCTGGACCCAAAAGCTTGAAAACCATGCAGGGTGCATGTGCATCTGGATATGTGCCCAAAATCCCAAGAGACAAATGGAGGAAAAAGGACTGTGGTGTGGCCATCATCTCAAGCGGGTGGGGAAGAGGCGATTTCTCAGTTTCCCTCTCTCTGTTTCTCTCTGGTGAGAACATGTGCACTATGGCAAAAAACTTTCAAAAAAAAAGACTGTATCCTATATAAATAATTAAATTTCTTTGCCAAGTACATCATTATTATAATGAACTATACCAACATTATTAACTATGGCTATTTTAAGTTTTTGTCATCCACAGCTCCAAAATTACTCCGCATGAAAAAGACCCTAACAAGTATTCTTAAATACAAATTCCTGACAACTTTAAGATCAATGGACCTTCAGGTAAACTTGACCTGAGAGCCACTCCCTCTAAACCTCATTTGTTGCTTAATGTGGCCAAACATGGTTTTTAACCCTGATTCCTAGTCACCAATCAGTTCCCTCCAATATGGGATGACCAGACCAGTAAACAGGATAACTACTCTGGCATCCAGGAGCAATTGAAACTCGACTGTAAGATGATTAGTTAGGGTGCTTTCAGAGAAAGATCATGATCAAGAGAGAAAATGTGAAAGCTTTTTAGAATCAAAGTGAGTTTGTCAACTCTGACTGAACAGCACTAGAAAGGCCATGGGGGAGGTGTTTTCTCTCACTAGCATGAGTAATAACAAGAACTTTTATCTCAAGAACGTTGCCAGAACCACAACTTCACACAATGACTACTACAACTCAACACAAGGACTAATGCCGCAAGGATGTTTGCCCAAGACTGCCTGTTCAAGACTGATGCCACTCTTGTACTAATCCTTCGAGTCGAGTATAATTGTCCCCAAACAGCTGGTATCATGTCCTGCCCCCTGTTGTTTGTGATTTTGGCCTTTAAAATCTATCTAAGGACTGTTCAGGACCACCTGAAATGTGCTCACTCCTGTTGCAAGCTAGCAGCAGTCTTCATGCGCATGCCAAAATAAACTCCTATTGCTTTACATATTGTGTCTCTCTCTTTTCTTAGTTGACAGAAAGATATTAAAAAAAAAGCATTTTACAAGAAAGTTAAAGATCCTTAATTAAGCAATGAAACAATTATCATTAAAATACTAGACCTTCCCAACAGTATCAACAATACAATCATTCAAAATTTGAAAAATTACAAGTATTTTTCTTTAACTTTAGATTATCATGTTATATTGAGAGACACAGCCCAATAAATATTTAATATATTTTGCCTCAATTTGACTTCTGAATTTATAAACAAATGTCAACTTATAACCTAAAAATTCAGAACGGTAGCATATTTTTAAAAAATGCTTACATCGCTAGGTAAAGGAAATTTTCACATAGACAGGAAAAATTAGTTTCTATCACCATGGGTAGTGCTCCAGCTTAAGTCAAAATTGGGTGGGCTGAAATCTTTGAACAAGACATTGATATTTCCTGTATTGATTTGTCCTGCCATATGATATGTATGGAAATACTGTGTTTGGTTCAGTTTTCTGAAACAAATTTTAGGAAAAGCATCACTAAGTAGCTGTTAAACCCATGCAGTATGTGTGTGCAAAAACTATGAATCATCACCAGTTAGTGAACTTTCTAAATAAATATTGAGTCGTCCAAAAAGTCATGATGCATTTTTAAATAAAAAATATAGAAAAAAATACATCATGACTTTTCTGACAATTCAGTAGAAGACAATGAATTGCAAGATCATTGGTTGAACCATGGAAGGATTGCGCAAATATTTCCTAAGCTATAAACTCCAATTTCAATAAACTATTCAGCCCTGGAAACAAAAAGAACATTTGCCAAATATTTAATACTCAAAAGCAAAAATGGAAAGACAATTTACATTTCCTCACAGATCTCACACTCCATATAAATAAACTTTGAAGCTCTGAGGAAAGTAAAAGTTTCTTTGTGACCTAGGAACACATGCATGCAAATTTATGTTAAAATTGAAACTTCTTATAACATAAATCAGTAATAATGTCTTAACATATTTTTCCAACATAAATCACTATGGAGAAGATTTTAGTTGCAATTTGGAGTGTTATGTAAATTGATTATGGAAAACACAAGAAAAGTTTGAAGAATACTTTTTTATACTGGTAAATTTAGAATTGCTTTTCAATGTAAAAATATCTTTAAAATATTTTATAACAAGGTAAATACCTCTTTGAATTCTTTTTTTATTAATTATCTGAGGACATTGTACTTGCCAGAGACAGACAGACAGACAGAGAAAGCATCCCCCAGAGGAGTGTGGTCATGATGAAATCTCTTCTCCATTTCTTCATCCTATTGGGGTTTGGGGCATGTATTCATACATACCCGGCATGTATTTTAAGCTGCTGGGACCAGGATTCAAATTACAATCAGCCACATAAGATCTGTCTCCTTTAACCACTAGGCTATGGGGGCCAATCCTGAATTCAATTTTAATAATACTGAGTTAGCCAGAGTTAATAAGTGAACTTAACTATGACAGTTATTATTTTGAAGCCAATACATACTTGCTTCAAAATTAAATCAATTCTTTAAAACTGATAACCAGTTTTGTCAATGTGAATAGTTTTTGGTGTTTTTTTAAGGTTTTTGTCATAGGGAGTATGGGCTAATCAGGGAAAGTGATTTCTCACTTTCCCCCTATTGGGGAAGGCTGTACTGCTATCCCTTCTCCTCCTGGGCTCTTGGACATGCACACAAGCACCTAGTGTGATTTTCAAGCCACCACATCTAGGACTCAAACCGCAGTCAGCCGTGTGGGAGTCCAGCACCTTAACCACCACACCATATATTGGTGCCAGGGATACAATTACTAAAGAGAAATTTCAGCTTTTGGCAATTAATTAAGTTATCAGACATTTTTTCAGTATGTTTGGAACAACTTGGGATTGTGAATCTACTTTTTCAACTGTAAATTTTATGAGATCAAGTATATCCTGTGAAAATTTAGCATTTTAATTGAGATATGCTATTAAGGGTAAAACACATAAGAAGTATGAAAGATGTTGTACCAAAAAAAAAAGACTAACTTTTTATATTAGCTTTTATATTGAAATTATAATGTTGGGGAAATACTGAATTAAATAAAACATATTACTAAAGTCAGTTTTCACTTCCCTTTACTTTTCAAAAATTCTACTTTATTTCTTGGAAGAAGAGAGAGACGGTTACCCTTTTTAGTGTCCCACTACACCACAATCCTTCTCCTAACTTTCCAGTCAGCCAGGGTCATGGGCAATGGACACACCCAGCATGTTTATACTGACCTGCGATTTAAACTCGAGCCTCCCCTGCAGGTAGAGTTTTGCACAGAAGTGCCCTACTACCTATACCTCTGTGGCTGGGCCTCATTTTTATTTTTTTAAATATGATTATTAAAACATTTAAGTTATACACGTGGCTCACATTTTATTTCTACTGGACGATACTGGTCTAGAGTTCTTCAGCCTGTATGATGATAAGGGACAGAAGAGTTAGCTCAGACCTAGAGCAAAAATATAAATGCATGAGCTTATCCATTCCATATTATGTGAATGCAAACTGTGTCTGAACATTCTCTGCAATAGCAATAGAAAAAGACCAGTCACCAAAATAAATGCTGAATACCATGTACCTGAGGTCGTATTAATCTACTGTAGAAAAGATAACACATATGTCAAAGTGGCTGTCATTAGCACCACTATTTTTTGAGCTTTGAAGTAATCTACCATCATCCTTCAAGTTAGATCGTTTTTGCAATGACCAGACTCATGAATTAAATTAAATATGATGGGGACCACCTCCTCTGTATCCTTTAGCTCTTATAAGTATGACAATAATTCAACCACCTCCTTTAAGATAAGCTTACACTGTTGAAGATATTTCGATCAACGGGTCTGGGGAGAAATGTTCACATATCGAAATGGTCTCATTGTAAGCCAAACAATATGATTGAAAGTATATACAAAAATTAATTAATTAATTAATTAAAAAAAAAAAAGATAAGCTTACACCAACTGCAAATTACGTCAAACCTGTATATTCAAAAAGGTGAAAACAACGACCAGAGCTTGTGTAGAATCTCATACCTCTACTTTAGCAGGAGGACCACATTATTTAGGTTTTGGGTATTAATAAAAGTCAAATCCTCAGCCAAACAGTCCTTGATGTCTTAGGATTTCCCTTTTTCCAGTGCACAGTGACCTATGAAATGACCCGAGGCCCTTTTGGGGAAGGACCTAGGAAATTATTACTGTCCATGTAATAGTTTGCCACGTAAGCCATGGTGTTGCATGATCTTTCTTCCTACCTCTTTGGGCAATATTTTTGCTTCTGGGTGGATTTTAACAAAACAAACCTTCCAAAAGTTATACATTTAATAGTCTTTAAAGGCCAGACACCATCACTACTAAATCCTAGCTTGGTTATTGATTTGGGGATGACAGGATCTTTGTATGCAACCAAGATACCCTCTGGTTTGCATCCCTTTCTTTTTATTGCATTTACTCACCTTCAACTATTTATTATTTCTCTGTAAAGCATCAGTGACATTTATCAATAGGCATCCAATCTTATCACCCTTACAAGTATTATATACTCATCTCATAAAATTATCTTAAAAGCTTGATACATCCTGTATGCTGGTCCATTTTCTTCTACCAGTTCACCATCTAATTTCACCCCAAGTGAAATTTTTTACAAGTGGAATGCTACCTTTGGCCAAGAGCTGTCTGATCACAAGTGATTGGGTCCTTATTGGCAATCTGGTATCTATTGATCCAAAAATCCCATTTTATCACCTATTTTGCTGAGTCACTCCTGGTATTGACTTTCATAGACTGGGTTCTTTGGAAGCAAATGCCAAAATGGAGAAATGAGGTTGGGATTAAAAAATAGTTCTGCCTGGAAAGGTGAATTGGAGATGGGTCTTGGAATATAGGATTGAGATAAAAGAGGGTTATAAAGAGAATATTCTATGAATTTTTAAAGCAGAGTGAAGAAAATTAAATCAGTGTTTTGAGAAGAATGGCCTTGTGAGCAGGATGATAGACCTGAGCATAAAAAATAGGAATTAGGAACTGGTCACATGACAGTGGGCTCAAAAGAGACACCCGAGTTCAGAAGCTTGGGAGTTGAGGTTTAAGGAATATCCACATAGGGACCAGAGGAGGAAAACAGAAGGAGCTACCAGTGAGGGAGGAGAAGAACCTCAACAATGCCTTGAGGATGCCACAGGAGGAGAATTTCATACCGACAGCTTGTCAGTGAGGCAAACCTACCACAACTCCCATGAGCCAATTTACCCGACTGCTACACTGATACTTAATTTTTCCCAATTAATTTTTTAATGTTTTTTCATTCATTATTTATGACAAATGTTCTTACCAGATCTTTGATTCTGTCATCCCTCAAGGTTAGAGCTTATTCCCTTAAATACACACATACAAAGAGAGAAAATGTGTCTTTCCCGAGGGAGTCTCTGAAAAATATCTGCAGATACCAATCTCTGCAGTGATTCTTTCCTGGCTACTGCAATATCATATTTAGATAACTCATCATTATGCACCAATTTGAGGGGTCAGCAGTACAGTCCAGAACACAGAGCCCCAAAGATGCCCTATGGGTTTGCATTCTTCAGCTCTAGCCAGGAATAAGGCCAACTGGCAGCACCACAAAGCTATGTCTCCAGTTCTAAATACACAAAGTCTACTTAGGGAAACTGGTAGCTTATTATTTTCACATTTAATAGAAGTATGCACAGCTAATCCTCTCTAGAAACCTGAGGAACCTACTCCCTCCAGCAGTTTTGGAAACTTCACATCCAAACCCACATGCTTCACATCCAATTTAACTTGAGCTCCAAGGCCTGTAGCTCTCCCTTTCCTTCCTAAATCTGTGTCTTCCGGAACTTTAATCAAGGTCCACATGGTCAAGGTTGTTTTTGGCAACCACTCCTTTTACCTTCTTACCTTATCTAAAATGTGGCTATCTCCTAAGGAATCACGTTTGTTTCCTTCACATCTTGAGACAGATAATTCTTACATGGCCTCTGAGAGCTGCTCAATGCGATATCTGGACTATTTCCTCTCTGCTTTCCTATAAAAGTTCTCTATTCCATTAAGGCGGCTTGAGTCATTCTCCTTATGGACCATTTTCTGCCTCTAGTCATCATCATCTATCCATCCCAATATCATGTCTTAGTCAGAAATGACAGTAGCAGCCATCTCCCTCTCTGCTCTGCTCTGAGCCCTCCCAGGTCCAGGTAGTGCTCGCTTTGTCCTTGTCCTCCCTATCTGGGCATCTTCTTTTCTTTTTCTCCTTCCTATCCCCATGGCCTGGATAACTTATTATTGCCAATAACCATACCATTTCTAAAATAAGATAATAAATTAGAAATTGCTTTCTGAGCATCATATTTTCATACAGTGATCTCACACCTTCCACAGCCAATCTCCAACCCCATAGAACCTTCCAGTCCTTTGACTCGAGCCCCTGTTGCTTTCCAGGCACTCATCTTTTCTTTTTTCACTTGCTTCCATACTGAGCTTAAATTCCTTCATTTTTATTTATTTATTTATTTATTTTTTGGAAAGGTTTTTGCTTTAGGGCACGTGCACTTGCCAGAAAGACAGACAGAGACAGAGAGACAGAAAGCAAGAAGTCACCCCCAGGGGGGTTTGGCCACACTCAATCCCTTCTCCTTAATTCTCCTCTCAGCATCTTGGGCACTCATGCACACGCATCCAGTGTGAGTTTAAGCCACTGAGTCCAGGACTCGAATGGTAGTCGACTACACAGGAGTCCAGCGACATAGCCATTATACCAACAGCTGGTTCCCTGAGCTTAAATTCCATAGTCCTCATTTAGTCTCTTGCTGGCTAATGTCCTCAAACTTCTTGCCAATAAATATACTAATTTTGTCTGCCATCGTATATTTTCTAGATTAATTCATTAGCAAATCAACTAACTAGTTAATTAATCTCCTGGTTTCCCATGGATTCTCCAATCAAGTTTCTAAGGTGATTTTTCTCAAAGATCACCTCATCTTAAAATCACATGCAAGGACTTAATTAATCTAGCCATTTCTTTCATCTCAAACTCCTCTCCTCTAGGTCCTCTATATTAACTTCTGCTCCCAGTCTACTGTCATACTGGACTACTCTCAGTTTAGGGAATGCATCCCCTTCCTTTCTCTTCCCTTAGCTCCCCTCCTTTCATCTTCTTTCTATCCCTCCTCTCCTTTTTCTTTCTACTCTTTCCTATTCCTTCCCTCCACTCCTTCCCTCCCTTTTCTCTTCCCTAATTCATCTCTTTCTACAGAATTACATCCTTCTCCTGAAACAACTTCTTCTCTTTCTAATTTATTTGATTTCTGGTATTTATCCTTTGGATATCAACTCCTCCATAAAGACTAGCCTGGGCTTTAGGTCAGGATAATTTGTCCTTGCCCATTCCATATACTACTTTAACATTATAAAAGGGGATTGTAAGCTTAATTAGAATTGCTGCAGCTCCTTAATACTGCACTCATGCTGTTTCATCCATTGCTTGGTTTCCCCTTATCATCTGTACACTCCACTTCTGAGCTTGACACTCAGGATCCACCACAGATTGGAGCAAAGTACCTTTGTCACTTCATCCACCAACTCTCTTATAAATTGAATTATTTATATTTTCATGAGATCACCCCTGTTGAGCCACAACGCATCCTGAACACAATACTTAGCAACAGTGCTCAGGACACCAAGCACTTTGATGCTTTAATACTGAATGTTTCTTGCTTCTGCATAAAAAATTCCTGTCCCCGCCCCCTACTAGGAGACTTCCAAATCTGCTTGATTTAGCTCAGAAGTCAGCTCTCACATGGGTTCAATTCTATTCTCTGTGCTTCTTCGGCACCCTGCTCAAACATTCCTCAGAACTTAGGGCTGTAATTCCACATGTATGTTTATCTCCCACTGATATAGAGTCTTTAAAGGCATAGCCATCTATTTGACTTTATATCCATCAGGACTTGTACACAGAAGAGGAGAGGAAGGGTTTTGATACTCATTAGACAAGTGTGGTATGGTTCAAAATTATTTCTTTGAGTCTCATCATTTTCATTATTTTCTTCAAATTCAGCTATGTTTTTCAAACAATCACAACTGCCAGTGAGTCACCCATTAAAATGTATGTCCCATGTATTTTGCTTCTAACTAGTTAGTGTTTATAAACAAAACTGTCTAAACTACATTTTTTATGTCTCCATGAGACCATAAGAATTTGCTAAAGGCAAAATTCACTGATTTGACCATACATTTTCATTTGTCACAGAACGATGATGATGCAGTTTCAATCTGAAATAAACCACAAGCCTAAGTAAGAATTTATTAAAACAAAATTGTTGTGTTACATGTTTATTACTGCTTCTCATCCTACCAGATATAGTATCATCTAATTGAAAGGTATAGACATTAAATATAAACCGCAAAAACAAAGATATATATGTTGGATTTTATTGTACAATTTGATGAATAAGTCTAATTTTCTTGAAAATGGTGTTTTTTCCACTAAAATATTAAAGCCTTTAGATTGTTATTTACTGAGTCTCAAAAAACACATTTTTAAGTTGCCTTTGTTTTATGTCTCACTGTCAATGGAAACAAAATTAGTTCCCTGAAATTACATCTCACAATGAGTGGTAGCCTAATAGACATTACTGGTGTATCTAACATGACCCCCTGGCCCCTGATCTTGACAGAGTCCATAAAATATTGAGGGTTCAAGGAATATGGGATGGATGTCATTGGAGAATTCTGCTTTCATTTTCCTGGAATTGATCAGAAGGTTAAAGACAAGGAAGTACTTATTTTTCAATCAATACATATCTTTCGAGTACTTGCTAGCTCCTCATAAAAGTGTGTAAGCTTTAGGGATGCAATAGTGAAGAAAGGAGATACCATCACTACCTTCATGGAGTACCCAGTCTAGTAGGGGGAAACAGAGATATATAAGAAGACAGAGTACAAAAATGATAAATGCTGTCTTAAAGGAAGTAAAGGGTTTCATAGTAGACCTTTTAGAGACTGTAGGAAAAACCTGTCAGCCTGTTGGAAGACAGAGTTCCAGAGTTTACTTAAAGATTCTGGTGTAGCTGAACTTGGGATATAGTAGAGCAGGAGCCACAGAAGGGTCAAGCCTCAGGCCACCAGTTTATATTGCCATAAATAACTGAGATATGAAACAGCTGGTAAGACACAGTTGTTGGAGTATAAGGAGATTCAGGGGGCCACAGGATGGTGCATCAGTAAAATGCAATGCTCTGTGAAGCAATCCCACATGGAAGTTTCCAAAAAGGTCCTTGAACCTGAACTGGGAACTACACCAGGCATGCATTTGCCCATGAGCTGGGGCTGGATAGAGGCTGGGAGTGGATCATGGCATTGGGACCCTTTTTGGAGTGCTTCTCTCTATATATTTGTATTTCTATCTCTGTCTCTTTCTCTCATTCATGGAGGAAGTAAATAAACAAACTTCAATAAATAGGATTCAGTGCTCAAAATCAGCAGGTGGAAAAGCAGACATAAATATTGAACATTCCCTGGCTCTCAAACACAATGAATGCCAATAGGTATCTAGGGGTTAAATTTGCTTTTAAGAGTAAAAAATACAAATTTGATTTTTGAACCCATGGTGTCTAAAAGTGCTCAAAAATACATATAAATATAATAAGTACTCAAAAATATTTATGGAATAAATGAGTAAATTTACAAGCTCTCAGTCAAAACCAAAATGGTCTCCTTGAGTCACTGATAGCAATGCTTGGAAGTGGACTCAATGCTATAGAATAATGTGGCACAGAATACAGGAAATCTGTGAAGAGCAAGCACTTTCAGGAGGCTGGGGCCTTCAAATCACCACCTTAGGATAAAAGATACCACTACACAAGAACAGCTACAGATGGAAAGTTGGTATCAGACCTTTATCTTTCCCTGAAGGCAGCACCCTAAAGAGTTGACCCCTCAGAGTCTTCAGTAGTTCTATAATTCAGAAACTACCAGCAGCATTCACAAGTAGATTATTATAAATAACGCAAATGTGTCTTGATTACATTTTGCCAAATTTTCAAATTTAATTTCCTGCAAACATATCCTAGGATCCTAATTAAAAAAAAAAAAAAAAAAAAAAAAAAAACTCTTTGCAAATATTGTAAATACCTGTTGGTGGTATGATACCTTTTAGGGTTCCAAATCAGCTATGCCCCCAGAATAAAGTTGTTCTATAACAGATTTGAGATATGCAGTTTCCAGACTTTCCTTGGCAAAAGGATCTGTGTCTTTGCCAAATCATATAGCAAGTGTGCACAGCACTTCAATCTGTCATGGGTTATGTTTAATAAGGCCCGTGCATCCACAGCTACTCCCACTAAGCTAACTGAAGCTTAGCACCTACAGGGTGGTTGAATCACTCTTCCCAGTGAAAGAAGAAAAGAGAACAGCAACAGTGAGATCCTGCTTATTTCGGAGCATCCCAACAATGGTTCTTAGAAGATACAACTTAGAGGTACAGGGCAATTGAAACAGTTGAAGGGATTAGAAAAATGGACTACACCCCAAATGACATCAGAGTTCTTCAATCTTATCAAACCCGGTGAAAAATCAAATAGCAAGCAGCTCAGAGATGTTGAAGAGGTCATTTGGCTCAGCCTGAAGTTTCTAGATATATGAAATATAATTTCAGCTTTATAAATGAGAAGGCATGGTAGTAAAGAAAAGATAGATGTATTGTCGGAGTCAACAAATGAATGAAATATTTGAGTCTAAAGACTATGTCTCCCATCAGCAAATGTTCTCTGTCAGAACTCATGTTTTTCCATCTAAATATCTTTAATTACATTTATGCATCATGACTTTTCTGACAACCCAATAGAAGAAGGTATTCACTTACCCCAAGGTAAAGGTATACAACTCATAGTAGCTGGCCACAAACATGAAGCTTCTTTGAAATAACATACTGCAATTTATTTCCTTGTGTGTGAATTTTGTATTCTACTCAGTGAAGTATCTGATTGCCTTAACATAAAATCATTTTTTCTCAATATTATTAAACAAAATTTCTGCTTCAAGATGTCCTGTTTGTTCTATACTTTTGCATATCCCCAGAGCTAAGGACAATCCAATTAAAGCAACATGCCCTGATGTATGAGACTACACCACTGCTTCTTTGGCTTCCTTCCTTCCTCCTAGAAGAGACTTATTACAAAGATGCTATTTTGACACTTGAGCTTTCTAGACTCATCTCCTGAGATGCAATCATGGTGGAACAACACAAGAAGAGAAATATTCTCTTCATACAGTTCTTGCTTTTCAACTTCATTTCTTCAACCTGGGATATCTTCCCCGGCTCTATGTATAACATTTCCAGATTGGCAGACAAAGATGATGAAATAGAGTCATAATTCCCTGCAAAATCTACCCAAATAAATTGCCTCTTTGCTTTCCAAATTTTAATACAAAAAGTAAAATAACATAGGAGGTTCATGGTAGCTATGTATTGGCCAGGAACACAGAATCAGGGTTATTAAGGACCCTGGTTTTATTTGCTAATTCTGAGCCTTTCTCTCTGGGAAAAGAAATATTCTACAGTGGAAGTCAAATTCCACCTTCCAGGATCAATTTTTTCTGCCTTTTCTAATGTATTTCTATTGCAATTTAGTTATCTGGAAGAATTAACTTATGTGCAGAACACGGGGCAAGAAAAATGCACAGCAACAAATTAAGCCATGAGTACCATATTTCAAGCCACATCCAGCCCAAGAGCTGAGGTTCTAATTTTTGGTACTGTGCTTTTGTTCAAACACCACACACCCACTGCTATAAAGTCAGATGGTAGTCCTTCCTTTGATGGAGCACTTCAGTGTATAGCATCTTTTGTGTTTTTTTTTTGTTTTGTTTTGGGAGAGGTTTTGGCTATAGGGTGCGTGCGCTCGCCAAAAAGACAGAGAAAGACAGACAGAAAGCAAGAAATCACCCCCCAGGGGGTGATGACCATACCGAAATTCCTTCTGCTCCATTTTCCTCTTGAGATTTTGGGCATGCACGCACACGTGCCTGGCATGAGTTTAAGCCACTGGGTCTGGGACTCGAACCGTGGTCAGCTACATGGGAGTCCAATGACATAGCCATTAAACCAACTGCTGGTCCCAGCATCTTATGCCTAATTTTATCAATCTGATTGGGCCATGGAGTGCCCAGATATTTGGTTAAACATTATTCTGGTGTGTCTGTGAGAGTATTTATAGATGAAATTAGTATTTGAGTCACTAAGCCTAGTAAATCGCCTTTCCCAAGGTGGTAAACCTAGTCCAGTCAGTTTGAGACCTAAACAGAATAAAAAGTCAGAGTATAAAATAACTCTCTCTCTGTCTTTTTTTTTTTTTTTTTTTTTTAATTTATTTATTTATTTATTTATTTTTGTATATACTTTCAATCATATTGTTTGTCTTACAATGAGACCATTTTGATATGTGAACATTTCTCCCCAGACCCGTTGATCGAAATATCTTCAGCAGATAACACCACACCTCCCCATCCCGTCAATGCTCTACCTCTGTATCCCTTCTCTAAATGTCTTTCGTTGGGCCCCACTCCTCCACATACACCTCATCTGACATTCACACCCATCTCTTGTGTTTGTTCAACTGTTAGTCAATCAGTTTCAGACATAGAAAGCAGACAAACGGTATATGTTAAGTGGGGACATACAATGTCTCTCCTTCATAATCAGGCTTGCCTCACTCAGCAGTACATCTTCCATATTCTTCCACTTTCTGTCAAAAGCCAGGGCTCTGTTGGTTTTTATGGCTGAGTAGTATTCCATAGAGTATATGAGCCACAGTTTTTCAATCCATTCCTCCATACGGGGACATCTGGGTTGGTTCCAAGACTTAGCAATTGTGAATAGTGCCGCAATAAACATCGATGTGCAAGCACTTTTCCAATGAAGAATTCTTCTGTCCTTTGGGTAGATACCGAGGAGTGGGATCTCTGGATCATATGGCAGATCTATCTGTAGATTTTTGAGGAATCTCCAAATTATTCTCCACAGTGGTTGGACCAATCTACATTCCCACCAGCAGTGTAAAAGAGTTCCCCTTTCACCACACCCCCGCCAACACTTATCATTTTTTGTTTTTTTAATATTAGACAATCTGACTGTGGTTAGGTGGTACCTCATTGTTGTTTTTATCTGCATTTCCCTTACGATGAGGGAGGTTGAACATTTTTTCATATGCCTTTTGGCCATTCGTATGTCATCTTTAGAGAGTGTTTTCTTCATCTCCTTCTCCCATCTTTTAATAGGGTTGATCATCTTTTTTCCAAACACCTTTTTTAGTTCCTTATGTATTCTGGTTATCAGTCCCTTATCTGATGCAACATTTACAAAAATATTTTCCCATTCTGAGGGCTGTCGATTCACACTAACTACTGTGTCTTTGGCCATGCAGAAACTTCTTAGTCTGATGTAATCCCACTTGTCTATTTTGTGGACGATGGACTCTGCTTTGAGTGTCTTCTTTAGGAAGTCTTTCCCTACACCAATGTCTCCCAGAGTTTCCCCAGCATTCTCCAGGAGCAGCTTTATAGTTTGAGGTCTTAGATTTAGATCCTTGATCCACCTTGACTTGATTCTTGTCAAAGGAGAGAGGTAGGGGTTCAGATTCATCTTTCTGCAAGTGGAAGTCCAGTTTCTCCAGCACCACTTGCTGAAGAGGCTTTCATTTTCCCACTGGATTGACTGGTACCCCTTGTCAAAGATCAGTTGACTGTATGTTTGGGCACTTATTTCTGGGGACTCTATTCTGTTCCATTGGTCCACATGTCTGTTTCTGTGCCAATACCATGCTGTCTTTATTACCACAGCTTTGTAATACATTTTTGGATCGGGGATTGAGATGCCACCCACTCCATTCTTCTTGTGTAGAAGTGCTTTGGCAATACGGGGTCTTTTATGATTCCAGACAAATTTTAAGATTGTCTTTTCTAGATCTGTGAAGAATGTGTCTGGTACTTTGATTGGCATTGCATTAAATAGGTAGATTAATTTGGGTAGAATTGCCATTTTGATTATATTAACTCTTCCAATCCATGAACATGGGATGTCCTTCCATTTTTTTGTGTCATTTTCAATTTCTTTTTTTACCTTCTCATAGTTTTCCTTGTGGAGGTCTTTAACTTCTTTGGTTAGATTTATTCCTAAATATCTTATACTTTTAGTGGCTATGGTAAACGGAATAAGTTTTTTCAGTTCTATCTCAGTCTGCCTGTTATTCGTATACAGAAATGCTATCGATTTCTGTATATTGATTTTATATCCTGCAACTTTACTGTAATCATGTATTACTTCCAGTAGTTTTTCCATGGAGACCATTGGGTCTTCTATGTATACAATCATGTCATCTGCAAATAGAGAGAGTTTCACCTCTTCTTTTCCTATTCGAATGCCCTTTATTTTTTCCTCTTTTCTGATTGCGTTGGCGAGGACTTCCAGAACTATGTTGAAAAGGAGAGGAGAAAGTGGGCATCCTTGTCTTGTTCCTGTGTTTAGTGGGAAAGCTTTCAGCTTTTCTCCATTCAGGATGATGTTCGCTATGGGTTTTTCATAGATGGCTTTTATTGTATTGAGAAATGGCCCTTCTATGCCAATTTTGCTAAGAGTCTTGATCATGAAGGGATGTTGTATCTTATCAAATGCTTTTTCTGCGTCAATCGATATGACCATATGGTTTTTGTCTTTCTTCCTATTAATATGGTGTATTATGTTTATGGTTTTGCGTATGTTGAACCAACCTTGCATTCCTGGAATAAAGCCTACCTGATCATGGTGTATGATCTTCTGTATAAGTTGTTGAATACGATTTGCTAGTATCTTGTTGAGAATCTTTGAGTCTATGTTCATCAGAGATATTGGTCTATAGTTTTCCTTCCTTGTCCTGTCCTTATCTGTTTTGAGGATGAGGGTGACAGAGGCTTCATAGAATGAATTAGGGAGAGATTCACCCTTTTGGATCTTTAGAAATAATTTGAGCAGAATGGGAGTTAACTCTTCTTTGAAAGTTTTGTAGAATTCAGAGGTGAATCCATCGGGGCCAGGGCTTTTCTTTGTTGGGAGGTTACTTATTACTGATTCAATTTCCTGGCTTGTTATGGGCCTATTTAGACTCTCTATTTCTTCCTGGCTCATTCTTGGTAGATTATATTTGTCCAGGAATTTGTCCATCTCATCCAGATTATCTTGTTTCTTAGCGTATAGATGTTCAAAGTATCCTCTAATGATGTTTTGAATTTCTACTATGTCTGTTGTTATGTTACCAGCCTCATTGCAGATTTGATTCACCTGGTTCCTTTCTCTCTTCTTCTTAATAAGTCTCGCTAGTGGGGTATCAATTTTGTTTATCCTTTCAAAGAACCAGCTTTTGCTTTCACTTACTTTCTGTATAGTACGTTTATTTTCTATTTCATTTATTTCTGCTCGGATCTTTATTATTTCCTTTCTCCTGTAATTTTTTGGATTTTTTTGCTGTTGCTTTTCCAATTCTCTAAGGCTTGATGTTAGGTGATCCATTAGCCTTTTCTCTGTCTTCCTCTTATGTGCACTAATTGCTATGAACTTCCCTCTTATGACTGCTTTGGCAGTGTCCCAAAGATTATGGAAACTTGTATCTTCATTGTCATTGGCTTCCATGAATCTTTTGATTTCGGACTTTATTTCTTCGGTAATAGTGGAGTCATTCAGGAGTAGGTTATTTAGTTTCCATGTTTTTAGGTATTTTTGAGGATTTCTCTTGAAATTAAACTCGAGTTTGATTCCATCATGGTCAGAGAAGATGCTGGAAATAGTTTCTATGCCTCTGAATCTGCAGAGGCTTGCTTTGTGTCCTATGATGTGGTCAATCTTCGAGAAAGTTCCATGTCGGGGTGAGAAAAAACTATATCTTGTGGTTTTTGGGTGGAAAGTTCTATAGATGTCTGTTAAGTCCAATTGATTTATGGTATCATTTAGATCCTTGATCTCTCTACCTATTTTTTGCCTAGATGATCTGTCCAGAGGGGATAATGCGGTGTTGAGATCTCCAACAATTAGTGTGTTGCAGTCTATCTCCCCTTTCAGATCTAACAATCTTTCCTTCACATATTTGGGTGCTCCTGTGTTAGGAGCATAGATATTAATAAGCGTTATATCTTCTCGATCTATAGAACCTTTTACTATGATGTAGTGCCCTTCTTTGTCTCTTCGGACACTTTTTGTTTTAAAGCCTATTTTGTCAGAAATTAGTATCGCAACTCCAGCTCTTTTTTGGTTCCCAACTGCATGGAAAACCTTTTTCCAACCCTTCACTTTCAGTCTATGTATGTCTTTTTCCATGAGGTGGGTTTCTTGTAGGCAACAGATAGAGGGTTTCTGTTTTTTTATCCATTCAGCCAGTCTGTGTCTCTTGATTGGAGAATTTAACCCATTAACATTCAATGTTATTATCGATGTTACAGGATCTGTACCGACATTTAAGTTAGCCATTGTCTTAGTTGCCTGTTATTTCTTTGTTTCTGGCTGTTGCGTCTTTAGTTTTCCTGGAACAGTACTTTCTTCAGGATTTCTTGAAGAGCTGGTCTGGTGTTGGCAAATTCTTTCAGGTTTTGTTTGTCTGAGAAGATTTTAATCTTTTTTTCCCAAATGAAGGATAATCTTGCAGGGTATAATAGTCTTGGCTGAAATTGTTTCTCTCTTAACACTTTCAGTATGTCTTCCCATTCTTTTCTTGCTTGCATTGTTTCTGATGAGAGGTCTGGTGTTAGTCTTATGGGATGGCCTTTGTAAGTTACTTCTCATTTCTCTCTTGCCAGTTTTAGTATCATGTCTTTTTCTGTGACGTTAGACAGCCTGGCTAAGATGTGCCTTGGGGAAGATCTTCTGGGGTTGATTCTATTTGGGGTCCTTTGTATTTCTTGGGTCCGGATGGTTCGGTGCCTCTCTAGGCTTGGGAAATTTTCTTCCAAGATGTCATGGAATAGATTTTCCATTCCGCTATTAGTTTCTTCACCTTCTGGGATGCCGATTATTCTGATGTTTGGGCGTCTAATAGAGTCTAGTATTTCCCGTATATTATCCTCATGTTTTTTAGTTATTTTCTCGATCTTTTTGTAGTTTTTTTCTAGATCAGAGGTTTTATCTTCTACATCAGAGATTCGAACTTCAGCATGGTCTAATCGGCTCTTAATACTTTCCAGAGAGTTTTTGATTTCTTGTATTATAGACTTTATCTCTAATAGTTCCACCTGATTCTTTCTCAGAGTATCCATTTCTTCTTTCATATCCTGGAAGGACTTCCTAATTTCCTGTAGTTCGTTGTCTCTTTTTTTTTCCAATTCACAGAATTTGGTCACCATGAATTTTCGAAATTCTGTGTCTGTCATTTTGGTAACGTCCTCCATATTTACGAGACATGGAGGGGCATTTTCCTTTGTTGGAGACATATTTTCTTGTTTATTCAGACCTGGGGCTCTTTTTCTACTTTTAGCCATTGGAAGATTACTTCCCTTTTAAAGACCTCTTGGGAGAACTTTTGTCCCACGAGAAGTAAGAGTCTTTCCTTTTTGATGGGAATAGCTGTTTGTTGAAGTCTCTCTTCTGTTGTTTTTACCAATGTGTTTTCAGGAGCGGAACTCTACAGAAGGGTCTAACAAGCAGTATCTCCTTTTTCAAAGGGGATCAGTACTAGGGAGGATCCCAAAGACACTTACCTTCCTAGGAAATTTCAGATATATGATTCTGGACCTGTCTAGTCTGTCTGGCACATTAAAAAATAAGGAGGAGAGGACAATATGCAACTAAAGGAAAGACAACACAGGAAAATAAAGAAAAAGTCGCGCGCCGCGCATTAGCGCGGCGCGCGATTTCGCCAGAGGCTTGCAGGAGCGCCTATTGCCTTCTGGCAGTCCCGGATGGTCTGGGGGCAGAAGGAGAGCTAGGTGTTAACAAGGGAATGCAGGGGTTTCAAGAGAGAAAAAAAACCGCCTCAAGGAAATCCTGGCTACCTACCTAGAAGGTGGAGTCTGGGGCCTGGGGGTCTGGAAGTGAGGTGGGGGTCAGAGGTGACCCTCCCTCAGTGTCCCTTGCCGGCCAGAGGCTTGCAGGAGCGCCTATTGCCTTCTGGCAGTCCCGGATGGTCTGGGGGCAGAAGGAGAGCTAGGTGTTAACAAGGGAATGCAGGGGTTTCAAGAGAGAAAAAAAACCGCCTCAAGGAAATCCTGGCTACCTACCTAGAAGGTGGAGTCTGGGGCCTGGGGGTCTGGAAGTGAGGTGGGGGTCAGAGGTGACCCTCCCTCAGTGTCCCTTGCCGGCCAGAGGCTTGCAGGAGCGCCTATTGCCTTCTGGCAGTCCCGGATGGTCTGGGGGCAGAAGGAGAGCTAGGTGTTAACAAGGGAATGCAGGGGTTTCAAGAGAGAAAAAAAACCGCCTCAAGGAAATCCTGGCTACCTACCTAGAAGGTGGAGTCTGGGGCCTGGGGGTCTGGAAGTGAGGTGGGGGTCAGAGGTGACCCTCCCTCAGTGTCCCTTGCCGGCCAGAGGCTTGCAGGAGCGCCTATTGCCTTCTGGCAGTCCCGGATGGTCTGGGGGCAGAAGGAGAGCTAGGTGTTAACAAGGGAATGCAGGGGTTTCAAGAGAGAAAAAAAACCGCCTCAAGGAAATCCTGGCTACCTACCTAGAAGGTGGAGTCTGGGGCCTGGGGGTCTGGAAGTGAGGTGGGGGTCAGAGGTGACCCTCCCTCAGTGTCCCTTGCCGGCCAGAGGCTTGCAGGAGCGCCTATTGCCTTCTGGCAGTCCCGGATGGTCTGGGGGCAGAAGGAGAGCTAGGTGTTAACAAGGGAATGCAGGGGTTTCAAGAGAGAAAAAAAACCGCCTCAAGGAAATCCTGGCTACCTACCTAGAAGGTGGAGTCTGGGGCCTGGGGGTCTGGAAGTGAGGTGGGGGTCAGAGGTGACCCTCCCTCAGTGTCCCTTGCCGGCCAGAGGCTTGCAGGAGCGCCTATTGCCTTCTGGCAGTCCCGGATGGTCTGGGGGCAGAAGGAGAGCTAGGTGTTAACAAGGGAATGCAGGGGTTTCAAGAGAGAAAAAAAACCGCCTCAAGGAAATCCTGGCTACCTACCTAGAAGGTGGAGTCTGGGGCCTGGGGGTCTGGAAGTGAGGTGGGGGTCAGAGGTGACCCTCCCTCAGTGTCCCTTGCCGGCCAGAGGCTTGCAGGAGCGCCTATTGCCTTCTGGCAGTCCCGGATGGTCTGGGGGCAGAAGGAGAGCTAGGTGTTAACAAGGGAATGCAGGGGTTTCAAGAGAGAAAAAAAACCGCCTCAAGGAAATCCTGGCTACCTACCTAGAAGGTGGAGTCTGGGGCCTGGGGGTCTGGAAGTGAGGTGGGGGTCAGAGGTGACCCTCCCTCAGTGTCCCTTGCCGGCCAGAGGCTTGCAGGAGCGCCTATTGCCTTCTGGCAGTCCCGGATGGTCTGGGGGCAGAAGGAGAGCTAGGTGTTAACAAGGGAATGCAGGGGTTTCAAGAGAGAAAAAAAACCGCCTCAAGGAAATCCTGGCTACCTACCTAGAAGGTGGAGTCTGGGGCCTGGGGGTCTGGAAGTGAGGTGGGGGTCAGAGGTGACCCTCCCTCAGTGTCCCTTGCCGGCCAGAGGCTTGCAGGAGCGCCTATTGCCTTCTGGCAGTCCCGGATGGTCTAGAAGGTGGAGTCTGGGGCCTGGGGGTCTGGAAGTGAGGTGGGGGTCAGAGGTGACCCTCCCTCAGTGTCCCTTGCCGGCCAGAGGCTTGCAGGAGCGCCTATTGCCTTCTGGCAGTCCCGGATGGTCTAGAAGGTGGAGTCTGGGGCCTGGGGGTCTGGAAGTGAGGTGGGGGTCAGAGGTGACCCTCCCTCAGTGTCCCTTGCCGGCCAGAGGCTTGCAGGAGTGCCTATTGCCTTCTGGCAGTCCCGGATGGTCTAGAAGGTGGAGTCTGGGGCCTGGGGGTCTGGAAGTGAGGTGGGGGTCAGAGGTGACCCTCCCTCAGTGTCCCTTGCCGGCCAGAGGCTTGCAGGAGCGCCTATTGCCTTCTGGCAGTCCCGGATGATCTAGAAGGTGGAGTCTGGGGCCTGGGGGTCTGGAAGTGAGGTGGGGGTCAGAGGTGACCCTCCCTCAGTGTCCCTTGCCGGCCAGAGGCTTGCAGGAGCGCCTATTGCCTTCTGGCAGTCCCGGATGGTCTAGAAGGTGGAGTCTGGGGCCTGGGGGTCTGGAAGTGAGGTGGGGGTCAGAGGTGACCCTCCCTCAGTGTCCCTTGCCGGCCAGAGGCTTGCAGGAGCGCCTATTGCCTTCTGGCAGTCCCGGATGGTCTAGAAGGTGGAGTCTGGGGCCTGGGGGTCTGGAAGTGAGGTGGGGGTCAGAGGTGACCCTCCCTCAGTGTCCCTTGCCGGCCAGAGGCTTGCAGGAGCGCCTATTGCCTTCTGGCAGTCCCGGATGGTCTAGAAGGTGGAGTCTGGGGCCTGGGGGTCTGGAAGTGAGGTGGGGGTCAGAGGTGACCCTCCCTCAGTGTCCCTTGCCGGCCAGAGGCTTGCAGGAGTGCCTATTGCCTTCTGGCAGTCCCGGATGGTCTAGAAGGTGGAGTCTGGGGCCTGGGGGTCTGGAAGTGAGGTGGGGGTCAGAGGTGACCCTCCCTCAGTGTCCCTTGCCGGCCAGAGGCTTGCAGGAGCGCCTATTGCCTTCTGGCAGTCCCGGATGGTCTCTCTCTCTCTGTCTTTGAGAAGGAACATCAGTCTTCTCCTCCCTGTGCACAGAGCCTTGGACTGGATCTTGCATCATCAGTTCTCCTGGTTCTCAGGTCTTTGGACTTGCACAGAAATTACACCATCAGCTGTCTCAGGTCTTTTAGCTTTCTAACTAGATATCCTGGGACTTCACAGCCTCCATAATCACATGAGCCAATTCTTCTTTTAAAAATTTATTTATTTATTTATTTATTTATTTATTTATTTATTTTATTTGCTAGAGAGACAGAGAGAGAAAGGAAAAGTGAGAAAGCACCGTCTATGGGGGATAGCCACATCAATATCCTTTCTCCTCCATTTCTCCTTTCAGGATTTTGGGCATGCACACCCATGTGCCCTTCCAAGCCACCAGTTCTAGGACTCGAACTATGCATTTGGCCATGTGGGTTCCAGCTGCCTCCGCCACACCACTGCTGGCCTGAGCCAATTCTTCATAGTGACGTTCCTACCTACCTATCTATCTGTCTATCTGTATGTGCTGTATGATTAGTTCTTTTTCTTTGGAGAATGGCTGACTGATAGAGCATCCCACTCTCACTTTCACCACTAGATTTGGATTGACCAGAGATGATTTATGGCCACTGACTACATCGTCGTCATTGTCCCAGTTGCAATTAAACAGTAAATGTATTTTTTTTCTCATTTTAAAATGTCTCCTTTAAAATGGCAGCATTTAAAGGGTCTTTGCCATCTTTTATGACTGTTGAGTAACTGAGCTTTATGGTATGTCTATTACTAATATATTTGGATCCCACAGAGGAATTTATGTGTATTTCTTAAGTTTAATAAAATATTATGTATATGCTTTTTTATGTTTTTGGCAAGATTTCCATTACATTGGCTTGGTGTGGTTTATGCATTTTTTATTTTCTATTTTAATATAGGCTTTACTCCCTGGGATTTCTATTAGTAATGCTGGAAGATTTGGAGCAGGCTCTTAGAAGTAAAAGTTGTTATTTAAACCCTTCCTCAATGCATAATTAAATGGGTGGCAGTGAAGGATGATACAGTACATTTAATAGATGAGGCCAATTACAGTGGCAACTTTAAGGAAAAGACTGGAATTCTAACCCTGGTGTTTGGACCTTAGAAGTTTAGCTAATTACCCATCTCCAAATATGTACAACAATACAGAGGAGACCACATGATCTAATAAAGGAAGCAATGATTATGGGGCTGCCTTTCCAAGGTTCTAATTTTAAGAGTAAGGTGATATCCCCAGAAAACTTGAAGAAGTAGAAAAGCTTATATGGATTATGATGGGACCACCAGTCTCCCAAGATACCCTATGAGCAACAGCTCTCTAATTGTTGAGAAGGAGGACTTTATCTGGGCTCCCTCCCACCAGGATGCCTGCCATTTCCCTAGGCACAGTATACACCCCTGCTGGTGCTATGGCTGCCCACCAAGCTTGCTGCAACAGGCTGAGCCTTGGACAGAATAGCACCTGCCTCTTCTCTTTTGCATCCTGTATCGAAGATCCAAAAGGAAATCCCTCCCACTCTGACCCATGAAGTGTCTGACTATGACAACTTTATTGTGGTTCTATTGTGAAAGCTCTCTTGGGTCTCAAACCCTGAGGCCATGTCAGATGCCACAATCATGTAACAATGTCTACTGTACCAAGCCCTGTTCCTACTCCATGTGCCAGTGATGCACAGGATGATGAGACAGAGTCCCTGCCTTGGAACGGAAATCAGACATAAGTTAGACATCTGAATGCAATTCATAGGTGCTAAGAGGAATATGGTGCTGAAAGCTGAGAATAAAGTTACTAACTCAGGCCTGTAGTTCAGAAAGCACATTTTGGAGAAGAAACCTAAAGTGAGTATGAAGAAAATCAGAAATGTGAATGAGACAAGTAGAAGCTTTCCTTAACTCTTTCATCTGGTACCATCTTCAATTTCTAACCTGCTTTTCAAAAATTAATCCAAATATATAAAACCCATGTCCCAAAGCCACAGGGCACCATGTCCTAGTTTCTGGAGTCCTTGGTGGTGGGTGCACCCAGGACACAAGCCAGGGAAGTGCCAGCTTGATGAAGCTCACACCCACACACATCTCCCTTTTGGTGGAGGTGGCAGAGATATTGGAAAACATCTAGTTACCTGAGAAGTAGTTCTCAAAAGACAAATGATGCTCATGTGCCCTGACTGTGAAGGGGATATTTTCCAACCTACAGTGAACAGTTAAGGCACCCAATTACATTTTCAATCCCATGCCCAGCTCTGAGTGGGAAGACAAAGCGCCTCAATTTCTAGGTTTATAAATGTTGAAACTGGGATATTCCCACTAAAACTGTGGTGAGCCTTTATGCGTTCATTAAATGTGATTGCTGCAAAAATGATATACACTAAAACTCCTTTAACCATTTAAGAAAAAACTTAGGCTCCAACAAAACCCCATAGCACAGCATTAAGACCCAGGTTTGTTGGTTTTTTTTTTTTTTTCCTTCTTTTTCCTTTTTAGCAAACCAATTACAGTGCTGGAGTGGGTGAAACACCTCAAGGAATAGTCTATAAGATCATATAGTAATTGGGCCAATTTACAGTAGGTAACTGAGAAATGCCTAAAACTGTCATTTCTCCTGGTTAGGGCTGAATAGGGAAGAATGTGATTAATAAATAGCTTAAGCAGCAAACAGAAGGTACTTACAATGCACGAATGCTCTGGGGAGATGAGGTATTGAGAAAATCATTACGATAAAATACAGGCAGGCGTTTTGCTTAAAGAGGCTGAAACAACTTTTCAAAACATCACATTAAGGGGATACTTGGGCTGGAATTTCTTATCAAGATTTTCTTTAAATGGTCATTCGATGATAAGGTCAAACTCTAGGTATGTTAAGATGAACTGAAATCAAAGAGATTTTCTCAGGGTGTATGAAAATCCAAGAGCCCAGAGCAGGCCAAATCATTGACCTCCTATCCTCCTTGTATCTAGAAGGTGACACTGGGCATCACCTCAGTAGCCTCTTGATGCTCTTAAATTCCATAGCCCAGAGGGAAGAAGAGGTATCATTTGGAGGGATGGGTGGACAGAGCCAGAATATTCCATTATCTATTCTGGACAGAACCCCAGGGTACTGGGGCACTTTTTTTATACAAGCTATTGAGGAAGCATACCTCAATGTTATATGGATGTCATTCTTCAAATGAGATTGAAACTGTTGAAAGAGACAGACCTCTCCAGCATTAAGAAATTGGGCTCTTCCAATGTTCTAGATAAACTGTGAAGTCAAAGGACAATTTTGTGTTGGGTTCCTTCAGTCACTCTTCACTCCTTTTTTTGATTCCTCAATTTAACAGACATCTATTGATTTTGAATATTCTGTTTCCTGTCCCTCTTCTTCTAGAAAGACTACCTCTTTTCCTTTTGAGAACTGCCTTTTCTCCACTCCAGGATGCTCCACAGGGGCTCCCAACCACAGTGTTTTCCCATTCCTCCTCTCCTCAGTGCTAGAGAGTCTCACAACACAGGTTATTACGCAAAATGGTACCCTTATCCCTCAAGCCAATGTCTTGTTCAGGTTAGAACCCATGCCACACCTACCCAAAGTTTTCCTTCAGTTTTATATCTGGTTATCTCTTATTAAATGAGTTTACAAACCTTGGATGCTGAGAGCATGGAGTTGACTATAGACCTAAGCTCTGCCCCCACTGTCACATGGCAGAAGCCGTTCTATAGCTGAAGAGAGCCCTAGTTGCCAGCTTCTCTCTGTGTCTTGCTGCCCCCAATCCTATCCTACGTTTCTTTCAGAGCACTGTTCTCAAAATACTGTCAGTGTGTCCCCACCAGGTTTGCCCTTATTTATAAGAATGTGAGTTGCCTTCGCTAGAGTGAGCTGTGAACACTAACTTAAGAGGAAAGGTTTTTCAAAAAGTTTATAGAAAAGGGACCAGCAGTTAGCGTAATGGCTATGTCGCTGGACTCCCACGTAGTCGACCGCGGTTCACGTCCCGGACCCGGTGGCTTAAAACTCACGCCGGGCACGTGTGCGTGCGTGCCCAAAATCCTGAGAGGATAATGGAGAAGAAGGGATTGCGGCATGACCATCCCCCCTGGGGGGTGATTTCTCGCTTTCTGTCTCTATGTCTCTCTCTGTCTGTCTGGCGAGCGCACGCGCCCTATAGCGAAAACCTCTCAAAAAAAAAGAAAAGTTTATAGAAAATTCCAGTAGATGGTGTAATCATTACATTGCTGGACTCCTACATGGTAGACTGTAGTTCTTGTCCTGGACCTGGTGGCTTGAAACTCACACTGCATGTGCATGCATGTCCACAATCCTGAGAGGAGATTAGAGGAGGTGTAATGGCATGGCTAACCCTTCCAGGGCTGGGGGATGTGTGGGGGGTGATTTCTTGCTTTCTGTCACTCTGTCTCTTGTCTCTTTGGTGAGCTCATGCACCCTACAGAAAAAACCTCTCTTAAAAAAAAAGAAATTGCATATTATGTAAAAGCTCTGTATGGCTTTCAAAACTACTACAACACTAAAATAAACTCATAATTTAATTTTATTTTTCCATGAACTTTTGGAAGCCCCTTCATATCTACAGAAAGATGAAAATGGCAGAAACATTAGAAACCATATAATTTGGGATCTAATCCCAGGTGTGGAGGATGTTTACCTTCAAGAAGTGAAAACTCTGCAAGATGTGAACAGTGATTGTGAATATCTTCAGTTCTTTCATGTTCTGCTAGGTCTACAAATAAAATAAAGACCAATGTATAGAAAGTTAAGAAAAATATTTTTTAACAATATAGGTAGAGATTCTTAGAAGTCTGTTTATCCTAATGTAGAAAGTTCTCCTATGAAAGACAGTAAGTTCATTGTTGATGGAAGCATTCAAGCATATGCTGAACATTAGCAAGAACAGTTTTGAAGAAATTTGCACATTGGGGTAACCAGTCATAGATTCTAAAATTCTAGGAAGAATCAAAGTCATAGCTCTAGCAGTTGCAAGAAGCTATGTGAGAAACACATTTGGCAAATCCCCCCCCCCCCCATCCTAGTAAACACAGAGAACGATGGGTATTCTGAAGGTGCCTATTTAGATCCTAGGTTCTAGAGGCACCTAGTGCCTGTCTGTATGCTGGAAGTCTAGCTGAAGTGGCTGGACTTGCTGGGAGATAAGCAGCTCAGGATGAAGTAGAAAGACTGAGCACCAGCAGATCAGTCTCTGAAAGTCACCCTGAAACAGAGCCAGGAAAGATCCTAAGAATGAATAACCAGGGCAATAGCATGATGTCAAGGACCAGAAAAAGGTCTTCCTCTCCGGAAGCTACTACTTTACTCATTAGTCTCTCTTGAAATTCTACCATTCAGATATACCTCTTACAAGGTTGTAATCACCACTGAAAGACAAAGAGAGAGAGACTGAGAGAGAGATCCTGAAATGGAATCACAAACAACTCAGCAGAAATCCAGAATTTCAGAGAAGAACTTGACAGGGTAGGAGCAGCATGGCTTCCTCTCCACCTCACTGCTCTGGCTCAGGCTTCCATCTCTGTTAGCAAAACTTCTCCATCAGTCTCCTAATTCTTCAGACTCTCATTTTCAGTCACAGTAAGTGATTTTTCAAAAATTAGGACCTGACCATTCCACTACTACTTAAAATCCTTCAGTGTCTCTTTGTTGAGTTCAAGTCAAAGTTTGTAATCTCAGTCCATCTAGAATTCTTCAGAATTAATTCTCCACCCTGAAGGTTGGCCACTCTTAGGCTCCCATTAATTTCCCATCTCTCCATACAATCCTTTTAATTTTTCATTTCTGTACCTTAAGTTGTTGCTTCTACTCAAAACATCTGTATAAGCTTATTTATATTAATAATTCTTCTTTACGATTCAAGAGTCAGCTCAGACATAATAATTTAGAAGTTTTTCTTGGTTTTTATATTCCCCCCTTTTCCCCCAAAGCCCAGTGGCATCACCAATGGGACAAAGTAGCATCAGTCCAGGGGCAGAGCGAACAATGGTAGACCAAGGTACTGATTATTAGTGCTTTCTATTAATGGGGCCTGTGATGGCCCAACATGTTTAACTCTCGCCAGTCACATGGACACAGTCTAAGTCACATGGTGCCAGGCCCTCTCAGAGGCCATGTCCCCACTTGAGGGCTAATCGAAATATGTGTCTTACCTGTGATTTTAGAAACTACTTTGGGTGCTCAGCCTTTTCAGAAGGTCAAAATCTACCCTAGTCGAAGCCAGCAGCTAGTGTAGTAATTATAGCACTGGACTCTCACATGGCTGACCATGGACCAATTCCCAAGCCTAGCAGAGTGATCATCATGCCGGGCACATTTGCATGTATGCCCAACATCCCAAAAGGAAAATGGAGGAGAAGGGACTGTAGCATGGCCACCCCCCTGGGGGATGATTTCTCACTTTTCCTCTCTTTGTCTCTCTCTGTTTCACTCCACCAAATGCATGTACCCTATAGCAAAAACCTTTTAAAAAATCTACCCAGCACGGTGGAAGAAAACTGCAATAACAGGTTTACTGGCTTCCCCTTTAGTATAACTAAGGCCAGTGCACATAACACACTGAAATGCTGTACCCAGGGCCATTTTACGAGCTTTAGGAGAGCTGCATCCAGCCCCCCCAATCCATCCAAGAATATCAGTGTTCTGGGCAGGACACCAAGTGAAAACATCACCCACATGTTGGTACCTATCTGAGTCAGTCTTGAGTTAAGAGTATAAACCAGTAGATTATAATAGTCAAGAAATTAAAAAAATAAAGAATAAGTAAAAATACTTTTTTTACTCATGCCACAGGTATTATGGGGCACCCACTTTGTGCCTACAGCTGGAGGTTGGGGGCTGGGGTAGGGAACTATGCAAGGTTATTGCATCCAACAGTATCCCAGCTACTTATGAGCCAGCAACGAGAACAGAGGCACTGTACTAGCAGCTTTCACTGGAGTCCACAAAGCCAGAGATCAATGAGACCCAAAACACAGATCAGAGTGAGCCCTCCTCCATGACTCTTCTTGTGTGTACAGGTGCTGGTTTTACCTGCAGCAAGGTTAGAGGGGAGCATCCAATTGGCCGGGCAAGCTGATTTCTCCAGATTTACTAGAAGAGAAAAATTAAGATCTGATTAGGAGATATGTTGGGGCCATAAGAGCATAAAAAAAAAGAAGAAGAAAAAGCAAGATTACTTTAGTGAAACCTGGAGATTAATTACTTTGTTGACATATAAAAAGAGAAATGCATCAGTAAGATTTTCCAAAACCAGAACCCACTGTATGCCTTCAACAAATGCATGATAGAGGCATTTTTATTATGCTTTAACTGTATACATTTTAAGTCATGCCTTCTTTATAATTCACTGTGTAATTTTTTAAGAATGAAGGCCTTTCATAAAATGAACTCAGGTTAAACCAGGTTCTTTAGAGTCATTACAATCACTGTCATAAGGATGAATTAAGAAGGTTGTTCTGGTCTTCAATTTAATAACACTTTTGACTGCCTCGTAAATTGTGTGATATATGGTAATTTGGAATCCAGTATTTGATTGGCTTGCTCTTCCAACCCTTCCTCATAAATTAATGTCATCATGAATAAAGACAAGTTCTTTCCTACCTTCTCTGGGCCCTTTTAAAACTGCCATGAACCCTTGCTTGCTACCAACGCATTATTAATTTCACAAAAAAAAAAAAAAAAGAAAACTAAAGCAAAACAAGCATGCAAAAAACTATAGCAATGAAAAGACTCAAGAATATTTATAATAATTCTTGTGACTAGTTGCAAACATTTCAAAAGACAGTAAATACCTGTTTTATTCTCAAATACAAAAGGCCAAATGTTTGGTGTACCTGCCTGTGTAGTAGGCTCTGTGGAGGTTCATAATTACATGGAGTCGAATCCAAGCTCTGCCAAGACTTCGTATCTAGTTGGAGAGATAAATACCTTGCAGGAAAGAATTCCATAGATATCCAGGTTTTAATAGATATGCTCTAATTGGAGTAGTGAGAAAGGCAGATCATTAAAGAATTCTAACACTGCTCATGATTAGAGAATCCACAAAGTTATGATAGGACAGTAGAGAGCATCAAATTCAGTCTTTGTGAGGTCAGGGGAAGCTTTTCAGAAATTGTATGTAAACTAAGATATATTCGAAGAGTATCTAGATAAAAATGTGTGTGTCAAGGTGGGGACAGAAACATTTCCTTGGAGATAAAGAAAAAATATGTGGGAAAGGGCACTGTTAAGCTGGGGAAAAAAATTAAATTTAGGGTGGCCAAGACATAAAGAAGAAGAGAAATGAAAGATATAGCTAGAGAGGTGTAAAATAGTTACATAAGGAAAAAATCGTATATATCATTTGTTTACATTTTATTCTAAGGTCAATTTCTTTTTTTGAGGGGGGCACATTTTTGCTATAGTGTGTGGGTACTTGCTGGAGAGAAAGAGACTGAAAGAGAGGCAGAAAGTGAGAAGTCATCCCTTAGGAGAAATAGCCACACTGCCGCTTCTTCTCCATTCTCCTCTTGGGATTAGGGGCATGCATGTACATGTGCCCAGTGTGAATTTCAAGCTGCCAGGTATGGGACTCAAACCATGGTCGACGCTGTGGGAATCCAGTGCCTTAACCAGTATGCCACCTGCTGGCCTCCCTAAGGTCAATTTCTGAGCAGCAGAATTCTAAGCAGGAGAGGGACATGGTCAGATTTGCTTTCTTTTAAACAAATGTTTTAAGGTTTGCTCTGACTGCAGTAGTGAGAAGGGTTTCCAGTGGGCAATCTTGGAAGTCAGGAGGTTAGTGTAAAGGAAATCTGGGTGGGAAACGATGTTCACTTGAACTTGAGAAATCACGAGGGAAATGGATTTGAAGTCAGTGCAATAGGCTTAAATGAAGTGAAGACTGATGTGCAGAAAGGGGTCAGTGCTGATATCTGTATTTCTGGCTTAAGCAAATGAGTGTAAAGGGGGCAGAGATGGGAGATATTTGTGAAGGAGATGAGGAGTGTGGTTCTGGCTGTACTGAACCACAGTTTCTCTGTGGAATGCCCAAGGGGAGATGTTCAGTAGGCAGTGGGATATGTGGATCCAAAGCACAAGAAAGACTGCTTTTCAGAAGCACATAGTCTAGAAGAGGAAGGTGCACTAAGGCAATGTATGATCAGGGACTTAGACAAGAAATGGGACTGTAATGTCCAAAAGAGGAAAAATTTACATCAAGTTATGGAAATATGAAATGGTTTTATGGTGAAGAGATTTTAGTTAAAGCCTTCAAAGGTGTGGTAAGGCTTGTAGTGAATTGTTACAGAAAAAGTAGACTGTTACGGGCTTAGGCAAAAGCAGAGAATGAGAATAATCGACAAAACTATGTGGAATTACTAGTACTTCCATTTGGCTATGCTTTAAAGTCTGTTTGTGCGTAAATAGCAGGGAGTATACCCAGAAAGAGAACTGAGGCAAAATAATGAAAGATTGAACTAGAAAATGATGGTCTTCATGAATTTCATAGACCACATCTCATACTGCTGAGCCTTTAGCAAAGAAAATGGGATTAGGGACCAACAGATGGCATAATGGTTACATCACTGGACTCCCACCCAGTAGACCATGGTTTGAGTCCCGGACCCAGCGGCTTAAAACTCATGCTGAGGACATGTGCGTGCATGCCCAAAATCCTAAGAGGAGAATGGAGGAGAAGGGATCACAGCATGGCCATTCCCCTATTCTTGCTTTCTATCTCTCTGGCGAGTACACACACCCTGTAGCAAAAATCTCTTTAAAAAAAAGAAGAAAGAAAGAAAGAAAGAAAGAAAGAAAGAAAGAAAGAAAGAAAGAAAGGAAGGAAGGAAAATAAAGAAAGACATAAAGGAAAGATTTTGAACTCAAAGAGCTCTGGATAATAATCCTAGTTTGGGCATTCAGAAGCTATGTGATGAAGTTAGTTCCCATTCCCTGAAATATAAAGCAGGCAATATGATTTCCAGCTCTCAAGGTTGCTGTGAAGTTTAGAGAGCATAGGTTTAAAATACCTGGTGCATAAGATACAATAAATACATGGAGAACTGTTGTTGTTGGAGTGGCGGTGGTTGTAGCAGGTGTAGTTCTGTGACCTACTTCTTGGAAAGGCTGGCCTCTCAAAAGCAGGTCATAGTAATAACAGCAACCAATTTTTTTAAGTTTTTTTATTCTTTATTGTTTTTCACTGACATAGTAGTTTATAAATGGGGTACAGTGTAATTTTTCAATACATGCATACAACCTGTAGTAATCAAATCAGAATAATAAACAGAACTATTTTTGCTGGGCAAGGGCATGCCCACCTGGAAAGAACAACGTTATGTCCCCAAATAAACAGTGTGATTGCTTTGTGCTAGGCCGAAGTCTCAGAGCTAGATGGAGTTTCAATTGTTCATTGGCTCATGTGCATGTATTTTCACATGCACTTGTAAACAACAGAAATGGCCCAAAGATTAGGGGTTAAGATCCCCACCATCTAAATAAGTTTCAAAGACACAGCTTCTAGAATCTGAATTTGAGGATGGGACCAGAAGTAAATATAAATAATGCACCTGGATTTCTCTCAAGTACATGAGGATGTTGAACATGTAAGATTTAGGGAGCAACTATGTGCCCACACCTAAGAGGTTCTTCTGTCTACCTTGCCCATAAGAGATTAATAAATCAAGACTTATCAAGTATACCCTGGTGATAGTGAAGGTGTGGTAGAGATTTTATGCATGGCATTTTATTTCTTGGAGGTTAGTGACGGACTCTTGTTCTCTAGATCTTGCTAACAAAGAAAGTTCCTATTCACATGTTAGCTTAAAAGCATATGAGGATTGGGTTAGAGTACGATCGAATATTCCAACCAGAAGAACCATATCTTCAGAATACCCAAGGGAATGAAATCACAAGTATCACATGTTAATTGTCAGGATCTGTGAAGAGTCTGAAACATGCCCTACTTGAAAGCTAACAAGTTAACTTGCCACAGTTTAATGGATGCTTTCTTAAATCAGAAACAAAAGACGCTGCTACTCACAACAAAAGCAGTAGCCAGAACATCAGCATCGTCTTGTCACTGAGCCCCAACTCCCTCAGGGCCAGTGCAAATGGATCTTGATGTATGCACACAAAGCAGGCTGCATTACAGGAAGGGAATACTAAGCCTGGAAACTCATCATTCTACAAAAGTGTGATACGTAAAAAAACCTGCTTTCTATATCTTAGAGGAGACATTACCTCATCCTTCAAGGTTGCTGGCTGCAAATGAATCTTAAGAAATAGACCTAGAGAGAGTGGGCAGGACCTTCGAACTCTGGCATACCCAGCAGGGTGCACAGGGGCACAAGAGACCCATGGAAGGATGTCTCCCAACACTGGGTCTATCCCGCTTGGGCTGGCTGACAGCTATGTGACTTATCATCCCAGTTCATTCCCTCACCTTTGAAACAAGGGATCTTGTTTTGAAAATAAGAGGAACCCTTAAGGCTCATTAGTGTGATGTTTTTCAGAAGGTGCCTTTATTTAATCAGTCTCCTTAATGACTCTTCAGTGCCATCACTCCTCAGTGACTGTTACAAGATCACCGAGGACCAAACAGAGAGACCGAGACAGAAAGAGAGAGAAAAAATTTAGCTCCTGTTCAGAGCTGTCCCTGGCTTTATAATGCTGAAATCGAAATACACCAGCCCTGGGGAAGAAACTTCTGCTAATTCTCAAGGAGTTCACAGTCTGCCACATGATTCAGAGTAATACGGTAAATTGTGATAAGCACAGCGACACATGTGGCATTCGATTAAGTCTTTTGTTCTCCCTGGGGAAAGAAAGAAAGGCTTCTTTACATGATCTAGCAATATCAAATTATCTTCTATTTTTTAATATTGCACATCTTAAAGTCATATCTGGGGTTGTTTTGTGAAAAGTGAACTGATGAATAATTTAGAACGGTATCTTAGCACCTCTCCCTGCATATAAAAAATGTAATCTGACTTAATTGTATGTTGCCATGATAACATTAAGAAAGTCCCCAAGGGGTAACTGGAACATGCCCAGCTTAATGAAAAGTCAAAGGACATTACTTGAATTTATATGAACTCCGTTTTCATGCTTGCGCGGCATGTTTTTCAAGATGTGGTGCTGGTCTCCCTCTCCTGAGAGCGTGGAGAGCACAGCAGTGTCTGTGGTGGCTCGCCTTCACTTAAAAAGCTAATTAACTGCTTATCATGATTTTCTCATTTGGAAATCAAGAGGCTTATGGAAATCCTTTGGAACCACAAGTTGGGATTCACGCAACTTCATTACTCATTGAAGTCGGAACTCTTTTGATAGTGACAGTTTGGGTTTGTTTGTTTGGTTGTTGTTGTTGTTGTCGTTGTTTTTTAATATTTTTTTCCTGGAACATCCATAACATGAAGCCATTCCAGGCATTGAAACCGTGTGAGTGCCTGGAGGCAAAGACACTCAACAGAAGTGAGAATAACCAAGGCAGAACGTGTCTGTACTGACAGGAAGACCAACTCCACTCAGGGCTGGTCAGAACATAGAGAGATTAGGGCACCACTTACATTCACAAGCAGAGAACTAGACATCATGAAAGTCAGTCTGGGTCAACAACAGCCTAGATAAGAATTGGAGACCATGGGGTCCGATGGTCCCCATCATCAGAGTTCCACAAAAGGAAAGCTTTCAGAATGCCAAGAGAAAGAGAGGACAGAGATGTGAGCAATGGAGAGCCCACGCTGTGGACAAAAACAGCTCTGGGGACCAGTAGATGGCATGATGGTTACGTCGCTGGACTCCCACATGGCCAATCACAGTTTGAGTCCTGGACCTCATGGCCTGAAACTCATGTTGGGCACACGTCCATTCATGTCCAAAATTCTGAGAAGAGAATAAAGGAGGAGGGATTGCAGCATGGCCATCCCTCCAAGAGGGTGACTTTTTGCTGTCTCTCTGTCTCTCTGATGAGCACATGCACCCCATAGCAAAAAACTCTCTAAATAAATTTAAAAATAAAATAACAAAAACAGCTCTGGAGATTGTGTTGCTGTACTTCCCAGACAGACACACTTTATGCATCCCTCTCTCCTTTCTCAATGGTTAAGCCTGTGTTTTGTGCAACTATTACTTAATGAATGTTAAACTTGAAGACTATTCAACCTACCTTTGATATCTCTCCTTATTGTCCCCTTTCCCCAAACATACATACCCCAGTCTTGCCTCCCTGGTCCCACCCACAGCCCTTTTCTCACTCTGCTCCCTCCTTCTCTGTTACCTCTCTTTACTCTGCTCTTTCCTTTCTGCTCTGCCCAGCTACGATAGATATATTTGACCTTCAGGGCACAGCTCGATTGCTAGCTCTTCCAGAAAACTTTCCTCAATTTCTGACTGCCTCTTCCTTCATCAGAAAACCTTATTCCTTCATTTGTTTCCTTGAGTTTTTCTTACTACTATATTATAAAATGGTTATTACACTTTTAACTGTGTTTCTAGGTCTATATGGACATTTCTCTTTATATCGCCAGGTTAAATTATTCCTTGAGAACAGAATCTACATAAGTTTTCTTTCTGTCTACACACAACTGATCACAGTGCTTTGTAACAATGATTTCTGATTTACATACATTCAATGTACACCTTTGTTGGATACAGTATGGTTTTTCAAAGCATCAGTGTGCACTAATCCAATCAAGGACATGCACATATTCACAAGCACTGAATATGACATTATGTTGTGCACGTTTAATAATGGTTCTACTAGTTTTTTTTTTTTTTTTTCTTTTGGATGTGTTGAATTGATTGAATTGTTTGTATTTTTTTCTCTGCTATGGTTCATAGTTCCATAACCTCTTCCTTTTATTTATGTTCAATCTTATATCTTTAAAATATGTTCTCCCAAAGCACCTGACCCTAACCACCTCCCCCCTACACCATGCAGTTTCTGCTATCTACCATTACACTCTCTTTCTATGCTTTCAAGTCCTTCAGTTTCTGCCAAAATGTGCAGACATTTGGTATATGTTCAGCAGGACATACAGCATTTGTCTTTCATAGGTAGTCCAGATTATTTCACTTAGCATTATAACTTCCAGGTTTGTCCACCATTTGTCAAATGACGGAATTTTGTTGTTCTTAAGGGCTGAGTAGTCACAGGGCTTTAAATTTTGTGCATGCCCCATAAGCTTATGCTAATTATTAAGTTGAATTGAAGGTGAACTCTAACCATCATAGAATAGGGGAATCATTTTTAATTTCACAGAAACTTTTAAGTATTTGAATCCACAGAGAAAGTTGCACTCTCACTAGGGTTCCTAAACGAGCTGAGAACACCTCAGCAGCAGATCCACTGTCCTGTCAGCCACACTGGGAAGAATTTGTGGCAAGTGCAAGGGGCTGGGCGGTAAAAGTCAAAGCTCTGGAAAGCTAACCTACATGGAAAGGTTCCAGGTTCACATTCTGAGACCTCCATGAGTACACTAGGTGTGTGTGTGTGTGTGTGTGTGCGCGCGCCCATGACCTGGGACTGGCTGAGCCTGGATGAATCCCAGCCACACGGCCTTGTTGGAGGTGCTGTATCACTCTCTTTCATGGAAGAAATAACTAAATAACTTTAAAAGTAATTTATTACAAACAATAAAAGAGAGAAAAATCACATATAAAATAGGAGAAGAAATTCAGGTACCAGGTTTCATGGCCAGCTCTGTCACTGGGACAGACTAGCTCATCACCTGGGACTTCGCAGTGGGAACAGAGCAGTCCATTACAGTGATATGCAGTGACACATCTGGCCCAAAGTAAATGCTCTTTGCTTCCTAAATGTCACAATGTTTATTTTCACTTGAGCTGCCTCTTTGTGAGTAGGGGCACTTAAATCGCTCAACCTTTCCAGGTGGCAGTCACAGTAAGTCCCTGCTTAGAGTATCTACAAGTGACAGAGGTGTCTTGAGTTGGATAGATTAAAAGACAAAATACTCAAACAGGTGGCATCATGCTATCCAATTGCTCAAAAATAAACCATAGCTATCACCCCAAATCTATACTTCTCTTAGATATAGAGCTGTCTAGTTCACTCACTTTCTTTAGTCTGTTTCATAAGAATTGTACTCTTTTAAGAAAGATAATGTGGCAAACTCAAGGGAAGATAAAGGTCCATGGCAAGATAAAGGTCCTCAGGAACCTTGGATTTTGATTTCAAACTCTTTGGAATGAACAGTGATAGAATCAGGGCCAGGCAGGAATTCAGGTCAATTCAAGATGGATTCAATTTGGTTTGAAGAGTAGAAACTATTGACATGCTCACTAAAGACAGGAAAGTTTAGTTGGGTATGGAAGTGAAGGGAGATTTCAAGATTTTAGGCTTATCTAGTAATGGTAAAGATCTGGATATTATGGTACCTATGAATAGATTTTATGGACTGGCTACAGAGGAAACAATTCCAATAGTGGGATACCAGTTAGTTGCTGAAACCAAAGAGAGGAAAAACAATCACAAAAAGGTGGTTCTGGTGACTAATAATTGAACAAGGTGACAGTCAGTTTTGGAGACAGTATAAGATAGAGATATAGCTATAGAAATAAAGAGGTAAACAGAAAGCATGAATTAGGAAGTAGAAAAAGAAGTGAAGAGGTAACAGTCTGTTAGGGTACACTGTCACCCTTGCAAATGTAACTACTCTTGAGAGAAGATCATGCTTTTAAATGATGTCAGTCATTTTCCTTCATGAAGAAACTGTTATGTTCATTTTTTAAAATATTTTTAAAATTATGTTCATTTTTAAAAATACAGATCAATTTTTAATAGTAGAATTGCATAGGGAATTGAGAAATGAGGGTGAGGCATGGACTCTGAAGCCCAAGGTAGGAAGGGAGAGCTGAAGTGGGAGGCAGGCTAGAGAGAAACTAAGTCCAAACCTTTCACCAGAGTGTTAGGAAGGCAGACAGGCCTGAATAGACAGATTGTATTAGGTCGTCGGGAAAGTCATGATGTATATTTCTACATTTTTCTATGCAAAAAATATGTCATGACTTTTTCAACAGCCCAATATTTGAAGATCACACCCTTAGATGCAATAGTGATAAATAGGGGGAAAATTATTTGTCTTAGACCTCTCTATATTCTGAATTAGTTTGCTGAAGTCAGCAAGCCACAATTAGGAGCCAACTGCTGTCCACACATACCCCAAGAAAGAATCAGAGCCTTAAGTGAAGGGCACAATATACAAATGTGAGATGATTTATGCTGAGGATGGTTCTCCACCAGAGTTAGGGCATGACCCACAGCTAGAACCTACTGCTGTCTACTGACCACCGTGACAAGCCAGTTCATTACTGGGTTAATGGCCTTCAGGAAAGATTCAGTATGGTGGTACAGCCCGCAGATGCCACTATCTTTGGAATAACTGAGAAGCATTTGGATCATGACAAACCTTTGGGGAAACCGATGGCTTCTAATGAGTCCATCTCCCATGGGCAATTCCAGTCCACAGGAAGCTTCACAGCCTACAGTCCACTGCTGCCATCTGGCCCCTGGCTGTTTAATAGGCTTCCCACTCTCAGATAAAGACAAACTCTATGTGGAACCTCATTCTTGTGTTCTACTATCTTGCTAAGAGCTAATACTTCTCAGTACTTCCCAACCTAAGTCCACTTCCAACTTGTTTTGCTCAAATACTGTTGAGCTTCATCCCAATTGTAATCTTTCAACATAAGGGAATGGTTGGAGAAAATATACCTCTCCACTCCTCTCCTCTGGTGTCATTGGTGGAACCAGCAGTAAAGCAAAGTGGGGAAAAGCTGGCTCTGTAGAAAGTCCAGATTGAGGACCTGGGTTTTAATATGCCCTCATTGATGAATTAAATTATTTTGATCTGGGGCCAGCAGGTGGTGTAATGTTTAAGGCACTGGACTCCCACATGGCCAACCATGGTTCCAGTCCTGGACCCAGTGGCTTGAAACTCATGCTGGGCACATGTGCGTGCATGCCCAAAATCCTGAGAGGAGAATGGAGAAGAAGCGATTGCAGCATGGCCATGTCCCCTGGGGAGTGATTTCTTACTTTCTCTCTCTCTGTCTCTCTGGCGAGCACATGTGCCCTATAACAAAAATTTCTCTCTCTCTCTCAAATATGTGTGTGTGTGTGTGTGTGTGTGTGTGTGTGTATACACACACACACACACACACATAAATATATTATATAACCAGATAATATATATAACATATATATTTATGTGTATGTGTATATATAAATACATAAATAATACATAAATATATATTATATATACATTATATGTATATATATATAATATAATGTATATATATAATACATAAATATATAATATATACATTATATATATAATGTATATATGTGTATATATAATGTATATATAATATATATTTATGTATATGATATATATACATTATATATATATTATATATGTTTTTGTTCCTTCTTTGATCCATTTCTTCTCAAGTCTGACTAATTTTGCCACAGGCACTCTAAGGCATTATAAAGAAAACCTTTCCTCAAATTTACATATTAGAAGACATTCTAAATGGTGTCTTGGTTAATTTAAGGGTGTTTGGCAGAGGGATGGACAGTGGCATAGCAGTAAAACATGATGCTCTGTGGGGCTGGTCCATATGAAATGCTATGCAAGCCTGACCTACATGAAGAGGTCTTGTGTTCCTGCCCAGAGACCTCCCCTAAACCAGTCAGGTGTACCCCTGATCTAGGACTGCCTCAAGCTGCTCAAGCTGGAGGTGGATCTTGTCATCAAGACCCTGTTGGGAGGGTGTTATTTGTCTCTCCCCCTGTCTTCTCTCTCTCTCTCTCTTTCTCCCCCTTCCTTTCTCTGACTCTCTCACTCAAGGATTTTTAAAAATTTTTTAAACTTTAAATTTTTAAAGGCATTTGGCAGGGCATATTAAAAAATATATCCATTTCCCTTTTTTTATCATTCTACCATAGTTTTCTCTCTGCTTCAATACATTCTTTTTTAACAGTATAAGTCCAATTATTGAATCAAAAATCACAATGTGCTTCTCTTACAGACAGGAGGGGCAAAAAAGAGTGGAGAAAATATCAAATCTAACAAATTGAAATTTCTAAAGGATTTGAATTCACAGCAAAATCTAATTTCTCCTCAAGGCCTCACTGTTTTCAAAGTGGGCCCCTTTGTAGTAATGTAAAAAGCTGAGGAAGCTGGTACTTTTGGGTAGGAAAATGGTGCTCTTGTGACTTCATGGTGGCAATGATGAAAAATAAACAGCCCTCTCTGGTGGCAGGTACAAAGGCTTAATTTCTACACAGCACCTGAAATTGGACATGAATGTGAGTGCTGAGTATTAGAGACAGCAGGGCTGAATGCTTTGTGTGACAAGGCATAAGAATATAAATGAAATCTAATAACATCACCATGTGTTTACTTATATAATCCTCATACAGCAATTCCATAAAGTAGTGATCATAATTTACCTCATTTTCCAGATGAGGAAATAGGCTCACCGGGATTAAGTAGGTTTTGCAAATTTGTGCAGCAGCACATTGGCCCGTAATTCTGATGTCCGTAGCCTGTCTTCCTTCCCAGGATGTCATCCCGTCTCTTCCTTGGTGCCCCTAGATTGACCATCAAATTTTCCAGCTAAACTGACCTCAGCAATAGCTCAGCCTGTTGATATGCCCAGTATAGGCTGCTCTTTGGAGGAAGGGTGGTTTCGGTCCCAAGTAGATATGTCAGTCACAGTCTTTGTGTTTCATAAATGCTGATGGTATCACTGGTCTGACTGGATGCAACGTGTGTTCTAAGTAAGGACCAGAATCAGGGTCTACTATCTGGGAAATGTTCAGTCGTGGAGTCAAATATCCCTTGTTTCAGTTACTTTGAGGATAATTCTGAACCCAAGATCAAACAGATAACTTCTTAGAGAAATGTTAGGAATTGTCAATAAGCTGTGTGTGCCAATCTAATGGGGCAGGGGGCTCAGTTTTAAATTAATATGGAAGGTATTGGGGCATAGGTAAAAGGGAACCTACCTACTTTATAATAAAACAGACCCAATATGAATCTGGGCTCTCTCACTGACAAGTTGCATGAGTCAAGCATGGCACTTAGCTGCCTCTGTCATTCTGTCTCCTTGCCTATAAAAATGATGAAAATAATACCTTCCTTCCAGAATGATGCTAAAGATTAAATATGATAGCATATATACCATACTGGGCACATATTAGGCTTCAGTAAATATCGATGCCTTTTACTTCTACACCTCTTCCAAAATAAATTTTAAGGAAATGACAGATTTGTTACTAAATATAATATAGTTTTAAAGTGTACTTCAACTAACTTATTTTTGATTCACTCTGCTATACTGAAGCAAAATGATAAGTCATAAAAGATTTTAAATGCTCTGGGTTTCTTTTTATAGTATTTGTCACATGTCACTTGAATACAGTAGGGGCTGCATCATGAAGCCACATGAGGGTACATGAGTCTTCTTACAGATCTACAGGAAGGACAACCTGAATGACGTGTTCCAAAGTAGTCCCTTTTCTGTCCCATACCTGGTTCTAGAGAGAGGTCAGAATAATGAAACTAATTATAGAGTCATAACCTATTATCTATAATGGAATCAAATTTAAAAATCAGAGTGTATCCCACATAGTGAAGTGATTGTTTTATGAAATGTTTATATATATGTGTGTGTGTGTGTGTGTGTGTGTATGCAATACATATATGCATTTATATTTAACAGTACTTCAAAAAGTCATGGGAAAATGCAATTAAAGTAAAAGTTTATTTTGGCACAAAAAACTTTGAAATCCATGCATAATTCTTTCATAATATGTATTTTTCATGAACTACTGGAAGATTCTGTGAGAGAGAGTGTGTGTGTGTGTGTGTGTGTGTGTGTATGGGTGTGAACTACATGACACCATCAACATATTTCTTATTGTGGATCCCAAACATGTTTAAATGTTACCACTTAAAATAGTACTCCCAAGACTCCAGAGTCAAGTCTTTCTCAATAACTAGAAGGTTCTGGAAATCTGTCCATAGTCTGGGTAAAGCCTTCTAGTTGTACTTTGTATAAGCATCATATTTTGAGCATGAGAACTGAGTTCAGTTAGTTTGTTACCCATGATGTTCCACTCTGTCATCTTTAACTTTGTCCCCAAAGCTGGTCCAAACATAGACAAAGAACTATGATTACAGAATGGATAAATGAGGTTGTCAGAGCACAGATGACATAATTCCATTTGAAACAGCTGCAGTGTAGGCACAGCTTTTATCATGTGTTCTGCACTTATACTCATTCATTTTGGGGGAACTCTGTCATGAGGTCAACCAAACACACTGTTCCCCATGAATCTCCAGCCAAGACCAGGCTGGGGAAGGAAGGAGACAAGGATAGGTTTTCTTTGGAGTAAGACTCACTCATTCTAGGGATTGCTTGCTTCACTTAATCAAATAACAGCCATGCATCTTTCTTTTATTTCTTGTACTTGTATTGTAAAGGTGATCAGTTGAACTCTGATTTTACTCTCAGATATCTACTGATATTATACTTTCTTATAGTCTTGTTTCTTTTCAGTTCCTGTCCAATTTTTCTACCATTTCTTGTTCTACAAATCTAAGGCTAAATCATAATATATGTTATTTACCTTTAAACTCAGTTCCAGAAGTAATACATCTGTGAAGGTTGTTTTCTATTTTTTCCTCTAAAAGATATATTTATGTCTTGACCTCAATATAATTTGATTGGTTTTGGTTACAGTTGTAAGGAGAAAATTCTAAGAGTCCATCACATCAGACAGAGAATGTGTTAATATAATCAAGGCTTCTTAGAAAAAGCAATTTTGATAGATTAGAAATTGTATCTTTGTGTGGATACTGCCTGAGTTGTCAAGCCCTCTTCCCACAGCGACAGCAGGATTCCTCAAACTTCAGGGACGCCCTGTCTTCTCATCACATTATGAAAACCCAGCCTGGAGCTATATTTTGAACTTTTTGTCAAAGACTAAGAAAAAGGAAGTAAAACTCCCTACTTGAAGTTTCCAGCAACTGTTAGTGATCCTTCTAGATATTCCTACAGAGGTTCCATTTCATAGAGGCTGAGAATAAATAACCCATCCTTCTGAAGCAGGAGTTTCTGTTCTTCATTTGAATACTGACAGTTTTTCTATGTCCTGAATTTGTGGCAATTTGGAGAATCCACCAACAACCAACGAGATTTTTATATTACCATAAAATGGGAAATTACAAAGTGAATAAAATCAGAGACTACCAAGAGCCCAGCTCCATGACTGTGGAAGATGCAGGGAGGCAGATAAAGCTTTTTACTCTCTCCCCACAGCCATTAGGGACCCTCATGAGATACTAGCCACCAGCCCAGGGAGAAAGAGCAGAGCAGCACCAGCGAACAAAGCAGATATTTAGTGCTTATAGATAATATCCAACTCCAGCATCAGCGAGAGCTTGGCCGGGAGGGCATCTCCTAGGAAACCATCAGATAACACCGGGAGAGACAGGCTTTAACATAAAAAGAGCTGCAGGGGAAACAACACACGTTAGCTAGAAATGAACTGTGTTTCATAATGCAGCAGTCATTCCTTGTACAACAAATAGGCCTGCACAGCTCACGCGGACGCATCTGTGCTCAGAGCAGGGAATCCTGTGCTCCCTGGCACTCCAGAGGTCAGCATCTCCACCTATCAGGGGAGGTAGGAGAAGTTGAGTCTGACTTGTTAAGAGCAGATAACCCACCTACCCAGCCTGCCATGGGCACTGGAAGTAGCAGCAGTGAGTACAGAGAAACCATGATGCTGGGAGGGAAGTCAGGCTCTAGACCTGTGAGGTGATTTGCACAGCAGCATATGTAGCCAGCTGATGGCAGCGGCTAACAGAGCCCAAAAGGCCTCAAACCTTTTTCTCTACTGCCCAAGACCTTGTCTTTCTCTTCCCTCTCCTCCAAGTACACATACACATAAACACACATATACATGCATACGTAAACACACATACACTTTCACACATGTATACACACATATTCTTCAGAGGCCTACTTCACTCTTCCTCTTTTTAAAATTATTTTCACAATTCATTGGGAGATCAGCTTTAAAAAAAAAAAAGATAAGCTCCTTTTAGGGTATTGCTTCATTCATTCATCTGAATGAACTGATCAAAAAGGTGTGTATGGAAGTGCCTGTCATTTGCTAAGTTTCTGGCATGAAACAGGCCAGCTGAGAATTTCTTGCCCTATACTAAGCCCCACATCAATGCCAGCAAAGCCAACACAGGACCTAGAAATGGCCCTCTCATTGAAGAATGTGTAAACTCTCAGTTGCCTAGCAACCCGTGGTGATGGTACAGTCATAATAAATATATTCTGAATCTTGCCATTTAGCTGTTAAAAAGTTTAATAAATATTTTTTTTAAAAAAAAAGCTTCCTCTGAGAATTGGAAAATTTGAAGGGTGGCTGTTCTTTCTATATTGCTGTTTATTTCCTTGCTAACATGGTGCCCATATCTGGTTAGGGACATATTTCCATCCAAATACTTTTCTTGCCCAAAAATGTCCTCTTGAGAAAGTTCATGTATCCCTGCCTGGGTAACCTTTCATCAAGTTCTTCTGGTTCTAATCAGTCATTCAAGTATTTTTATCCTGAATTGCAGCCTAGTGCTGATGACCAAAGATGCCTGAAACTCACCCACATTCCTTTCAAGACAGACATGGTTTGCTAAGTTAAGCAAGAGTGTAAATAAAATTACTAGGGAATTAAAAGGACAAATCTCTATCATGTCCACTAAAAGGAATGTAAAATAAAGGTGACTTACTTGAATGAAGAGGTTAGAATCATAGACTAGCATTCTGTTGGGAGGATTTCAGAGTACTCACATTCATTTATTACATGAGTGGAAAGAGCATGGTTTTAAGATTAGACAGATCTAGCTGAATCCTAGGATAGTCACTTAAAGTCTATGAGTTGAGCCTCAGCTTAATCCATAATTCAAAAAAGAAAATTATCCTGAAAGCTATCACACCAAACTGTTGTAAGGATTAAACAAGCTAGGTAACAGAACGTGCAAGTTCCAGTCAAGGTGCATAACAGCACCCCCTCCACCACCTTGCCTTCTACTGGACAGAAATGCATTGGTCCCGTTCCAGTTACAGTAGCTTTAAGTGCTTAAACATGCTCACGCCGCATTAAAAGAGAGCTCTATTTCAGCCTCCTCAGAAATGCAAACTGACTGTTCCATTAGCACACATTAGTAATGCTCCCTGGTACTAACAGAGTTACACTCCACGTTTTTACAAACTGTTTAAAAGACTCCTCTCTCTCAATCCGTAAAAGCTACTTCTGTAGCAATCCCTCCTCTCACTCATTCTCTTTCTCACTGCTCCCACTTGTCCACTGTCTCTTTTATTCCACTTCCACCTTCAGCCCTCACCCTGCACATACTGACCTTCCCTTTCCCTCCTCCTGCTAAATTTAGAGGCGAGCTGTCTCCCTGGTGTGAGAGGTTGGGGGCAGTGGCAGCGGGGTACAGAGCCGATCTTGAGTTGGCTGTCGGCAGTGAGGGAAGGACAAATGTCAGAAAGACCTACTCCCTGGTTGTCCTCCCCTCAGCCCCAGCATCGGCTCCTCAGCAGCCTCTCTTGACAGGCAGGGTAAAAGGAGGAGGGCATGAGGGCCTTTGAAGTCTGGCTGCCTGTCACCGGAGCTCAAAGAGACCAAGGGCTTGTCAGAGTACAAGTCACTGGGGCTCTCTCGCTTTCCCAATTAATTCAGTTGGCTCTGGAAGGAAAGAGATTGTGATATGCCCAGCACTGAGTCGAAGGTACAGCTTACTGATGCAATGCTGCAGCGTCTAAAACCATCTCTAACAGCCAGACTCTCACCATGGCAGGAGAACTTTATTCACTCCTCCACGGACAGCATGCCCCAGGCAGTTGACCCCAAGGTGGGCATCTATGATTCTTTCTTTTTTTATTATTTATATATTTTTTCTTATTATTCATACATTAACTCACTATACATCATTTAGATTGTGAAGAGACTTTACACAGCATGATATACACCTCAGACCAGCCCAGTTGAGACCACCATACACATCCTCATCAACAGATAATAGAGCTTATCTGTGTCCCACAAGTGTCTTACCTCTCCATTTTCCCCCTAAATTTCCTACACTCTTCCCCTCTCACACTCTCTATCTACTTTGTCTCCAATGTCCATTACAATTTTTAATACTTTTATGTTCTGCAGTCTCCTTAGGCCACGTGCTGGCTAAGAGCCATCCTGTCACTAGAATTTTCTCCCTTTCTTTAGGCTTTATTTCTCCCCATCTCCCAAGTCTTCCTGAAAACCAGCAAGAGTCAATTATTGTTAAAGTGGGTGAAGCTCATGCCTTTTCTGAGAACATATCTCGAAAAGGAAAAAGCACAAATACTTTGAAGGTGGGTGTCAGAAGCACTGGGGAAATTGTCAGAAGAAAGGGACAGGAGACCCCCACAAGCAAATGCCTTTAATTTACCATGCAGCCCTTTCTTCACCTTTTATCATTGTTTTGATTCTAAAATTGTAATTGAGCTAATGCTTATTAAGTCCCTGCTGTGTGCCTTTCACAGATACATTTATTTGCTCGACTTCTGTCCTATAATCCCCTTTCTAGAAAAGAGCCAGTTAGGACAAACTGCACTCACTCACCGCCCAGGCCTGCATATTTCCAGTCTTCTGAAACAACATGTGGAAGGTGGAGACAGGAAGAAGGCATCAGGAGGCATCTCCCTTCAGTGATAGAGCAGCATCAGCCAGCACCCAGAAGTGGAGAAGAGACGCTGGACAGGAGTGTCACAGCACAAAGCCAGTGTCTGCTTCAGACATTCTGAAGATTAAAACTAAATGGACTTGTTAAAGCCAAGTATCATGGAGGGAATTTGACATTCTTTTCCAAAAACACCATTTTTGCGTTAGAGGGACAGGGTACTGGGCAGCACTGGAATAGAATTCAGACGTCCTGAGTTCTGGTGTCAGCTCCATCTCAGAGCAGGTAGATGGTTCCAAATAAGTCACCTTACTTTCATTAGGTTCTAGATCTGTAAAGATAGAGGGCAATGAGCACCGGGCCCACCTCGTAGTGCTGGCTCAATGACCAAGGTCTCCATGGATGGAGAGGAGCAGCATAGCCTGCGATTTCGGACTTGTGGTCACAGGTGGCATCAATGGTGAAGATAGAGGCCACACAAGGATATGTGGGATAAATGTTATAGCTGAAGGACCAGCAGTTAGCGTAATGGCTATGTCGTTGGACTACCATGTATTCAACTGCGGTTCGAGTACTGGACGCGGTGGCTTAAAGTCATGCTGGGCGCATGTGTGTGCGTGCCCAAGATCCCGAGAGGAGAACGGAGGAGAAGGGATTGCAGCATGGCCATCCCCCCTGGGGGGTGATTTCTCACTTTCTATCTCTCTGTCTCTCTCTGTCTTTCTGGCGAGCACACACGCCCTATGGAGAAAAGAAAAAAAAAAAAAAAAACCTTTCCAAAGTTATAGGTTGAAAGAGAAAGAGAAGTTGAGGAGCCAAGCAGGGCTTTGGGGGTCTGTAGAGAAACACTTCATGCTGCATGGAAAATGCCTGTACATGGGGTTAGCCTCCTGCCTCTTTCCCCACAGTCATTTCTCTTGTTACAAGTAAACCCAGTAGAAATGCAAGGTAGAGAACAATGTGTGTATCCAGTTTGCTCTGTCTAGCTCTTTTAAAGAAACTAACATATATGAGAGACTATAAATGCCTAATAAATGCTGGAACTGACAGATGTTATATCATTACATGTTATAACACAGATTCCACCATCCTGCGGTTCTGAATTTGAACTTGCTTTCTCTTTTTTTTTGAGGGGGGGAGAGGTTTTTCTATAGGGTGCGTGCGCTTGCCAAAAGACAGAGAGAGACAGAGAGACAGAAAGTGACAAATCACCCCCCCGGGGGGATAGCCATGCTGCAATCCCTTCTCCTCCATTCTCGTCTCAGGATCTTGGGCACTCATGCACATGCGCCCAGCGTGAGTTTAAGCCACCGGGTCCAGGACACGAACCATGGTCGAATACATGGGAGTCCAGCAACATAGCCATTACGCTAACTGCTTGTTCCCGAGCTTTCTTTCTCATTCAATAACCCCCATTCACTAGTTTGACCTCATGTAAACTATGCGTTGTAAGAAAATTTTAAAAAAAAAAAGTCATTAAAAAAAGGGTAACTTCAATGTTTACGCGGGAACCAGATTTCCTGATAACTCTATAACTAACATCATACCCAGAAATGGTACTTGTGTACAGACCTGAGATGATTCGGCTTTATCAGAGATTCTGTAATACATCTAGTGCCAAGAAATTGGGGACCAGCCTGTGGCCTGGTGGTGAAGGCAACTGAATCTCACTGGCTGACTATGCAGTTCAAGTCCCAGACCTGGCAACCTAAAGAACATGCCAGGCCTGGGACCAGCAGTTAGCTTAATGGCTATGTCGCTGAATTCCCATGTAGTCGGCTGCGGTTCACGTTCCGGACCCGGTGGCTTAAAACTCATGCCAGCGCATGTGCATGCGTGCCCAAGATCCTGAGAGGAGAATAGGGGAGAAGGGATTGTGGCGTGGCCATACCCCCTGGGGGGTGATTTCTCACTTCTGTCTCTCTGTCTCTGTCTGTCTGGCGAGCGCACGTGCCCTATAGCAAAAAAAAAAAAAAAAAAAAAAAAAAACCATGCCAGGCCCATGCGCATGTGTGCCCAAAATCCTGAAAAGAAGGAGAGATGGAGGAGGGACTGTAGCATGACCAGGCCCCATGTAGGGTGGTGCTTGCTTTCTCGATTTCCCTCTCCCTTTCTCTCTCTCTGTGTATCTTTCAGTGAGCACATGTGCCCCCCGGAAAAGTTTAAAAAGGAAAGAAAACACTGAAGAAGTTGGAGTACTCCATAGGGAAAAAAATTAATTCTACTTATGTCAATCTGTTATGAATTACAAGCAGTTGCAACGTCCAAGTAATTCTCTTCAGCTGATAGTCACTGTGAGTTGAGTCCACATGCTCAAAGAGCATCTTTATCTGCCACTGAAGCTTGATCACCTGTGCCAGGTCTGGCCAGTACTACCGGCAAAATTGGTGCTGCCTCCAAATTGCAGGCCTTACCTTCATCCAGCAAACCAGCCTTGGAGGAACAAAAGTGAAGAACTGAACGAGTCACCCAGTAACCTCATCCAGCACATGTGGCTTCCCCCAAGCATATTTGCAACCAGTACTATTTACTTGTGAAAGGTACAATCGCTGAAAAACTATGTGTTACCTAAGAGAGTCCATTCATTAGTTCAACATATGATGGCTGAGCACCCAGTATACTTCAAGAGCTGGGGCAGACATTGATTAAAAGGAGGGAAGTGTAAGTCCTACTCAGTAAGAGTGGGTAAAGGTGACCCACAGACATACACAGAGTATGTTACATTATTCACCAAGTGTTATAGCAGAAGAAGAAAGAGAAACGAGTGTCTACAGGTGACCCTCAGCAGAGGACACCAGGAAGACTGTACCATGTCACCCAGAGGCTCTGAAGCTGCCAGGCCAGCCCTTCCAACCTGGAGCTGTCAATATCCCTCATGGGATGGGGGGCGGGGGGGCGGGCAGAGGGCAAGACTCTCTGAGCTCTCCTAAGGAAGCTGGCAGGACTGCAGGGATCGGCACCCACCAGGACTTCTGAAAGCACACTCTAACTTTATGTCTTCATACAGAGCAATGGAAATGAATATTTAAAGGTATGGAGTCATAAAACTGTGGGAAATGAGAAAAACATCAGCCTCTGAGGCCTGGCTGCTGCACACTGCTCCATAACATGCACATGTTTATAGCTCCCCAACTGCTTTTCACTCATTCACGGAAATGCCACGCCCGAAAATTGGCATCATGCCCTTCACCCTCGAAGTTTAAAAGTCACAGGGAGCAGTGGTTCTTATCATTGTGGAGCTGAGAGAAGCAAAGACACAGCTGCTGCCTCCTGGGCCCGAGTGAGCTGGCCCTGCTCGTGCTGCCCATGTCAGTGGATCTGCACGCAAGACCGTGGGTGCCCAGGACAGTGAGACATGACAGGAAGCGACGTTGCGGCAAGTCAATGGACAGCTCAAAGGGAAACTGGATTTTATAAGTTGTTTAAAAGTTTATTTACTGGGAACCAGCAGTTAGCATAATGGCTATGTCACTGGACTCCCACGTAGTCGACCGCAGTTCACGTCTCGGACCCGGTGGCTTACAACTCACACCGGGCGCGTGTGCGTGCGTGCCCAAGATCCCGAGAGGAGAATGGAGGAGAAGGGATTGCGGCGTGACCATCCCCCCTGGGGGGTGATTTCTCTCTTTCTGTCTCTATGTCTCTCTCTGTCTGTCTGGCGAGCGCACGCGCCCTATAGCGAAAAACCTCTCCCAAAAAAAAAAAAAAAAAAAAAAAAGTTTATTTACTTATTAATGAGTGAGAAAGACACAGAGAGAAAGAATACCCTCAGTAGGGTCTCATACCAGGATCCTTCCTAGCCACTCAGGATCACGGATGTGCCTGTGAAGGCCAGTTTGTACAAGTCGACCCAGGAACCAAACCCTGAACTTCCATATGGCTCCAGTATCACTGAGTGGCATACTACCACTGCACCGCGGCAGCTGGCCCTGGATTTTATGTTCTATTCTTTTAAGTAATTTTCTCATTGCAGTAGTTAAAATATTTTCAGCTAGAGTTACACAAAATACAGCTATGTGTTTTCTTTTGCAATAATATATTAAAATACTAATCTCCTAACTACATTGTTTTGAGGTGTTTTTAGTCCGTCTACATACATACCTAGACCTACACAAAGGCACAGGCATGCACACACACATATGCACACATGTGTGTTCATTTCTTCCTAACACAATATGCTACATTGACTTCCAGAGATATGTTCAAGTAAAGCTTTAGTTGATCCTAACTGCTCCCACACTGTCTGGATCATGACAACCATAACACTGCAATAGAACAAAACGCTGAGAGTGGAGATTCTGTCTCCCATAGCATTCTCAAGGCCATAGTTGGATCAGAAAAGTAGTGGCACCCACATTTTGGGGTTCACATACTGTGCAGCAGTGGCCACCACTCACTCTGGATGCTGACCTCAGGTAGCTGACCAGAGGACACCCAGCAGAGTCTGCATTTGGACCAGCCTAAGCAAAGTAAATCTTCCAGATCAGACCGAAGCTGCGAACTTCACTGCCACAAAACATTTCATCTTCCAGAGCAATCAGGCTGGGAGCACAGGCTCCAGCAGCAAGAAGGTCATTCTCTGATGGTCCTTCCAGAACAGAGGGTTCAAGGACAGAAACCTGGGCCCTGTCGTCTCTGGGTGAGGGAATTAGGAGGCCTGAAGGCAGAGATTAGGAAACACAAAGAGGAATGCCATAACTACCAGTCCAAAATTCCTGTCCTTAGACCACAAACACTAGTGGCTGCTGATTTCAAGCCACCTGGCAAACAGGAAATCCCTCTGAAGCAGGTACTGGGCCCTTTTGTCAATTAATCAAAGGTGGGTTGGGAGCTGCTGGGTACTCAGGCTCAGGCCAATTTCAGTTCCCTGAAGAACAGTTTCTGTACTCCAGAAACCTACAGTCCAGCAGACCAGACACCTGACTACGAGATGAAGAAGAGCCTGAAGAGAGAGATGTGAAAGTTCTGCAATGCATGATCTGGGCGGGAACTTGATTCTGTCTTCAAAATATCAGTTCTAACCTAGATTCATGTTACTCTTAACTCTATGGGGTTCTCAGGATAAAATTATCTCAGCAAAATAAGAGTAAGTGCTTTTCTCCCTACCCTTGAGCTTCCTCTCCCTTCCCACCAAGACATCACAGCCAACAACTGACTCTAGGGACAGAAGTTCAAGACCAAACTGTCATCCAGAAGATGTGGCCAGTTCTGTGCAGATCCAGCTTTCCCTTAAAGGCTGCAGACATTGTCAGCAAGACTCCCCTGAAATAGTTGTCATGATCATCACCACAACCATAATCATCATCATCATCTTCTTCATTACCATGCAATAGCCAGACAAAGATTCTTGAGGACAAACACTAGGTCTTTCTTCTCCATATCCTTGATAGAGTCTGACCCTAAATCATGTTCATCAGGTGTCACTTGTCGAATACATGAAGTGCTAAATGGGAATATACAGGTAAATAAAAGCATTCCTTATTTCCCTATTTTCCAGGATGACATAGCCTTCTCTATCTGAGTAAAAACAATCCATTTCCTCTCTTTGACTACAGTAAGGCTATGGCTCTCAGCAGGTCCCCTCTCTCAGAGTTGCTGTGGGCTTCTGGGGCTGCTCCTCAGTGCTCCTTCTGGACCATGTTGACCTCCAGTCTTTGGGGCCCCCCTGTGCCTCCTGCTCTGCTTGTCCCCAAATGTGGGCACCCCTCATATCAAGGATGACATTCACTGTGCAATATCAGAACTCCAGTGACCTCTGAGAATAAACCAAGAGAAAATAATGCTGGAAAGGAAAGCCTCAATGAGGAGTATCACAACCTCCTCCTTCTAATGCCCATTGGCAATGCAGTTCTAGAAGGGTTCCCTTCAGGCAGCACTGACCCTCACCCACACCCACACCCATGACACTGATGAGGTCCTCCCAGAGGATGGAGGGTGTTCCCTCTCCCTTCATGCCCCAAGTCAGGACCCTCCCCATCTCATTCTCCACAATGTTGTGGAGCCCAAGCAAAACAGTTAACCTCAAAGTAACTCCTCAAGAGCTTTCACCCTGTCCATAGGGCCAGTAGGCAGCCCTTATGTCATCAGGCAGTGCAGTTTTAAGTCCTTCTTTGTCCCTTTCTCCCTCCCTCTTGCCTTTGCATGGCCACAATCCTCATCAATGCCCTTTGTAAGACAGAGTCTGTGGCCACCCCAAAATTACTGAAGATCCACGTGTGTTTGTGACTTTTTGGTCACATATTTGTCTAGGATCTGCCACATGTAGAAGGAGAGACAAATTTTGAAGGGTCTTTAGCACAGGTTTTGGGACACACCAAGGACTGCAGGGCCCAGGCTTCAGTGAGCACTCCTGGCCACCCACCACCTTCAACATCTCTTGTCCTTTCTCTGCCCTGCCCTGTGCAGAGGCCCAAGGAGGAAAACTGTCAGCATAGACAGGGCTGGCAGCAGGGAGGCAGCGGCAAATATCTCCCTGCCACTGACATCTTAATAATCATCAAGTTTTCAAAGAAACTTCCAACCACAAGAAAACTTCCAGACAAAATTGACTTCCAGTGAAATGCATTTACCTTGCAGTTCTTCTCCACATGTACTTTGTGACAGCGCTGTGAGTCTCCTACCTTGAGTTGAAATCTTGTCAGCTTGTAAGAGTAAAGCAGGATGGAAGTGAGCTACTGTTGAGAAAAGAAAAATGTCAGGCAGGCCCCTAATTGCCTCAGAATCTGCTGAGGGGGTGCGGGGTCCCCTGTCTACACCTGTAAACCCACAGTGCCCCTCCCCCAGACTCATGGACTATCTAAGGCAGAGGTCTCTCTGTGGCCAGAGGATGCAATCTATAAAAGGAACAGGGCTCAAGGGAAGTCCTGACCCCATGACCAAGGCCCTCCCTACTCTACAGCCCCCTAAGGGCCTAGGAGGACCTGTAAAGGACTCCCACTCACTTCCCTCTTTTAGGAGGGGCCTAAAATCATTTGCACTTCAGTAGGGAGAGTGCAAAGTCCCTCCTTAGGATCTGCTTTCTCAACCTGAGCTCTCACTGGCAGCAGCAAGAAGATGGAGATGGATTAGAGAAGGGAAATATGCTCTTTCCTTCTTCTGAGCCTCTCTTTAGCCACAGCCCTCCTACCCCTGGTGTCCTGTCTGACTCCACATCCTTTCTGTACCAAACCTTGACTATCTTTCAGAGTTCTGTTCATACCCTTCCTCATGCAGAAAATCATCCTGATTCTTCCAGCCAGTAAATACATCTCCCTTCCCTAATTGAATCCTGCCATCCACACTGAGCACACAAATCATGGGCCTGGGAAACTTCTAGCTAGAGAGGGCCCACCACTCCTCACTCCCTACCCCTGCCCCTCCAGCACTAGGATGCACTTGCAATCTCTGCCTTATGGTACAACTGAACCTGGGGTAATCACACATACACACATACACACACACACTCATAGCAGGGTGTGGAATGCAGACCTACACAGTATAGACAGACGCAGGACCAGCATACACATACACACACACACTCATAGCAGGGTGTGGAATGCAGACCTACACAGTATAGACAGACGCAGGACCAGCATACACATACACACACACACTCATAGCAGGGTGTGGAATGCAGACCTACACAGTATAGACAGACGCAGGACCAGCATACACATACACACACACACTCATAGCAGGGTGTGGAATGCAGACCTACACAGTATAGACAGACGCAGGACCAGCATTCCTTTGTGTGTCTTAGAAAGACCCCTCCCCCCCCATATGGAGAAAAATTGACTTTCTGGAGACAAGTGACTTTCTGGAGCAGTGCTCAACACTGCTGATGGGTGTTGGGATCCTGCCACCATTGATTGTGACAATCCCATCTCCTGACCTGTTCTTGTTCTTAAAGTTCATGGCTTTTCTGGTGGCCACAGGGGACAGGATCATAATATTTGTCAAGAAAAATCACATTTGTACCAAGGAGCTGAAGGCCACCTGAGCCAAATGTGACACTATGTGGTCTGAAGATTCTGGAACAATAACTGCCAACAATTCCGGTTCCAGTCCCCAACCCCATGCACTGATGTGCCCGCACATCTCAGGATCTCTGAGGAAAGTGATGGTGTTACATGTTGGGGACAGGGCATGAGCTAGGGCAAAGGAGCTGAGACTATAGCAGTGTCAGCTAGCCTTGGCCTTGGAAGTAATGGAAGGGTGCTACATAGGCGCTGGGAATTGGGAAACCTGGGTCCAGTCACAGCTTGGTTCTGACACCCTGAGCACCTCAGGCAAGTCAATTAGGACCTCAGAGTCTCCACCTCTTCATTTTTACTGCTGAATGAGGTAACAGCAGGACACACATGAGCCTTAAAACATTCTGAGAAAAGAGAATACTATCTAGACTTGAAGGACGTAGGGGTGCTACCATAGTCCCCAAATCATGAGCCACACCCAGAAAGCAACACAAAGGAAGACAGAACAGAAATGGCCACGAGTTAGGAGGGAAGACACAGGGGAGTAATACAACTGCCAAGGTGAAGAAAGTGGTTTTCTGGACTAGACATATGAGACTGAGTTCGGAGAGAGACATACAAGCAGGAAATACATATTTGGTATCTTTCTTTTCTTTTCTTTCTTTCTTTCTTTCTTTCTTTCTTTCTTTCTTTCTTTCTTTCTTTCTTTTTAGAGGTTTTTGCTATAGGGTATGTGCACTCACCAGAAAGACAGAGAGAGACAGAGAGACAGAAAGCAAGAAATCACACCCCAGGGAGGATGGCCATGCTGCAACCTTCTCCTCCATTCTCCTCTCAGGATCTTGTGCATGTACATACACATGCCTGGCATGAGTTTAAGCCACCGGATCCGGGACTTGAACCATGGTCGACTACATGGGAGTCTAGCAATATAGCCATTATGCTAACTGCTGGTCCCCATACTTGGTATTTTTCACTTTGCATGAGAATGGTGGTCCCATCTGGGGGAACAGAGTGGTAACTGAGATAGGAAGTCATTATTGAGAAGCAAAGAAGACCCTGAAAACCACTGTGGGGTGTTGAGATGCCCAGTTGTGGAAATCTCTTCTCAACTCCATGTTCAGTGACGTCATGTTGAAAAATCATTAAAAATTGGCTGGGAGAGGGGGGAAATAGGGTAATGTTTACCTCACAGAAAACTGCAAACTAATTAGGGTTTGTTTTCCGTGAACTGGTTATTAAATGTCTACCACTACAGAGCACATCTGACTTTAAGCGAGGAGATAAAGCCTCAGAGTTGTAAGGGAATAACCAGGAAGGAAGTTGAGTTCAAAGCAGAAGAGACGGCCCAGAAGGGTCCTGCAGGGATGAGTGGAGTCTGGCTAAGCCACTGTACTCTCTAGCTACTATGATCTATGACTTCAGTCATGAACTGCTGGGACAGCTGCCTGGTCCCATGCTGGAGGGGGAGGTGGCCTTAGTGTGTGCCTGTGTGTCTACACTGCCTGGTCAGCCACCACTGGTGACCTGGCCTTGCCATGTCACCGATATATGAGACTTTCTCCTGACATTTTTTCTCAACTCCTGGCTCTTTAGTACAATGAAGTTATAATCAGGAAGCTATTTTCACAAAATCGGAATCTTCCTCTCACATAATTTAGCCATAGATGATAGAAAAACTTCATCCTTTCTGGTGTGCAAACATGCAAAGCAATGTGGAGTTAACAGCCTCAGTTACTAGCTGAATTGCACTCGGGCCCCCCTCGGACACCAACCGCCCCAGACTTGTGGCTCTCATGGTGCTGGGAGCCTTTCCGGCTCTTCCCAGAGTGTGAGGCTCATTCTCTGCAAAACACTGGCAGGCAGCAGTTACATTATGTATCTGCTCAGCGCTCAGGCAAGAAACCATTATGTTCACGGATCATTATTGACATCCTGACATTTGTCACCTCCTTTCATAGCAGTTAAATCTTGCTTTATCTGTAAATGTCACCATGTCATTTATTCATGAAAGGGGTCACATTCCCGAAATAGCATGCTTCAGTTTAAAAGGGGAGCTTGCCTTTATTCGCAGTGGGTAATCCTCAAACAAACTTTACTGCTGATAAATGCTTTTTTATTGGACTTTCTTGGCCTTAAATGACATCCTCAAATGTAGGATGCAGTTCTGTGTTTGTGGAAATAAAATCTGAATGTTGAACAAGAGAGAAAATTGTCAAGTTTAGAAAAAATTGTGGTGCTTCTCTGTGGCCATATGTAGTAAGTTGGATGTAAACAGATTTGAATGTATTGAGAGTAAGCCATGAATTTAATAAGATTGTTATGCTTCTGGAAACATGCCTGTGGCCTTTTTGAATCATTTATGCCACAGAAACCTCAATGAGATCAGGAGCCTTTTAACCTTCCTAAGTTGATCCCTTAGCTGGGGACATTAGAGAGAATTCCGCACTTGATGTACTCATTCCTCCCGCCCTCAGATCCCAAGGACATTGGTTGGGGAAATGAACTCATCTCCAGAGCCTGTGTTTGCAGGAAACAAAATGTTTCTTTCCAAAGCTTGCTCTAAGTTCAGTGTAAGTAGGGCAGCTATAGAATCTACTGTCCAAGAGACCAACAGTTGGCGTAATAGCTGTCGCTGGATTCCCATGTGATCGACCGCAGTTCGAGTCTCGGACCTGGTGGCTTAAACTCATGCCAGGTGCATGTACATGCATGCCCAAGATCCTGCAAGGAGAATGGAGGAGAAGGGATTGTGGTGTGGCCATCCCCTCGGGGAGTGAGTTCTCACTTTCTGTCTCTCTGCCTCTTTCTTGCTGATGAGTGCATGTGCCCTATAGCAAAAACCTCTTTTTAGAAAGAAAAATTTAGAAATAATAAAACAAATTTTAAAAAAAAGAATTTACTGTCCAAAAGCAGACATTCTTCTTCAGGGAGAAGGAATGAAAAAAAAAATGAACAAGTATTAGCTGATCTACATGAACCACAAATTCAGACTACACAGCACCAGGTCCACCCTACCTTTCAGGCTTTATCAACTGTACGGCTGAAGAAGTTACACTCACCAGCTGCTAATTAAATATTACCCAGGAAAGGTCTTTCTCTCCATTTGTGGGATTCTGCAGCTATCTGACTCTAATCCACTTTTCTAACCCAGTGATTCTAAAAGTGAACCATGGACCGAAATGGCCTCAATAGGAAGGTAACAGTGTAAGTGTTCAGGCCTTACCTCAGATCTACCAAATTAGAATCTCCGAGGAGGCAGCTCAGGCACTGCCAGGTACTTCTTAAATGCACTGAAATTTGAGAGCCAACTGCTCTAATCCAAATCTTTTGTTCTCTCTAACTACCTCTGTGTTCTGGTCACACTGTGGTAATAGGAAGCAGGTAGGTAAATTCTGCTCTTTTTGCCTAGAAAAGTACTTGCAGATGGGGTGTGAGCTGAAAATAGATTCCCTATTGTGCACAAATATGAAGGCCAGAGCACTTACAGCATAATGCCATTAAACAACATCCCACTCCCTGCTCATGTCGTGCAAGTAACCATTTCACACCCTCTAGGTGCAGGCTCCCTGCATACAGTCTCAGAGTAGCTGGAAGATGAAAAAATGACATTGAGGTCATTGAGGTGATTGCATGCAATTAAAAGTACTCACTCAAGAGAGAAAAGGGCCACGGAGAAAGAGTTCCCTAGTTGCTAATGAGATCCTTTTGGAGTGTGATATAGACTGCAGCAACCAGAATCACAGAGCACAACCAAACCTGAGCTCCCATTTGTAAGCATAGGCCAGGTCATGGCCACACGGCCATCACCGGCTGAGATAATGCCTTCATTAGCTCATTGGAGTCACCATCTGCGCTGGCAATAGTGTGCCCGCTCCGTACTGCTGATGGTCACTGAACAGGGCTGTGAGATTGGCCAGCAGAATCAAGGGTGGCAGATAATAAAAATACCTTTTATTTGCTGTATTAGCACCTTCCTCAGTTTACTTGGGATCTCCTGACTATCCCATGTGTGATCACTGTTCCGTGTGCATAGACAGGCTGAGTGGATAACAGCCTGGAGACTGTCTCTCACACACTGCTGGCCAAGGGGCCTCAGGGCCAGCGCTCACTGAGCACCCACCATGTGGAGAACCAGAAACAAGCACTCAGGGAGGAAAGGTGGAGAAGCAAAGCAAGGGTCAAAGTCACATAGATGCTTGGTCTCTGTCCCCCCAGAAAACCATGGTCCAACCAAGAAGATGTACCCAGCACATAGAGGGAGACAAGCCACTACTAGGCATTGTTCACAAGACCTCACGAGGGGGGTGGGTTTTAAGAGCAGAGAGCAATACAGACCAGAGAAATCAAGTCACGACTACAGTGTCACAGAGCAAGTTAGTGTCGGAGCCTGAATTAGAATTTGGATCTCAAGTTTCTTGTTCAGAGTTCTTTCCTCTATGCCACAAAGCTTATAGCATTCACAGCCCAGATTGAACTGGTCCCAGGGAATCCTCTGCTCCAACTCAAGGCATCCAAGGTTTCCTCTGAGTTCCCCTGTGCCATTCTTCTCTTAGGGAATGCCCTCCTTGCTTTACATTTTTGTTTATGATCTTCTCACTCAAGAATGTCTCAGCCTACAAATCAAATAGGGAATCTTAGAAATGGGTTAGCCTTGTACTGTTTTGTCTTTTGTTAAAACAAGAGAGGTAAATCTTTATCCTTCTCACTCCCACTGAATCATCAAATGCTCTGTTCCCAGGGAGAGATTTTGACCTTCGGAAAAGAAAAAAATAAATAAATAAATCCTGGAGAGGACTGAGAATAGTCAGCCACCGGGGTGTCCAGCAGATGGGAAAATAAGCGCCTCTGACCTGAAAGGAAATCTGCGCAGCACCTTACAGCATCCACTACCCCAGCTTCACTGCTCCACACAGGGCTTTCCTGACAGCTCAGCCCTCCCACTTCCTCACTCCCATCCCTCCCTCTCCTGCTCTCCAAGGTCCAATCTGTGCCACTCACCCTGCTCCGATGGCCTTTCCCCCACTTCCACTTCCCCTTCAGCAAACGTGAACATATCCAGCGACTTGATAGGCCCACAACATGAACAAATTAATATGATACAGTTGCCACTTTTCAGGGTACTTCAGCCCTGTTTTGTCAGGCCATTTATAAAAACCAGAATCTCTCCTCCACGGAAGCAAAAGCCTCTGGGGAATTGGTCCTGGTTCTTCTCCTTCTCTTTCTATCTTGCCCCTCTCGGCCTAGTTGAGGCTGAGCTCAAAGCTCGTACATGACCCACAGTCCCAGGATCAGTCTCCACCTCTATTTCCTCTGTGTCCAGAAGGAGCATGCAGCACCAGGCTCTGCACAGAACACCTGCCTGAGCAACAGCAGCTATTGAAGCGTCTTGGGCCCTCACACCAGCTGAGGGTTTTCCACTACCACTGGGCCTTTGTGATCCAGCCTTCTGCCAGGCGCTAGCCCAGGCAAGTAACCACAGCTGACAGAGTCTAAGGGCCTAGAAAAGAGGCTGTTTGTTGTATACCCAGGACATGCTGATAGAGTGCCGACTGCGACTCCATCTAAGGAACGGTAAAATCTCAAGTTCTCTGACCTGCACCCCAGCAACCAAGGTCCCTCGTCCGACCAAATAGCTCTGTCCTCAAGCGCCCATCTTCGTTTAACTGGACACTTATTTTACCCTCAGTTCCACTCATCTGCTGAAGAGTGGCACTTCACTGAGCCTTAGATAAGCAGATACAGTTACAGTTGAAGTTTCAGGCCAATATCAGAGACCAAGAGGCCAGATTCCCCCAACTCCTCAGAAATCTCTTTGTGGATTCCCACCTCGTCACCTGCTTTCGGTAGCATTGATAGTCCTGGAGCTGGGCCTCCAGACACAGTTCCTGACCTGAGGGAGGGTCTGAGAAGACAGAACAGATGTGGTGGGGTCACTACAGGAAGAGAATACTACATCAGTCAGACAGTCTGATGCTGGTTCTTCTCAGTCCCAGGTCTCTTCAGGACTCTATGAATTATTAGGACAAATTTTCTTACTTGGCTGAGCCTTGATTTCTTTCTGGAGGGAGAGAATAATGACCTATCAGATTCACTGTAAAACTGAAAAAGAGTGTACATGCCAGGCCCTTCACACACGGCCTAGCACACAGTAGGTATACATATTAATAACCTACCTTCCTGTATGAAAGTTGCACATAAATTATGGTAATTTGTTCTCAGTTGGATGTAGGATTTTACTAACTGCAAACCAGTGCTGACTTGCTCTGTGTCCGTGAGAGAGTAGATTAACCTCCAAACGCCTCAGGTTCCTCATCTGTGGACAGTAATTGCTGTCCCTCCAGCTACCCAGCTCCAGTTATCATTGAAAGCAAAGCACTAGGCACGTTTCAGAATGTCTGGGAGCTGGCTGGGAGATGGTTTCCAGAGAGGTGCAGGGTGGGGTTCTATTATGACCACTGGGATTGAAAAGACAGCTCTATTTTCTACCCTGTCTTTCTATTAAATTGAACTTCAGCCCTGGAAATTAATATCCCCACTGCATTTTAGTGAGGTGGCTCTATTTTTACAAGCGCCACAGAATCAAGCCCTAATCTGTTATGCTGTGACCTTTTGCTGGGCTCTGCATCGGGGAATCATAATTCAGGGCCAGCCTCAGCTATGGAAACCTCTATAGGCCTTTTATGACATGAGTGCTATTGAATATTCTATAAAATCTCTTTGGAAAACTGGCCCACATTTCTTTATAATCTCCCCAGACTGTTTCTGAAGTCTCTCTATAGATTTTTTACTCTAAAAATCCATAGTGTTTCTTAATAAGGATCCAGACCTCTCGTAAGGGATTGTGGAGAGGATAAGACTGGATTGGGCCCCCAGGGGAGGCTGAGGTGGGGCAACAGAAGCTGTTCTTTCCTGCGAAGCCCCTGGATGAGAACTCTGAGCTGAGGAGCCTGTCAGCAGGATGCGATCATTTCCAATAGATGGGGATGAAGGAATGAATTTAGAATTAAGCCATACCCACCCTCTCGCTCCACGGGAATTCCACGTTTTCCTACCATTGAGAAGGAGAAGGTCAGCATACAGGACCCAAAGCCTGTTGGCCTTCTCAGATACCCTCAACTACCTCTGTCTCTTGATTGACCCCACCTGGCTCAGGTCTCCCCACTTCTCTACCTGTATGAAGTATCCCATTACTGGGCATGACATCTGACTTCCTGAACATTCACTAGGCACTAGATGAACTCCTTCTGGATATAACCCTGACCAATGAGAAGTGGAACCGGAAGAGAACTAGGAAGATATACGCTCTTTGCTTCAGAATGTGTTTCGTTCCTTGTCAGCCTTCTCAACAAGTCCAGCCTGCCAGGTGACCACACCTATTGAGGGCCTGCATGTCTCTGCAATGCTGAACATATACCTCTGGCCAGCAGGGTAGCAGGTAGTATTGCATTACCTGGCAACGTGTGTTATTTCCCCTTTCTACCTTTACCTTTATTATCTAGGGCTTGAACCTCCCAAATAAATGATTAGTGCTTTAATTTTTGCCACTTTTAAAAATACCTGAGCTAAAGATGGTGTGGCTTTGCCAAAAGTAAAGATTACCTAAGTCATCAGTAGGACCCATCAAAGACAGCTGTGCCCCAGGAACAGCACCTCTAAGTAACATATGTCCATGCTACAACACTCACCTTCCATCTTTCCCTAGCACAGTGCTTAGAGCTTTCTAGGGATTCCCTATGGAACGAAAGATACCCCCACTGAATTGAGTATATTAGAACCATAAATAAATCTGAACTCTCTCCCCCAAATTTTTTTCTACTCAACAGAATGAGTTCTGAGTTTCTGCTAACACTGTCTCTAGGAGTAACTGCACTTTTGAGAAACCCTGTAAAGAGTAAGCATTACATACTCACCCTTCACACTTGTACGATTTCCGCAATGCTTTCATAGGCTAAAGCTCACCTGGATCTCATAGGAAGGGTTCAGAATAAACAAGGTAGATAGCATTTCCATTTAATGGACATTGAACGCACAAGGAAGCTAAGACTTATGGAGGTGACATGATTTGCCCAAGCTCACCCAAAGTCCAGGCCCTTTATTGTGGCACAAATTTAGCTGTAACAGAAGTGGCCCCAGGGAGCAGTTCATTGCTACATGCCCTTAAGTACTAATCACACAGCATGAGCAGACCATCCTTTACCAACTGGCATGTGCCTTCTAACCAAGACCAGAGTCGTAGCTATGTCCTCGGGTGATGACAAAAGCAGTTTTCAGGGGCCAAAGGGCTTCCGGCTATGATGCTGTTGATGCCAGGCAGGATGGTACCACATTAGTTGGGACCTAGGCGACATTACTGCTGACTTCAAGAGATCTCAGTGACTTCATCCCCAGGAACAGCTGCAGGAGTCCAGTACCTTCCTTTTAGAGATTATTCAAGAGAATCACCAAGTCAGAGAAGGAAGAGGAAGATGAAAAGGAAGTGTAACAATGGCCCAATGTGGTGGCACAGTCAGGAGCTTGCTGAATTACAGAGCCAGAAGACACAGGCCGACTGGTTCAAATCCCTGCCTGACCTGGTTGGCCTGGAACATGCCAGGTATATGCATGCATGCTTGCACTCAAGATCATGATGAATGGAGAATGGGGAAAAGAGGATGGTGGAGTGAGAAGACTCAGTCAAGAGGGATCTCCCTCCCTCTCTCTCTCCGTCATGTATGTACTTGTACTCTATAACATGGGGGTGTTCTCTCTCCCTCTCTCTCTTCCTCATGCATGTGCACACATGCTCTAACATGATTTTTTTATAAACGAAGTATAACAAGGCCAAGCAAATGTTACACAGAATCTATTCCCCAAGAAAAGCCTCGGGGGTGGGTACAAATGATGGAAAGCTTCCTGGAAGAATGCAGTCTGAAACCTAATAAGATTAGAGGAGGGGGGAGAGGAATCACAATAACTGGGGTGTCACTTGAATACATATCCACATTATCATTATATCAGATTAGCACGCAAGTCTATGAGATATAATTACAACCATTTTACAAAGAAAAATAAATGTTACTTAGAAACATATCAGACATTCCTGACTTCTGTCTTGCCATTTGGAACCCAGGGAAGGAGGATGAAGTCAATGAAAGTCAGAAGGGGTAGAGGATAAAAAACGAGAAGCAGCAGCCAGCACAGATGGACTGAAGGAGGAGAAAAACATGCCACCTAAGGCAGAGCCTGTCTCTCTGCCAATGCTAGGCAGGGATTAGAACTTGGGAACTAAGTCCGTCAGTGAGCAACAGCCCTTTTCACTCCCTTGGCATCTCCAAATTCATCTCACCTTCTTCCCAGCATGGTCTCTGATCCTGGTCTTCCAAGAAGCAGCATGGTCGGGATGGACAGCAGGACAAGACTCAGATCAGAAATTTCAGTCCCCAAAACAGGCACTTTGGTTAGGCAAGCACTGGGTGGTGCCCTGTTTCCCTGTAGTCTGCTGTCACAAGCATGGGTCACAGGTGCAGAAGGAGGCATTGGTCCTTCCGCTTATCCCTACACTGACTCTGCCCAAAGGTCCAATAGCGCTTAGAGTGTCCGCATATGGGTTAGTGCTTATTGGACTTCACTGAACTATTTTTCCTTGTTTTTAACTTAACAAGCAGTGGTCCCTTACTAGATGCCAGATCTTGAGGATATAATAATAAAAAGTACATTGTTCTTGCCTTCAAAGGGATCACAGTCCAGAGGGAAGAGAGACCTAAAGATTAGGTGACATTAGGACAAGAACAGTGAACAGCTACTCAGAAGAGAGTAACTAGCTCTCTCTGGAAAAGTTGGGGCAGACTTGACAGTTGGCATTTGAACTTGAACCAGTGGACAGACAGGCATTTGCTGCAGTTGCAAGAATGTCAGAAGGACAGAGTTTGTACAAATGCACATAAAGCAGGAGGAATCAGGAACAACAGAGGCGTCTGGGAACTGAGATGACAGGATGAGGTGGGAAGGGAATAGCGGGGGAAAGGCCAGGGCCCGGGCCAGGTCATGAAGGGTGGTGAATGCCAGGCCAACGAGCAAGTCTCACCTTTTCCTGAGAAACGGGGCTGGTGTCCTTTACAGTTCTATCCTTCTAGGATCAGACCCAAGACTAAGGACCTGGGAGTGCCCCCCATACACACACACACACACACACACACACACACACACAGAGGCAGACAGATCCCTTGAAGTTCTCCACAGAAAAACTAATGCTGAGTAAAAAAATCATTGCTGAAGACCCCTTCATTAGAAGGAGATTGTCTTCAAAAAAATGAAGCTCAGAGGCAGGATGGAAAAGCTCCCTTACTGGTCCTGTTGCTGCAGCCTCACATGGTTACACAAGCCCAGGTTGCTATCATCAGCCATCAAGGCCATTTTCCAACCTTAACAGAGAAAAGAGGCAGCTATCTGCCTTATACTTCTGCCTGACCCAGAAGAAAGGAAAGACAGACAGACAGTCAGACAGGTAATTAAAGCTAGAGCTTTGTAGCAAATACAGACTGAGGTGCAAAAGCAAATTGGGCAGTGAGACATGAAAACACACAGCAAGAAACAAAGTGAGACAGACAGACCAACTAGTGACCCCTTGACCAAACAAAGACAAGGAGCCAGACTGAGGGATGTATGTATGTACTTAAAATAGTAATGAATAAATTCAGGACCAAAGATAATTATGAAAAAAAAAAAATCATCCTGCCCCAGTTTTGACCACCAAACAAAGAAAAGGGGTAAGAAGCACAAGGAAGTTCTCCAAGCGATGCCATGCCAGCCAGTACGGAATACTCTCTCTACCCCACATTTTCATGAGGCCAGAAGTGATGTTTGGCTCTGGAACCAATTCCTTGCCAAATACTAAGTGCTCAAATATTATCTACACCTCCTGGACTTACAAATGTATGCAGGAAGTTAACTAGGGCTAGAGAGTATCTCAGACATTCCTCCTGTTGGGGAGTGTCAACTTCGACAAACAGGAAATGAGCAAAGCTCTCAACAGAGCAATGGTGCTCATTCAGGAACAGGAACTGCAATGAGGAATGCACTTGCCATATTCAAGGACGTAAGGGAATACAAAGGCTTCTTTGTTGTTCTTGTTGTTGTTTAAGAGAGATTTTTGCAATAGGGTGCATGCATATACTCACAAGAGAGACAGAGAGAGACAGAAAGTGAGAAATCAACTCCCAGAGGGGATGGCCACCCCACAATCCTTTCTCCTCCATTTTCCTCTCAGGATTTTGGGCGCACACACATGCGCCGTGCTTGAGTTTTAAGCCACTGGGTCTGGAACTCAAACTGGTCAACTATGTGGGAGTCCAGAGACATAACTATTTCGCCATCTACTGGTCCTGAAAAGATTTTTTTTTTTTAAAGAAGAGAGATGAGCCCACAGGTGACATGAGTTAAGGTGCTAGACTTCCACATGGTAGACTGCAATTTAACTCCCAGATCTGGCAGCTTGAAACATGCTGAGTGCATGTGTGCGCATGCTCAAAATCCCAGGAAAAGAATAAAGGATGAAGGAGAAAGGACTGTGCCATTCCCCCATGGGAGCTGATTTCTCACTTTCCCTCTTACTGTCTCTCTCAGTGAACACATGCACCCTGTAGCAAAAAAAAAAAAAAAAAAAAAAAAAAAGATTGTATAAGTTATTTTAGAACAATTATCCTTAGTTCTGAAGGTCAATAACAAAGATGTCAGGCCTAGATTGAACAGGCAGTTTCTTGGCAAATATCCCCACAGAAGCAGTCCTTGGGTAAGGTTCAATGACTGTGGTTCTACCAGAGTGTGTGTGACAGTCTTGCTCTCAGGTATACTTGCATGCAAAATCATCCACCCCTACCCTACTATGGCCTGTCCCAGCTTCACTTAGGGATTAACACAAGTTGACATAAGTGACTCCATTTTGATTCTGACAACTTTCACAGGAGACAGAAGAGAACTACGACCCAACAGAAGGCTCTAGTTACCTTGGAAATAGAAGAAGGTACACACTTGCGTTTTTTTTTTACCATCTGTCAGCAATTTCTAGTTTAGCTCATTAGTATGACTGGTTCCAACTTCTTCCGTACAACCCCTTCTCCTTAGTTTTCTTTCTTCAAAAGTCTATGTTCTTTACTAACCTCCTATCGAGGAGCTCAACTCTGCACACTCTCTGCCTCAGACTTGGCCATTCTTTCTGTCACTACCTCCATGATGGGTCCTCTCATTTCAGGAGCTCCTTGGATGCACAAGTAGCTAAAACCCAAGAGCTCCTGAATCCCCTTATTCTTCCCTGAAGATACAATGATTAGAAGAAAGCAAAAAATAAACACATGAAGGCAGAAGGAAGACCGGAAAGGGCAAATGAAACTTCTACAACTTTTACCAACAAACACATATTGCCTCCACCAAGTGATAGACACATTTAAATGCATTGTCTTTTGTTGAGTCAGTGTAATTCTAAAAAAAAAAAAAAAAAAAAAAAAAATCATTCCACTTGGAATGCAGATGGAAACCCAGAGACATTAAAAAGGCCTCCAAATCTAAAACTAGTCATCAAAGAACCCTTACACTGTACTATAAAGGAGCACCACCTTCATGTCATTCCCTCTGGACTTAAAATTACAATTTACAGTAAAGATACCATGTGTGTTTTTCCCGATCCCAAGGTTAGTTAATCACTTTAAGTCCACAGACAGGGGTATCACTGAAAGGGACAACATTGAGGAGGGAGAGCCAACAGGGATACTTTAGGATAGATGCTAACTGACGTGGTTTCATGCTAGAAGGTATTGCTGTACTACAGCCTTATAAGAAAAAGGATATTCCTAAAGCCCATGAGAATTTAGAGCCAGGCAGAGGTCAAGTAGATTCATAGCTTCATTTTGCAGGCAGGAAAACTGAGATTCAAGAAAAAGCTGTAAAACTCGGGAACCAGCAGTTAGCATAATGGCTATGTCGCTGGACTCCCACGTAGTCGACCGCGGTTCGCGTCCCGGACCCGATGGCTTAAAACTCACGCCGGGCGCGTGTGCGTGCGTGCCCAAGATCCTGAGAGGAGAATGGAGGAGAAGGGATTGCGGCATGACCATACCCTCTGGGGGGTGATTTCTCGCTTTCTGTCTCTATGTCTCTCCTCTGTCTGTCTGGCGAGCACACACGCCCTATAGCAAAAACCTCTCCAAAAAAAAAAAAAGGCTGTAAAACTAGAAATAGAATCCAAGTCTCAAAGCCCACAGTATCTACTTCTTTCTTAAAGATGAGCTAAAACGGTATCCTGGCTGTTGTTTTAGAAAACAAAAACGTTTCAGAAAGTATGTGCATGGCCAATCGAGCACAATTCTGTGATCTGGAACACACTTTTACGGGGCAGTTTCAGTGTCAAGGACGTGGCCAAGGCAAGGTGTCCCAGCGCCTGTAGAAGAGGGGGACAGAAACCGGCTGTGCAGGAGGCAGGCAGCTGCCCTGGCGCTCAGAGCTAATGCAGCCAGCAGCAGTTTTGCCTGCCTAAGATCCGGCCTCCCATCTCTGGAGACCTAAAGAACTAAAACTCACGTATGACCAGAGGCAGAGAAATCACCCAGCAAGCCTTGGGCATGCTACCGGATTTGGGCAGCTCCTCTGCTGAATTTTAATGAAGTAATTAAGAGCTAGATAATAGAGATGGGGCTCTGCAGAGCAACACTCATGGACCTAACCTCTTTGATATGTTCCTGCATCAGGAAGCAACTCTATCACTAGATGGTTTCATTACTATTCCGGCCAGCTCTCTGGCTCTTAAAGTGATCTATGCCAAAGTTTGTTAGTCTTTTAAATTACCTGCTGAAGCTGCCTGGAAAAAAAAAAAAAAGAAAGGAAAAGAAAAAGAAAGAAAGAACAGCCACATTCTGGGGAAAGAGCAATGTCACAGAAAGTGCTGGAGAGATAAACCTGTTAGGCCTGCTCCTATTTCTTTCTCAAAAAATAGCATATCATATTGTACCCCTTAAATACATACAATTATTATTTGTCATTTGAAAAGACAGAAAGAATTCATCTTTAAAATGTATTCTGGGTAAGGCCACCGGTGGCAAGAGGTTTAGGTGCTGGATTCCCACATGACCGACCATGGTTTGAGTCCCAGACCCAGAGGCTTGAAGCTCACACCAGGCTCATGTGCATGCATATACAAGGTCTCCAGGAGATAACGGAGGAGGAGAAGGGATTGTGGCATGGCTATCACTCCTGGGAAGTGATTTCTCACTTTCCTTCTCTCTGTCCCTCTGTCTCTCTCCAGTGAGCACATAGACCATATGACAAAGCAAAAAAAAAAAAAAAAAAAAAAAAAAAAAAAAAAAAAAAAGTTGACTGGGTTATAAATAAGAAGCAATTATAGTGTCACTTAGTGCCTGCAGCTCTGGGGATGTGGAATTGGGCAGAAAAGGCTCAAGGCATGGCAGCCCGGAAGAGGAAGAAGCCTGTCTTTCCCTGGGATGCCTTTCTATGAGTGGGCCTCCTGGCAGATACCTTGACTACTGGACGACCCAATGGGCCATCCCTGGCCCAGATTAGAAATAAAGAAACAATGCTTGGGGCCCATTAGCTTCATTCAGAGAACCCTAATCCTCTACCCTAAACCACCCGATATTCCCTGTCTTTGCTGTCTGCCTGCAGCCATTAGAAAGTAGCCCAGCTGTTTTGCAACACTAAGCCTTTATTAATTACAATCGGCCTTTCCCTGGAAACAGAACCACTGAAATGTTCAATCCTTTGGAGGGCCTGGGTAGAGAAACAGAATGGGGCAATGTCCATTTAGGCATAAGGATGGCTGATAAGGAAATGGCAGGAAGCAGTCTCCAGAGGCTCATCTCCCTGGGAAGTCCCAAGGCATCATTTTACCTTCCAAGGGCACAGAGTCACCACAACCAGCACTCTTAACAGCCATGTGTTCCCTCTCCCCCAGGGTCAGGGAACAGAGGCCTGCTTTCCTTTTGGCTCACCTACTATATTCTTCTGTTCTCTTCACCTCCCTATTTTTCAAGCCCCACTTGAAACTTCATCTTATTCAGGAAAGCTTCCTCATATAATCATAGAAGCTTAGAATTAGGACTTCAGAATTCAATCTGTCCCTATTCTCTATCTCTCTTCTATTTTATCACTTTAAAGAATCCTTATAAAGAAGATCCAGTTTCTTTTAGAACACTACCAAGGGCAGGGAGCTTACTATTTCACAAATTCAGTGTCATGACGATATTTCTTGTTGTAATAACACACTTCTACTGAGAATTCTGTTTGCTGACTTACTTAAATGCATTAAAAACAGCTGTCTGGTGTGGCAACAAGAGGCTAGCATGAAGGAGCCTCATGGTGATAATACAGTTCTTTGTCTTGACTGACAATAGTCATTACATGAAACTGTGCGTGGATCCCCCGCCCCCACAACACACACACACATGTGCACGCACACACACACACACACACACACACACACACACAGTGCATATAAAACAAGCTATGTGGATCAAAATGATGTCAATTTCCTGGTATATGCAAGAGGCGTCCCTATATATTGGGTCATTGGACAAGTCATGACACATTTTTGCATAGAAAAATACATCATGACTTTTCCAAAGGCCCAATATTTACTTGTTACTTCTTGCAAGTCTATGGTTACTTCAAAATAAGAAAATTTTAAAAGTAGTAAAGATTACTGAGTGCCAGGCACTGTTTAAATATGTTTTAGGTATTAACTCACTTGACTCTGACAACCACTGCATATTCCCTACTCTCTACATGGAAAAACCTAAGCACAGAGAGATTAAGTCACAACCCAAGGTCACACAGCTAGTAGGTGCTAGAGCTGTGACCAGAACACAGGCTGTTCATGCCAGGGCATACCTGCTGACCACCACTTTGCCTTACAATGCTATATCTGGCAGGAGGAAGATGAAGTAAACTTCATCTGCCTTAATATACTATATGGACAATCCTCAATTTCCTATGGTTCGATTTATGACTTTTCAGCTTTGAATGGTGTGGAAATAATAGGCATTCAGTAGAAACTGTACTTCAGATTTTGATCTTTTCCCAAGTCGGTGATACATAGGTCAACACCCTCGCCATGCCAGGCAATAGCAGTGAGTCATTCTATTCCTTGCTTTGGTGCAGTATTCCAAAACCACACGAGATATACAATATTCTATTACAAAATAAGCTTTGTGTCAGATGATTTTTGCCCTACTGTGGTTTAAGCTTTCTGAGCATATTTAAGGTCAACTAATCTAAGTGTTCTGAGCACATTTAAGGTAGGCTTGGCTAAACTATGATGCTCAGTAGTTGAGGTGTATGAAATGCATTTTTGACGGAACAGAATTTTTAACTTACAGAGGGTTTGTCAGGACATAACCATGCAGTAAGTCGAAGAGCATCTGTATTAGTCATTATAACCATTATATTAACAGCTAATACCTATACAGAATTCTGTTACTCAGAGGGCTTTCACATACTCTTAAATTATGTGAGCGTCATGACAACTCTGTAAGGCAAGTTTTTATTTCCTCAATTCCCAAATGAGAACACCAATCTTTGAGCCTTTATGCCCCATATTTTGGGCCCAGATCACCTGCTATACCCTGTCTTTGCTGTCTGCCTGCAGCCATTAGAAAGTAGCCCAGCTGTTTTGCAACACTAAGCCTTTATTAATTACAATCGGCCTTTCCCTGGAAACAGAACCACTGAAATGTTCAATCCTTTGGAGGGCCTGGGTTGAGAAACAGAATGGGGCAATGTCCATTTAGGCATAAGGATGGCTGCTTAAGGAAATGGCAGGAAGCAGTCTCCAGAGGCTCACCTTCCTGGGAAGTCCCAAGGCATCTTTTTACCTTCCAATGGCACAGAGTCACCACAACCAGCACTCTTACAGCCATGTATTCCCTGAGGCCCCAAGAACCAGCTTGTATGATTCATTGCCTACTCTCAGTCTCATCCCAAACAAAGAGGAAAAGGAGTGTCAGAAGCAGATGAGCAGGTTTTGTCCTAACAAGGGAGGATTTAGAGAACCTATTTAGGGGGATAAAGGCGGAGAGTTAGAGGGAACACACAGAACTTCCTACCAGAAAGTAGTGACAGCCTAACACAGCATTTGATATTTTATCATTACCAATCCATTCCTCTGCCAAGAGAAGACATTTTCAACTCCTAGAATCCCCAAATATCTCAGAGGGTTATTTTTCACATCTGTGTAGAATCTGGTTAATGGGCATTAGCTGCCAGCCAGCCTTTGCTGGGATTAACTATCACAGTGGTGCCTAATATTATTGGGGTTGGGGAGAGGAGAAAGGACTGTGAAAGGAGTGGAGAATGGAGTATGAGCAGAGGAAGGAGCAGGGCCTTTAATTACATAGTCAAGAGTAGTTTCTATTCTTCATCGCAAAAGGATGACAGTCTGCAAACCAGAAGGAGGGCCCTCAGAAGAAGCTGACCACGTTGGCATCCAGTCTACAATTGTGAGAAATAAATTTCTGTTGTTTAATTTGCACAGTCCATGATATTCCGTAGGATTCTAGACAGACTGACAGCAGAAAATGATATGTTCTAGGTATATTCTTTATCCTCAAAGAACAAAAGCTACAACATTGTTCATTGGGTCAGGACATTTCTAAAAGTCCTCTTGGAGTTGGCCTTGCCCTGGGTGGGCTTGTCCTAACAGCCTCTTCTCTTAGTTGCATCTTGGATTCTCCTATGAAAAGCCCTATTTCTATAAATTAGCCCTCTTTGGCCAGTCGTTGTTTCAATTCATTTCAGTGACACCTAGCGTATACTTATGAACCAGCTACTCTGAACAGGATACCATGTTGGGTGTTGGAGCAGAAAGGGAAGAAATCATGCTGATCTAGCATTCTCTGCTCTCCCAGGGAAAAGACAATAGAGCATTCTAGTCCAAAAGAAGTCTGAGTCCCTCTCCCCAAGAGCCTTGCATCAGAGTCTGTAGCCAGCCTGTAGCTGACCAATACTAATAGGACACAGAGTCCACTGATAGGCAATATGATAGCCACACCCAGATCAATAAGGCATATAATCCTCCTCTAAAGGGATGTACTCCAAAGTCACCTGGCAAAGCTCATGAATATATCATTTTGTTATAGGAAAGAAGAAAAGAGTTAAGATCAATAATCCATCTTGCCAGTCAGTAATAACTAATTTACTGCTTGAGACAAGTCCCCCAAACCTCAGATGCCCCTGAAAAAGCAGGGTCTCTGAGGCCCAAGACATGAGACAGAATCAATTGGCCAATCAGTTACACTTCCCTTCCATTGTGGCCTAGCACAACAATGGCCCATTGTAACGAGGAAGCAGCTGTGGACACAAAGGGAAACATCTTTCATTGTGTCTTCTTGGCTTTGTTCCAGGCCCCAGTAGAATACAAACCAAGATCTTAGACATCCTTCTTGCAGAAATAAAGTGAATTAGCTTTATAGAAAACCTGGCAACCAGAAAAAGTTGGGTAATAAGATCAAATAGCTTGGGGCCAGACCTCCATATCTATCCTCCTCCAAGGTCCTCAGGGGTACAGTTTCCTGGCCTCAGGAACATCTAGAATCACCCAGTTTTTATGATCAAAGCTTTATATTCATAAACGTCATTTTCTGAGGGGCTTGGTATGTGCCAGACACCATGTAAAATATCCTATTTTGATATTCTCTTCTGAAAGATGCTCTGTGAGGTAAGCATCGACACTACTTTACAAATGGGGTTCAAAGAGATGGGATAATTGTTAGACTCAATTCTAAGGTCTTGAGCAACAAGGTTGGGATCACCAACACTACCTCCTGCCTTATCATTCCCATCTCTGTGCAGATGGCTCCAGGGCCATATAGTTGACCACCATATAAGGGCAGGGAAGGAGAAGAGTGAGTGTTCACAGTAGAATCAGAACCTGTCCAACAGAGAAGGATGCCACAATGCTTGAGAAACTAGTGAGTTCAGCATGCACTGCAACAGGCAGTTGTTCCCACCCCCCTATTCTTCAACCTACTCCACCTTCCAGGTCATGCAGTATCTCGTATCTGGAGTTACTGGGTCCATTGACATGTCCCATAAAGCATTAGGCCTAGAGGGATCTGGAGGGATGGAGCATATGAGAATCTCCTCATAGGATGATCTAGCTAACATTTTAATGATCCTAAAGTCAGGAATTCCAAAATGACCAGACCCCTGCATACACAAGGCTGCCTCTTGTTAGAATCCATCCATCAGCAGGTGTTATCTATCATCTAGGTGATGAAGACGTAGCAGCTTGAACCGTAGTCTCAGCCTTCACAAAGTACCCAATTTGGATGGAGAGACAAGGCTCGCACAGAGGTAAGCTAAGGATGTCATGCTGTGGACAGAGAGACGAAGCAAGTAACACAGACATTCAGAGCAGCAGGAAGCCACATGCAGGAGAGAGATCACCTGCAATTGCAGGCTCGTAAAAATGGCAAAACCCTAACAGGATCCCAAATGAGATATACATCTATTTGAGTAGAGAAAAGGGTCACAGAATTTTTAAGTGTGAAACACCACATAAGCATGGGTTTGGTGATAAGATATGCAAACTGTAAATTTTAAGCAATGGCAGAATGGGCCATTCAATCCCACTATGAAATGATGCTGTCTTCTTAGGCTTGATATTAGTTTAAAATAAAATAAAACCATTTCCCGCTTGATTACAGTTAGAATCAGAGAAGGATTTTCGGTCTGACCTCAGTAGTGTTTAAAATAGTGGAAAAGAACAGATAAGGCATTGAATAAAATAAATGTTTCCGATCTCAATCCAGTTACTGTTGAATGCAGCAGCGGATTGGAAAGGTAGGTCGCCTCTGGCATTCTCAGCCATAAGAAATTTAACGATGGATGAAAATGGATAAAATCAAGATGCTCTGATAGAATGGAAAGGCTTCAATATCTCAGAAAATTAGGAACCTTGTAACAAATTTTACAATGGCTGGATTATAGCTAAATAGGATTTTAAGTCTATTGTAAATGAAAGAAAATCTAATTTAACTGGGCCACATCATTTTTACTGAAATGCGATAAATGCTAATTTCCTTCCTGGGCACCAGTGATTTGGCTTGTGATAGGTGTTTGTGAGGTGCTCAAGGCTGACCTGTCTCAAGCTGGCTTTTTCCAGTCCTAAGGCTGAGTCTGGAGTTCACAATTTTTCAGATTCAGCGTGTAGAGGACATTTAAAGGAAGCAATCAAAGTTTTCCCTACTTTGCTCCAGGACCTCCTTACTACCTGCCTAAGGACATTTAGCCACTTTTTAGAACCATCTCTCTTTACAACTTCAACCTGAACAGAGTGGCAAGATATTATCTCAAGCATTCAGTTTTAAGATCTCTCCCTGTTTACATTTTTGTTATGCCTGTCTGTGTTCTAAGCAAAGTGAAAACATCCAAAGGCGAAGTTCTCATCTACACAAAAGCCACAGGACAGAATAGGGCAAGACCATGGCAGACCATGAGCCATGGGCATGGCTGCTGTACACGGTATCAGGTAGAAAGGAATGTATTTGTGTGTATTACTGAAATGTCCAAGCTTTCCAATTTTGCAGAAATATTCTCCTTTAACATCCACATAAATTAACCTAAGTTCCTATTTCATTTTCCCACCACACTGCTTCCTTGGGAATTCAAGTATGTGGTTGTTGCTAGTCCCCAAGGCAACTGCAAACCACAGTTTACAGTAGGTTTTATAGTTAGCCAACTTCCCTGAACACTAGCGAATATCATAACTAAGAAGAAAACTAAAAACCTACATACCCTAAAATCTACTAGCTGTATCCCACAGCACACCTTTACTGACCCTTTCTCTCCTAGTCTTAGCCCTGGTGCTGAAGTCTGTCCTTGCCCGCATCAGGTCCCTCCACTGACTTGTCTTTGCCCTTTCCCCAAAATCCCTGTCTTTAAAACTATCTAATAATAAAAATCATGTTCAAACTATAGCTAACATTGACTGAGCACTACCATGGAATGCTGTTTTAGACCCTTTGTCCGCACTAATTCATTTAACCCTCCCAACAGTTATATGAGACCAGTTATACTGTTATATTCAGATTTTAACAGATGAGGATCCTAAAAATACAAACAGTCAAGTAAATTATCCCAGGCTTAGAGAGCTCATAAGTAACAGAGGTAAGAGTTAAACCTAGAAGTCTGAATCCAAAGACTGTGGTCTCAATTACTTTCTTAGAAACCACACATCCTAACAACAATCTCTACACCCCAGGAAGAGTCCCTTTCAAAATTATTTTATTATGAGACGTAGAGAGAGATTTTTGACAGGGTCAAGACATTGTGATCCTTGGGTCCAGACTGCAAGTTATCTAGGACTAGAAGTGCACCACAGAGCCTGGTCTGCTCAAGTTGGTCTACGATCTGAATCCAGGCCTCCCACGTGGCCCCCACCTCACATACAACATCCTACCATTTGCACCATGATGCCACTGTGGCTGGGCCTTTTTAATTTTTTTTTCCTTTATGAGACAGAGATAGGGAGAGAAAGGCTGAGAAAAGGAGAAAAGGATGGAAATAACTCTCTTTAACAGGTTCTTTCCATGCCTTGATCCTCCTACCCCAGTCTCTCAGCTAGCTAGGACTACAAGTGTGTGCAACTGATGGAAGATTCCTTTTATTTTTAAATATAAGGCAGTTTAGTTCTCTGTGATGGTTAATTTTTATGTTTCAACTATGGTGCCCAGCTGTGTGATCAAATACTAGTCTAGATATTTCTGTGAAGGTATTTTTTAGAAGTAGACCTGGAGTAAGTCAGTAAATAAGTACATACAATTTAAATAAGTAAATAAGTAATTCCGTAAAATCACTAAGTTAGTACACTATGAATACATAAATCAGATTACTCTGTATCATGTGGATATGGCCCTCGTCTAATCAGTTGAAAACCTTAAAAGCAAAGAACAACCTTCTCTGAAGTTAAAATAATTATCCTCAAGACTACAACACAGAAACCTTGCCTGAGTTTCCAGCCTGCTGCCCTGGAAAATTAAGACTCAGCATTGCCACATCAACTCTTATCTGAACATCTAGTCTACCAGTCTGCCCTAAACACTGAGCACTTACTAGCCTCTTAATTGCAAGAGCCAATTTCTTATACTTTCTCCCTTTCCTCCGTCTCTGTCTCCCCATCCCTCCCTCCTCCTCTTACTCTGAGAGAGAAAGAAAAAGAGAGACAGTGAGAGGGTTTCTCGAGGCACACGCAGCTTACTCTTCGGTAGATGTCCCAGTGCCTGCTCTGAGGACTGGTCTTTTGCTTCTCTACTGTGGACACCAAGACCTCCGCATGTTTGGTAGTGCTCACCACATTTCACCTAATGGAAAACCCCTCTGGATGTGGCACAGGCCACATCACATGTAGACCAGAGCAATGCTCAGACCTCTCTCTGCTGGAAAGAACTATGAACCTTCTTCCCCTTGGTGAAAGTTCCACCAGGAAAGCATGGCAGAAGATGTGGCTTTACTTCCCCTCTCATTCTTTTCATTCCTGCCTCTATTTTATCCTATCTGGAAAGGATATCTATGACATAACATTTACACTTGGAGTGGCATTCCATTTAAGAAGATTTTAAAGACTTCAAAGATCTAAGCCTACCTCAATGTTATGGTTCTACCCCTATTCTTCTAGAAAGTAGGTAGAAATCTTGCCTCCTTGTCCCAGAGCCTGCTAGAGCCAGGAAGCTTGGGCCTCTAGTGAGGGATATAAAAAGAATGAGAAGATAAAAGACTCCTAGATGTCCATTCAAGGATAGCACTATAAAAACCAAAAGGCAATTTGATCAGAGGGATGAATGTGTTTTACCTAATTCTATGGAAAATCTGTATGTTTGTGATTTACTAAGAGTAATAATGTTTTCTTTCTGGTAATGTCTTTATTTATATGCCCATCTAGATGTTGTAGAGCCCAATGGATTAGTTAGTGTCTCAGGGTAAGCTCAGAGTCTAGTTTGGAACAGGAAGATTGAGATCTATATTAGTCTATGTGTATATGTGTGTGTATACATATATTTGTATATGTGTATATATTACATATATATATATATGCATGTGTATAGATAGATATGCATATATACATATATATGAGAGAGTGAAGGTATGGTTTAGATTTATATCAGTCTGAGGCATGGAAATTACCATCTGGCAAGTGGAATCTAACTGTCTTCCCCTAAGGGATAAGATGTGCTGCTCACACACTCATACATTTACCCCACCTCCTGGATTTTGTTAGTCCGTCCTCTTTCCCCAGCTCACTCTCCAACTCTCATTCTCAACTGTCCATCCCATGCCCACCACCCTCCTAATACATTCCCACTCATCCATTCTGCTCCATCCTGCTGGCCTCTGTGCTGTCCCTCAAAGAGTCAAGCAAGCTCTTTCTGCCCAAAGGTCCTGTCAGTTGCTTTTCTCCACCCCTCATGGTCCTTTCTCAGGTTGCTTCCTGCCTCAGTTCTGCCCGCTATTACAATTTCTGCCTGACTATCACCTTCTCAGTTAAGTCTTCCCTTTGTAAAAAAGGATCTCCCCCTAATTCCCCTATTTTTTTTTTGTTTTCTTTATAGGACTTTAAAAAAACTGAAAGTGGAAAATAAATATGTGTATGTAAATATATACATAAATGTGTATGTTAATTGTCCATAGAATGCCACTAGGATGAAAACTTCATAACATCAGGGTTTTTTTTTTTTTTTCCCCTTTTGTCTAATCCTATTTTCCTGAAAATCTAGAAAAGTGTTTGGCGTATTATATAGGGTACTCAATTAGATAAAGGAAAGTTTTGGGTTTTATATGATTTAATATAAAGATTCAGCTTTTTTATACTTCATATAAGGGAGTCCATATCCCTACTATTAGCTACAGGATAATCCATCACAAACCTATTGGTTTTGGGGGGCTGCCTTTACCTTACATTAAGTCCCCACACTGACATGCATTGGTTTGTGAGTTTTCTCTTTTGTTCCTGTTCCTCTTTGCTCCTCTTTGTAAAGCTGACAGTTATTCATAGGCCTAATACACGTTTTAGGAAGTTTGTTAAAATTTTCAGACTCTAGCTTGAATATTGATGGAGGATTTATAGATTAGCTTATACCTAACATTAATCATGTTCATCCATGGACATGAAGACTCCATCCACTTATCTAGACTTTTATGTCCTCCAAAAATTGTTTCAAATATAGTGCCTAAGGAACTTCTGCATTGTTTGTTAGGTTAATTTTTGGGTATTTTATATATTTATACCTATTATCAATATCTTATTTTCTAGTAGATTATTGCTGAGCTAAAAGAAAGTTATTGATTTCTATAAATTGTTCTTGTGTCTAGGAAAACAAGCTGTCTGATCAGTGCTAATAGTCCATCTCATATTTTAAAGAGTTTCCTAGGTAAAATACCATATCATGTACATATATTGGCAGTTGATCTCCTTTTGATTTTTAGTCATATTACTTATACTTTAATCATTTAAACCTGCCTTTTCAAAATACAGTACCTTCAGAATGACCATGGGCCTTTTCCTGTGTGTTATAGCTGTTGTGCATAGTTTTCAGAGACTTCTTATGTGATTCCGATATGTTCTTTTACATCTGTCCTACACGAAGAAGTACTGCTCTACTTAGCACCTCATGTGGGCTCTGCACTGGAAAATTTTTTAAAAATGGTGGAGGACATAGACTTTGCCCTTGAATCACTTACTGTCTCAGTGGGGAGACAACACATGTACTGAAAACCATCAGAATATTAAGTACTAAATTTTCTGGGAAATTATACACATTGAAGAACATTAAAATAAATGCTGTAGGAGACAATCAGAAACAAAGAACAGCTTGGTCGTGTGTAACTATTAGACCTGGTTTTTATAAAGGACAGTAAATAAAATGGAATTCTGGGGAACCAGCAGTTAGCGTAATGGCTATGTCGCTGGACTCCCACGTAGTCGACCGCGGTTCGCGTCTCGGACCCGGTGGCTTACAACTCACGCCGGGCGCGTGTGCGTGCGTGCCCAAGATCCCGAGAGGAGAATGGAGGAGAAGGGATTGCGGCGTGACCATCCCCCCTGGGGGGTGATTTCTCGCTTTCTATCTCTCTGTCTCTCTCTGTCTGTCTGGCGAGCGCACGCGCCCTATAGCGAAAAACCTCTCCATGGAATTCTGCCTATTCCTTTGGGAAGAAGGTCTAAGCTGGTCATTTTGACTATCCAGTTTATTTTCCAGTCAAGTTTTCTGTGAGTAAAAAATGAACCGCATTGACAGAGGAAGTAAAAAGGGAGCAAGGACTTCTAATTTTTAAAGTCATTTACTTCAAATTAAATAGCTCTGACACAATTGTCTGAATTGAAGTCCATGACTCACTCAATCCATGCCATGTATGTGTACACACGTGTGTGTAGGAGTGTGTGTTTGTGTTTATGCTTAAAAAAGACATTATAAGATGGGATCAGCAGTTAGCGTAATGGCTATGTCGCTGGACTCCCATGTAGTCGACCACGGTTCTAGTCCTAGACCCAGTGGCTTAAACTCACGCCGGGCACGTGTACGTGCGTGCCCAAGATCCTGAGAGGAGAATGGAGGAGAAGGGATTGTGGCGTGGCCATCCCCCCTGGAGGGTGATTTCTCGCTTTCTGTCTCTCTGTCTCTCTCTGCCTTTCTGGCGAGCGTACGCACCCTATAGCAAAAAGGTCTCAAAAAAAAAAAAAAAAAAAAAAAAAAAAGACATTATAAGGAAGTAGGACCTTGGCTTTCAACAGGCTAAGCATGAGAATTCTGCTCAAGCACAAGGTGTAAATAGACTAGTGTTTTTATTTTCCAAGTGTATTAGGTGATTTTTATAAAAACATGCAGTATTTCTGGAAGTAGAGACAGCCAAAAACTTAGCTCTATATCTATGCTCACCCAAATAACCCCCCGCCCCCAGCAAATGTATGAGATTCTAAGATTTGCACTTCCATTTTATACTCATTACTGGTTCTATGTTTACCTTCTTTTTTTTAGTCTCCTTCAAAAGTATATTATCTGATTTAAATTTATATTGGAACAAGCCAGGAACAAATAAAATATTAATTTCTAGCATCTCCTAAGTGATTCTTGAAGTGTAGACTCCTGACTGGCAACACCAACATCACCAGAGACCTTGCTAAAATTGAAAAATCTCAAGTTCCACCTCAGAAATACTGCATCTGAAATTCTGGTGACAGTGTCCACTACTAATCTATATTTTAATTAGCCTTCCACTGATTCTGATGCAGGCTAAAGTGAGAGAACCACTGTCCTAAGAGGTGGCAAACCTAACAGTGCTGTAGGAATCATGAAGGAGGCCCTAAAAGAAGAGCAGGTTGTGCTTAAAAGCTGAACTGGTAGGGTCAGCAAGTGACATAGTGACTAAGGCATTGGGCTCCCACATGGCCAATCACTATTTGAGTCCCAGTCCTGACAACTTGAAAATCACACTGGAGACAGGTGCAGGCATGCCAAAATTCCCAAGAGGAAAATGGAGGAAAAAGGCCTGCCACATGGCCATCCCCCCAGGGGGTGATTTCTCTCTGTCTCTCTCTGGCAAGTGCATGCACCCTATGGCAAAAATCTTAAAAACAAAGAAAAAAAGCTAGACCAACCTTGGATTAACTTATTTGGTCACCTTTTAACACTTTGGAAAATTTTAATTTATCATGTGACTTCCACTAATTATAAACAACTCCCTAAAGATTCATCAAACTATGTTGAAACGTCAGTATTTAATTGAGGCATTGGTGTAAATTTGGTTTATTTTCATTGAGCATCCTTAGCCCACAGTTTTGGAATTGCAATAGGGCATCTAAAATTCCTCTGGTTACAGAAAACCTGACAATTTGGATCAGCCATTTTCTACCTCATCAGACCTAATGCTCCTTTACTATCCTGAAGTGAAATTCAAAGATAATATAATCTTCCTGTGTATACTTTTTAGATAATAAAATGTCTTACTGGTACTATAAATCAGAAATTTTTAAAAAATAAATTATGATAAAATAACATGCATTTTAGTGAATGAATGCTTGGGTGTACCTCTCAAGAACACATAAAGCATAAAGTACTTCCCTATGAATGAAATCCCTAAAACAAATTGATGCATTGATAATTCATTTATTATCAGCAGCACTGCTGTCAATGATGATATTTTCCAAAATGATGGAAAATACTTGGCAAAATGATGAAAAACACATGGAAACATTCCAAACAAACAAAAAAAAAATTTCCCTTACTTTACATGGTAGTAACATACCTGGAAAATCCAGTGTGTGGAAAAATGGTACAAAATAAATTTTATAATTATATGTGGAATGGCGTTTTTTCCAGGCTCAAATAATAAACATGTTTTTCATCTATCTGAATATCTAGTCATTTATTCAAAACTCATGAAGCCATAGAATTGCACATCATGTTACAGATGCCTACCATACCTGGTTTATAGCCAGCAATGTCAGCGACCCCCTGATCACTTTGATAGCCAAAAGTGCCCCCCAAATTTCCAAAACAACCCTTAGGAAGAAGTAATACCGCCAGTAATCTAGAAAACTCTGTCAGAACAGTCATTCATTACTTACTCAACAAGCTGAATGTTTTACCAGCACGGTGTTTGCTAAGCAATGGGACCAAAGAGCTTCCATTCTATCAGGAGATGTGGAATACACACAATCATCCAGAGACCACAAGGTAATAGTACCTAAATAACACTATGCATCAAAATGCTATATGAACTACAAGAGCCCTTAGGATGGACACCTCACTTTTGTGGGAACTCAATGACTACATCACAGAGGGTGCTCCTTGGCACTGAAGGATGGACTGGATATAAACACAAGATAGTGATGGGCATTCCAGAAAGAATCAGGGCTTGAAAGAAAAAAAGAAAGAAAGAAACATTCTGACATGTTTGGGAAAGATATTCCCAAAGACATTCTGTTGTTTTCTGAGTTCCTGTTGAAGGCCCCTGAAAGTCCAAAAGGCTTCTCTTTTCTTATTACCATTGACAGGGAGGCTTCATAAAGTTATCTTTCAGACACGCAAAGTCATACACTTCACAGTTTCTATATAATTCCCTCTTCATGTTCTTCAAAAAATAAAAGGCTTTACAGAGCAATCAAGTTTTTGAGGTATGTTTTGGTGGCCCATGAATCTTAAGTAGCTTAAGGATATAAGACTCTTATTCCAGAGGCCACCTGACCCTATAGGTAAAAGACATCTAAGGCCTTTCTTCACATTTTATCTATCACTCCTGTTCACTGGAATCTTAACACATTCCATATGCCTGCCTTTTTAAACCCCCTATGTCTAAGAGGACATAACTCTCCTTCCTCTGAGTCTCCACAGCCCCTACCTATTCTTTACATTCGGTCACACATACATACTCAGTGATGTCTGAATTCTTCACCTCATCTCCACAGGATATAGGGAGATCAAAAGGACAGAGCCCATGTGGAATCATGTCTCTCTGGGTTGACATATTTGTACTCTCATCCATATGTATTCTAACAAGTAATGTCAGCCCTCTGTCTTAGACCATGGCATACCAACATGAAAAGCTCTATCATAGGAAGCCAAATGATCTTTGTATAATCCAATAAAGGAAGGAAGCAGAGGAGTTTGTGGTCCAAGGCAAACATAATGAGTGGGAATTGAAGCATGGGTTGAGAACCAGAACTCTGTCAATCTACCCAGGAACAAAATTAGCTCGTTGCTATGGAAAATAGATGCTCAGATAACATTATTTATTTCTCTACCAGCCAAGAAAACTGGCTTGCCACTATCTATTGTTTAAAAGGCATCCTTTCATTTTCTAAAGAATGGGGGAGCCAAATAATGTGGTGATACCAGAAGGAGGGTTTGAGGGCTGCATACAGATTCCGTAGATCCGCCAGGAAACTGCTGTGTTCAGGGAAATAGCACCTAACATTGAATTGGATCATCTTGATAAAGGAAGACCTTCTTCTAGGCCAGGACAGCCATAGATGACTAGTAAAATAAGGAGACATTGCTGTGTCTTTGTATTATTAATCTTTAAATCTCTTCAAATAATTTTCTTTGTCTTTTTTTCTTCAGGTTTTTGTCATAAAGTGTGTGTGTTTGCCAGACAGGAGAGATACAGAGAAATATAGAAAGAAAGATAGTAAAAAATCACTCCCCAGAGGGATGACCACACTAAAATCCCTTCTCCTCTCAAGATTTTGGACATGTACACATGCATGCCCATCATGATGTTCAAGCAGCCGGGTCTGGCTTGAACCATGGTCAGCCATGTGGGAGTCCAGCATCTTAACCGCCATACCATCTGCTGACCCCTCAAACAATTTGGTTAAGGACAGGCACTACTTCAGTTCAATGACCCAGCCTTCTCCAGCTAAAAGCCCTTCCTTACCACATCAAATGGACCATGTTATCAAGTGTCAAGCTCCTTAGGGGTAGGCATCATGTCCGGAGCTTTAGTTAAAGATCCTATAAAAGAACTGTGGCTTTAAAATAATTATTATGTATCATTCTTATGGTTTCATGATTTATCTTTAAATGAGAATATTCCTTTTTTATTATTAAAAGCAATGCATCTTCTTTATTTTAATAAATCCAAAAGATACTGACCTATATATAGAGAGAAATATAAGTACCCTGAAATCCCAGCTTTCAGAGATAATTAGCATTAATATTTTTTTGCTATTTCTATGTATTTCTATGTATATATACATGAATACTCTTAAAATGGGGTCATTCTCTACATACTATTAAGCTGACTTTCTTAACATGATATATTGTGGGCATGTTTCCATGTAGGTATGAAAATAATGACCTTGTTTTTAGACAGTTTTGTGGAATCTCATCACATGGATGTAAGATAATTTATTTACTCAATCTCTATGGATCGGCATGTAGATAATTTTTACTTTTTGTTAACATAAACACTGCTATAAACGAAAGCCTTTTACATAAATCCTTGCACATTTGTACAGTAATTTATTTAAGATTCATTTCTAGAAATAAGTCATTGCTAGTTGAAATGTTATGCACACTTTGTTCATTTACTTTAAACTTTTAATGCATTTATTTCATGAAAAAGAAAGAAAGGTAGAGATAGAGGGACACTCCCAGCAGGGTCCTCACAACCAATCCTCTCCCTGTCTCAGCCAGCTCAGGTCACAGGCACATGCACACCTCCGATCTTATACAGGGAGGCCCTGGGATTAAAAACTGGGAATTCCCCCATATGAGTTCAATTATGTAACTGCTGCACTACCACTGGCCCCAAGCACAGTTTAAACATTGTTAAGCATTGCACAACTGTCCCCCAAAACTGGGCAGTTTGTGTTTTCACATCAGAAGTTGAAATCCTTATTTGCTTATATAATGTCAACAGTGAATATTATCAAGACTTTAATCTTCATCAATACGATAAGTGAAAAGTTATAAACAATTGTTTTAAGTTCTATCTTTGATTTGTGGAGAATTTTTTCATGTACTTGTTGACTTTTTTTCCTTTGATCAATTACTTTTACATGTATTTTACCCATTTTCCATCAAGTTGTTTATCTTTTTGCTACTGGCTTGTAAGAATTATTTGTGCATTTAAATGTACATTTAAGATGTTAACTTATTGTATGCGATGTTCCAGTTTGTGCCTTGCATATAGTAGTTACACAATAAATACTGGTTCACTGAAAGAATGAATGTTATAGTTTGCCATACAGAAATTATATATTTACTTTACATAGTTTATAATTTCTGTATGGCAGACTATAACATTCATTCTTTCAGTGAACCAGTGTGTATGTGTATATATATACATATATATACATATATATATATATATATATATATATACCAGTATGTATGTATGTATGTGTGTGTGTGTATATATATATATATATATTGCTGGTGATTTCTGGCCTCTGTGCCAAAAAGGAAGATTAAAAAGAAGTATTCTTCTCATAATATAAGTTTTTTATAAACTTAATCTCAGAACCAGCAGTTAGTGTAATGGCTATGTCGCTGAACTCCCATGTAGTCGACTGCAGTTCGAGTTCCGGACCCAGTGGCTTAAACTCATGCCAGGTGCATGTGTGTGAGTGCCCAAGATCCCTAGAGGAGAATGGAGGAGAAGGGACTGCAGCATGGCAATCCCCCCCGGGGGGGTGATTTCTCGCTTTCTATCTCTCTGTCTCTCTGTCTTTCTGGCAAGCACACACGTCCTATAGCAAAAACCTCTCCAAAAAAAAACTTAATCGCTAATCCATTTGAGCTTTATTAATGTGTAAAATGGTGCTCTAATGCAGACCAGTTCTTCTAAAATCATTGATTGGAAATCAACATTTTCACCACTATTAGAAGTGTTAACTTAATCATATACAAAACTCTCACATTTTCTGTTTATGAATGTTCTCTCTTCCACTTATCTGCCTATTCCTATGTCAGCACCACATAATTGCCATTACATCTACTTCCTGTATACTTTGTTCCCAAATTCATTTTCCAAAGTATTTCTTCCCTTTATTATTCAAATCCTTCTTCAGAAGGAAAGTAAGAATCAATCTGTCAATATTTTTTAAAACTTGGAATTTGTATTAAATTAGCATTAAATGTATAGACTCTTATAGCCAGAATTGACATTTTCATAGAAGTCTCCCACAGTGGAAGAAACACAAATCAAAATCAACTCCCAGCATCACTTTGCATGGCTCTGAATTTATTTGTCATTTTTAGGCTAAATATAATAGTCGATTAATTACCATAAAATTATTATATCCATTTGACACCAAAGATTGAATGTTAATTATAAAACAAATTAATTCTGGATTGACATTTGTTTCAAGTGATTTGATGACAGCTTCATTAAAATATGACACTTGGTGGAAGACATGTCCCCTAATAATAAAAATATTTCTGACACACCCCACTTCCATAGATAAAATTCCCGCAGGAGTGGAGCCATGATGGATTGACACTTTCCGGTATAGATGACGATAATAATAGTGATGACTGCTGAGATTATAAAGAGTGTGTGCAGATTTATTGTTGGCAAAAACTTGAGTATGCTGTAACTTCCTTAATCTTTCTAGAAAAACGGGGATTATAAGAATAGAAAGTTCCAATGGTGTTACTGCCAATAAATGAATGAATGAAAATTTAAAAAAAAAAGAATATTGCCTTAACTAGGGGTTTTTTGGCAATTTGATAGGGTCCAATTTAGACCCACCCTGAAGTTCTTTTATTGCTCCCTGTCTAATACACATTAAGATATTAAACAAAATAGGAGAAAAATCTCTAAAATACTAATTGAAAGCAGGTGATTTCTATGCTAGAAAAGCCTATCACACAAAAATCTGTGCCTGATGTGGTTTAAAATCTAACTGAAGGGACTAGACTTGGATACAAAAATCGAGAATCCTGTGACATCCCAACAGTCTTCCTGACTGCCTGTCTTTTAATCCTCAACAAACAGAGGGGAGTACATGACCAAGTGCCAGGTCGCAAGGCACAGCCTTTAAGCTCTACACAGTTTTAGGAAAGGGAAGTCTAGGAGGAAGGAAAAGTCTAGGAGGCAAAAAGATCTCAGAAAGATTCTACAAATCGGGACACAGTCATGTAGTCTTAGAAGTATTGATAGAAATAAGCAAGACAAATATGGGATCAATGGCGTCTGGTTGGAGATTAATGAAAGACAAAAACCGATATATAAGGGCCAGTAGATGGCGTAGCAGTTACGTCACTGGATCCCACATGACCAACCGTGTTTCGAGTCCTGGACTCAGTGGCTTGCAAATCATACCAGCTGCATGTGTGTGCATGCCCAAGATTGCAGGAGAAGAATGAAAGAGAAGGGATTACGGCATGGCCATCTCCCCTAAGGGGTGATTTCTTACTTTTCTTCTCACTGTCTCTGTCTCTCCCTCTCTCTCCAGCAAGCTCACGCACCCTAAGGCAAAAACCTCTTAAAAAACAACTAAGAAAATGATATACAGAATGTTATCCAATCATGATGGACTCAAATCTCAGTAGCATAATGAAGGAACAATGATCTTGCTGATGGACAGCGTATTTCCAAGACTTGAGCTGAACAATTGGGTAAATGGCCAAAATCTCCCATTCATATCTTATCTCTCTATGGCTCTTTTAACCCTCTAGTAAGACCACATTTTACAACCCTTCTCAATTCTCTTACATTAGGACCTCTAGAAATCATGGTCCATTATCAACAAAATCCCTGATATACTCAACCCTTTCTGTGAACCTTCCTATGCCTCCTTGTCCTAGCTAAAATCTCTGACCCACAAAGGACACTGTTCCCTTACAGCCTACTTTTCTGATGGCTCTTTACTTTCCCACACCCATCACACCTCTGGGCCTGGGAGTAATAGGTGCTTCCATGCTCCTTCCATGCCACTTCTTCCTAATCTAAAACTAAGAAAGTCAGAAATGGAGCCACTAGCGGACCAATGACTGTCTACTTCATGTTTGCAAAATCCTTATTGAGGGTGATTATCATCTCTACGTCATGGATGATGGCCAAGTTTGAAATTGATTCAAAGATCTTAAGAACACAACACCAGGCTTGAGTTTTCATTTTCTCTTGTAAATGTGGCATTTTAAACTAAGCAAAAAGTGAATAATCATGCATGCGCAAGCACAGCTCTCAGAATATATATGACATTCCCAAAACACAGGATGAAGCCTCCGAAGCCTAGTCAGTCACCCGTGGGGAAAAGCTGCCAGGGGAAGATGTAGATGGTGAGACCCTAATCACGAGATTCTTCCCAGTAGAATTTCCTGGCTATGGAAGATCAGTTCTGCTCTGTATAAAGTATTTACATATATATGCAGCCAAGGGCTTTTTTTCAAAGGTCTGTGTGTAGCAAGGGGTATTTTTCCTAGAAAAATAAATCTCTTGAGGCCATTTCACTATGGTACTTTTCATAACCAAGAAAATTCACAATAAGGAAGCGAGGAGGCAGAGGGTTCCCCTGACAATTGGCTTAACCTCCAAAGAGCCTCTGTGCCATTTACAAGGTTTGGTCCTGTCAACCATGGGCGGTGAAAAAGCTGAGGCTTTCCACCATCTTCCCAGCTCCCAGCTCCCTGCTCCCTGCTCTCTGCTCCCTTGAATATCTTTGACTTCTAATAATACACTTCATGTGTTTGATTAAATAATAGTCAATGCTTTTTAAGTATTCCCATAGTAAGTCTTACTTAGCCTATCATAGTACTCATTACATGTTATCTGTTTGTATGACTGTCTCATTAAGCCATGAATTCCTTGAGGGTATCTGTGTTCCAAGAACTGGGAACTCTCACAGAACTGACATTTATTCATCAAACGAAGATGTGGTTAGTTGTGTGAAAATATTTAGTTAAATACATATTGTCAAGAAGCTGTATTTTCAGTCATTCTTAACCATGACTCCTATTCTGACAAACTAATCTTTTTGAGAAGTTTGCATAGCTTTCTTATTTTTCTTCTCTATAAAATCTTTCTCTTCAGACTTCCTTCAGACTTATGCCACACTCAATATAGTCGATGAGAAAAAGTTACTTCATCATATGAAAGAGGAAAAAATTAGTTTTCTTACCCTTATATATCTGTCATGTTCTGAAGTCTGAAAGGCTGGAAATCTAGGAGTAGATATTATACTTTTCAGTCCAAAATCTGTAGAATAAGTCAGAAGGATGGAAGTCAGACAGAACTTCTATTTTAAAGTCTTGATTCAAAATTTCTTCTTCTCCAGGAAATTTCAGTGTTCACACTTAAAAGTCTTCACCTGATCAAATGAAGTTCATTTAAAGTCAAGCAATTATAGATATAAAGCATATTTTAAGAAAAGTCTTCAGAGCAATATCTAAACTAGTATTTGACCATACAATAGGGTACATAGCCCAGCCCAGATGACACATAAAACTTAACCATCACACCTTTATTCTGGGAATGGCATAAAATTGTATTCTTATAATAATCAATAGGACACTAGACGAACTGCATAAAGCAGCTGGTTTCATATTTTGAGTGGGAGCAAAAATTGACAAGCTAACTATTAGATTTACATCAAGGACCTAAGACAGCCAAAATAAGTTTTAAAAAGAACAAAGTTGTAAGACTCAAACTATCTTACATCAAGTCTTAACACAAAGTTATGAGAATCAAGACAATGTAGTCATAGCATACAGGTAGAAATACAGACTGACTGAATAGAATACAGAGTTCAAGAATACATTGATAAATATATGCTCAATTTATTTTTAACAAAAATGCCAAGGCAATTTAACCTGAAAGAACAATATTTTCAGCAAACAGTCCTGGAACAACTGGATATGCATTTGGAACAAATATTAACCTTGACTCTTAACTTCACCTTGTACACAATCAATAACTAGAAATGCATCATAGGCCTAAATGTAAAAGGTGAAACTTCAAAGCTTACTGATGAAAATAGAAGAAAAAAATTTATAAAGTTTGGGCACACAAAAACTCCACAAATGACATGCTAAAGTCTTGAATCATAAAGGAAAAATGATAAAAACTGGATTTCATAAACTATATAAGATCCACTCTTCGAAAAACACCATTAAGAAAACAAAATGATAAAACATTGCAATAAACATACATGATAAGGTCTGGCACTAAGAAAAAAGATATATATATATATATATATATATATATATATATATATACATACACACACACACACATACATACATATACACACACATTTGTACATGTGTGCGTGCGTGCGTGTGTGTGTGTGTGTATGACAATTCAAGAACTAGAAGACAAACAACCTAAAGTTTAAAAATAGGCAAACACTGAAAGAGACACTTAACAAAACAATATATGCGAATTGTGAACAAGCACATGAAAAGATGTCCAACGTGACTAGTAATAAGGAAAATGCAATTTAAACTATAATTAGATGCTACAGCACACTAGAATGGTGGAAAGATTAACAGCACAAATGTTGTGAGGATGTGGAGCAACTGAAACTCCTTATACATTGCTCATGGGTGTTTAAATATTAAAATTGTCTCAGAAAACAGTTGGCAGTTTCTTGAAAGTTAAATAAACACCTGCCCTAGGATCCAGCAATTTCATTCCAGGTATTTACTCAAGAAAAATGGAAGCATACATAAACACAAAAGACTAGTGTAAGAATATGCATAGTAACTTTATTTATAACAGTAAGAAATTAGAAATTGGGGCCACTAGGTGGTGTAGTGGTTGGGGGGGCTGGACTCCCACATGGCTGACCATGATTTGAGTCCCAGACCTGGCAGCTTGCTTTCTTACTTTCTCTTTCTCTTCTCTCTCTGTCTCTCTCTGGTCAAATTTTAAAACATAATAACAACAAATAAAATTAAATAAATGATTCTTTTAAAAAATTAGAAATAACTGAAATTTCTATCAATAGGAGAATGGGTAAATTGTGATACATTTATACCATGCAATATTATTCAGTAATTTAATGGAAAAATCTGTTGCTATCTACAACATGTGTGACTCTCACAGAAAAGAAACAGACTTAAAAAATACATATCAAATTATTTCCTTCATATAAAGATTAAGAGCAGAAAAGAAAAAATAAATGTATGATAATAAAGACCAGAATAGTGGCTACCCTTGGGTGGGCAAGAACAGTTTAGAAAGAGGCAATGAGAGAACTTTCTGGAATGAGAGGGAGGTCCCAATAGAGGTGTGTTACAGGCATGTACACATTTCTCAAGACCCAATAAACCACACACTCACTTTAAATGCATATATTTTACTGATACAAATCATACCTAAAATTTTAAAAAGTACTTCTTTATATCAGCAACAATTTGAATATAATTTTTAAGTGTCCCATTTATAACAGAAAAACTATATAAGTGATATGGTTACAAATAATTCTCCCCAAATTAATCTATGGAAATATTAACAATGTATTTTGTAGAATTTAGAAAGCTAATATTAAAATTTACATTGAAAAGTGAAAGACTACAAATGATCACAATTGTAAATAAAAAGACCAAATAAAGGAACATATCCTGACAGATATGAAGACTGACTCTACAGCTACAGCTAACAGTATAATGTAATACTAGCACAGGAAAAAGCAAACAAACCAAGAAAAAGTATGCAGAATTTAGAAAGAGACCCAGCAGTATAGGAAAATATATATAGGACTGAGGTAGCACTAATATGAACAGATAGACTGTAACTATTTGATACTATCTATCAGTCTCAAATAGACTTAAAAGATAACAGAACTTGAAAACTTTCAGATGAAAAGATAGATCCATGATCTTGAGGTAAGAAAGATTTCTTGAAGAACACACATGCTTGAAGACATACATTAAAACACACACACACACACACACACAGAGTAAAGGATAAAACTGGTTATCTGTTGATAATAGTTGTTAGTGTTTAATAAACCACCCTAAAACTTAAAGTCTTATTACACTCACAAATCTGCAATATTTCAGTAAGGTTTTGTGGGGATACTTTATCTCTTCTCTACATCTGATGCTAGCTGACCAAGGGTAAAGACCCACTTTCAAGATGGTTCACTTACAGTTTTGTTACTTTATAATCAGAGGCAAATATGGCCAGATTTTAACACTGGCCAATGTGCATTTGTTATCCTCAAGTCAGTATGAGTGGTTGACTGAAAGCTCAGCTAGGGCTATGGGCCAGAGGCTTTGGTTCTTCAACTCACAAGATTCTCCACATTCTGCTTGGGCTTCTTCACAGCTTTATGACTGGATTCTAAGAGAATGAATGTATCGTGAGATAACGTGGTAAAAATGAAAAGCAATTTTTGTTTCTTGACTTGAGACATTGCATAACAACACTTTTGCCAAACTCTGTTAGTCAAAGGCAGTTACAAGATCCCTTCTAATTTCAAGTGTAAGAGACACAGATTCCATCTCTGGATGAGGAAGTAACAAAGTTGTAGACAAGAAGGTTGGACCGCAGATACCATTGTGGCTATCTTTGGAAAATACAATCTGCCACACTGATTAAATTAAAAGCAAAAATGTCACAGAAATTAAAAGAAGCTACAGACTAGCAGAAGCATTCGACACATGCTACTGTGAGATATATATCCTAAATAAAAGTGGATATCCACTATAAAGCGTTTCTAAAAATCAATATTAAAAATGTGAATAATCCAGTAAGTAGTACAGGTAGTACAGGATACCAATAGATTTTTCACAGAATAGAAAAATCAAAAGATCAATAAAATCTTGCCATCTTTGTCTTTGATTTTAAAGTAATGAAACATTTTTGCATTGATTGAAAGTAATGAAAACATTTTGCAATATTGAAGCCTGTTATGTACCACACCCTGACCCCATTCTATACCTCCCTTTCTCCCTTTTCTCAGGTAATCACTGTTTTGCATTTTGTGTTCAATGTAATTATACATAATTATACATGGTAATTTTATAGTAATTCCCTAACTAGTGCATATTTGCTTGGTTTTTTTCACCTTTTTTCTTTCTTGGTTTTAACTTTTCCCATAGGGAGTGTACTCACCAGAGAGACAGATAATGAGTTAAAATGAGAAATCACCCCCAGGGGGAGTAGTCATACTGCAATCCCTTCTCCTCCATTCTCTTCTCTATATTTTTGGGCACGCGCATGCACTCAGCATGGTTCTCAAGCCTCCAAGTCTGGGAATTGAACTACAGAGTCAGCAAGATGGGATTTCACCTCACCTTGTGGAGTGAAATATGCTCAACCACAGTTTCAAGTTCCATTTCTCAGTAATCCAGGAAATGTAAATTACAAAACAATAGTTTAAGCACATGAGATTGGTTCAACTTGAAAAGTCAGTGTCAAGTGTTGACATGAGGTAAAATTCAACTAGAAATCCCATATACTATTTGTTAGAGTTTACAAGTTTAACTGCTTTTGAATACTCTGTGATATCTGGTAAAACTGATGATGTGCATGACCTCTGACTCGATTTCCACTGCTGGGTATCTGTGTGGAGAAATGCTCATGTGTATGCAGTAGGAGACATGGTTACAGAAGAATGTCTACTGCAACATTGTTTAGATTGGTTAAAAATTTTATAAAAAAGGGTCAGCAGGTGGCATGGTAGTTAAGGCACTGGATTCCACACGGTCACCTTTGCAGTTCAATTCCCAGACCTGGCAACCTGCGAATCACACTGGGTGCATGTGCATGCTCAAAAGTATCAGGAGGAGAATGAAGAAGAAAGGACTGCAGCATGACCATTCCCTCTGGGGGATGCTTTCTCATTTTTGTCTCTCTGGTGAGCACACACTCCGTAAACAAAAACTAAAAAAGAAAAAAAAGGTGAAAAATTAAAAGCAAACCAAATGTGCATCCATAAGAGAATTACTATGAAATGATCATGTATAATCACATTAAACACAAAATGCAAAACAGTGATTACCTTAGAAAAGGGAGAAGGAGGGGATAAACAAAAGGCTCAGGTCGTGGTATCCAGAAGTTTCAATTTCAAAGCAAAATGTTTCATTACTTTAAAATCAGAGACAAAGACGGCAGGATTTTAACACTGGCCAATGTGTGTTTATTATTCTCAAGGACACAATGCTAAATGTTTGAAATATATCTTGGAGCCAGACAGTGGTGCAGTAGTAGAACACAATACTCTTCAAGGCAAAATCTCACGAGAAGGTTCCCAGTTTAAGTCTAAAGGCCTCCCCAAGTACACTAGTCACAAGCTTGCCCATGATCTGGGATTGGTTGAAGGCTGTGGGTGGACTGTGCCATCAAGACTCTATCAAGGGTACTGTCTGTCTGTCTTTCTTTCAGAAGAAATAAATGAAAAAAATTGAAAATCCAATTAAAATTGAAGCTGTGGTTTAGCACATCTTAATTAAGTCCTGTTATTATATAGCAAAGCTAGACAGACTGGATCTTACAGTTAATCCTATCCACCATGGTCTGAACATCATTTTGTAGATATAGCAACTTATGTCCAGAAAGACTAGACTTCCTAAAGTGACATGGCAATTTAGTAATATGAATGGAACAATGACAGTCTCATGACTTCTAGATAAGCCCCTCTCCTCTACATTGTACTCTCTGGGAGGATTTTAAAATGCAATCTTGGCTGCATCTTCCTGACCCAGACAGGTGTGATAATTCTTTCCAAAATAAATTGGACAAGAGGGAAAAGAGCAACTATATGGGCTTTTATACTTAGGCATGAGGTTAGATTATAAATCTAGGTGTAATGTTCTCTAGAAGAAAACCATGAAAGATCATTGGTTTAACTTCAACATTGCCTTCGCTGAATTCTGTTTGAAGAAGAAAATACCTACAAGTATGAGACCTTCAGTTTTCATAATGAGTTTACAATGGTCCATAACTGAGGAATTCTAGGAGAAAAGGAGAGAAGTATGCGGCAGAGGACGAGGCTGGAACTGCCACAGAATGATCTAGAATTGTGCTATAGCCCATTCATTTTACCTAAGTGCAAATGATTGATGGACCTCCTGTGGATGTGAGGATTCCAAAGAAAATGGCCACCCATCCTACAGTCTAGGAGACTGACCAGATGTGGGCAGAAAACCAATTTATATTTCCAGACAACATATTAAAAATTTGAAGTCTTGTAAATAATTTAAGTATCCTAATACTCATTAACTTTAATGTATTCTTCACAACTGCTTCTACGAAATACTGATATGTTAGCTATTTTGTTTCCTTTTCTCTTTTTTCTTTCTTTTTTGTTTTTAGTTTAATGATGCTTTTAGTCATAATGTGAGCAGCACCGTTTGCAATGGAAGATAGCCTCCTTGGGTAACACAATAAAATTACTTGCAAAGATATATTAGAAGATAAAGGCAAGCACATTTTTTTAGATCTTCTTTCCAGTTTTCTACCTGACCAAAAACTATTAAAACCCTGGCTGGGATTCCAAGTTTGTGAAGGATGTTACCAACCCATATCAACACCTAGTACTTAATGATTACATACTATCTAGGCCTACTGATTCACCAAACAGGAAGGGAAGATTTGGGGAGCAATCCTGTTCTGTCTAAATCACTGGGGGACCTTGAGCAAATCACAGTAGCCTCCTAAGCCCTACTCTGCATCTGTCAAATTGGCATTATGACATGGACATACCCTACGCAGGGATTTTGAAGTTTAGATAAGTATGGGGAGGTGTTTTTAAATAGTATTGGCTCTGGTTGCAAGTGTCTTGGAGACAGCAAGGGTTCTACATCCCTTTGCCACATCTGACTGGGCCAGTCAAGAAAAGGAAAATGAGAAAGGGAAAAGAAAGAAAGGTGAACTGAGGGTTATTTAGATCTTTCCTCTGTGACTAAGATGCCTTCTCACGCTCTTTCTCATTGTCGTACTCCACTCTCCACCCACCAGCTTACACGATCCTATCCCTTACATCTATCTGGCTCAAGACTGGGTCCCAGTTGCCATATAAGTAGCTACCTAAGAGCTTTCAAAGTCAGTGGCCCAATCCCTTGCCCTCTTTATTCATTTTTCACACTACTCACACTACTCATTTTCCTACAAGCTCTAGGATTCAACTGTTGTATAGCACATCACATTTCCATTCTTTTTACTTTCTTTACTGACTTTAACTCAAAGGGAGGTTCTTCATAATTAGGTGGAAACAAATGTGCTGAGTTTTACTTTAAAAACATTATAACAATCTTGCAGAAAAAGAATTTATAACTACTCCTCAATCCAACTCTGTTCAAAATTGAATTATATTTTCCTGGAGTTTCTTTTTTTAAAAACCGTTTTTGCCATAGGGAGTGTGTGCTTGCCAGAGAAAGAGAGAGACAGTGAGAGGAAAGTGAGAAATCACCCCCACCAGGAAGACGGCCACGCCACAATTCCTTTTCCTTCATTCACCTCCTGGGATTTTAGGCATGTATGCACATGAACCCAGTGTGATTTTCAAACTGCCAGGTCTGAAACTTGAACCATCATCAGCCATATGGAAGTCCAGTCCTTAACTGCCATGCCATCTGCCAGCCCCTTTCCTGGCTTTCTTAATCTGCATTTTAGATTTATTAATATTATATGCCCTTGTTCCCAATTGTCCTTTCATTTACACTTGAAATAAACCTGAAATAGATAAAAAGGGAAAAAAATGGATGCACCATTCAGTTATGGGGTCTCTTCCTAAACCCCAAAACCAGCATTAACCTTTGCTCTGTGCCCTCTGACTCTCCATAAATACATGTGCATGCCACCTGTACATGGAGGGTGGCTCTCAGCCCTCCCCCTCACAGAAGCAGTGTGCATTTTTCCACTTGGAAAGTGTGATTTTCATTTCTGGTCACATTTCTCAAGAACATTCTGAAAACCCTTCCTTCAAAATTTGACCATTCTATTGGGAAGCCATGGCCTGAACATATTTTACTCCATTAAGGTAAACTGACAAGTAAGCTGATGTTTTACTTCTTGCTAAATTTATAATATTTCTTTGAAATCAGTCTCTTCAGTTTAAATAAGTCATTTGTTCTTGATCTTCTGATTTTTCTTTAATATAAAATGGACTTCTGTAAAAGAAATTTGAAAGAAATTTCAAGACTGAAGTATGGCAGGGTGTACCACCTATATTTCACTAAAGTAATATGAGAAACAGAAGATCAGTGCTGTTAAATACAGAGTTTTGCTAGTTTTGTTTTTTGGTTTTTTACCTTTCTAATCTTTACATTACAGTTTTTAAATAGAAAAAAAAAGACTGTGTGCCTAATTTTACAAGGCATTTGGCTCAGGGCTATAAAAACGAACTTTAATAAATGCTTATTAAGTGTGTACAATGTGCCAGCCACTTTAGGATAGGTGTGAACAAGGTAGTCTCTGACCTCGAGCAGCTTAGTCTAGTAAAATAATGCAGTTGTGCAAACAATTATAATTCCAGGTGCCAGCAGGTAGTATAGCGGTTGTGGCAATAGAATCCCACATGGCTGACTACAGGTTGAGTGTGGACATCAAGGCTTTAAAGTCAAGCCAGGTGCATGTGCATGTGTGCCCAAAATCCCAAAGAGGATAATGAGTAGAAGGGATTGTAGTGTGGCTACCTCCTACAGAGTGATTTCTCACTTCCTTTCTCTCTCTGTCTCTCTGGCGAGTACATGTGCACTATAGCAAAAATCTCTCAAAAAAGAAATTATAGTTCCATATGATAAACACCAATAAAAAGGAAATCAGGACACACAGAAGAAACTAATCCAGACTGCTCAAGAGGTCAGAAAATATTAGTAGCCAGCTTTGAAGTGAAAGGGAGAAATGAAGATGACAAGAGGAGACGGAAGACCGGATACTGAGGGCCTAGGTTATATTGAGAAGTTCAGACTTAAACTTGAGAGCAATACGAAATTACCACAGAATCTTTAAACAGAGCAGCTTAATCAGATTTTTGAAAGAATATTCTCTCTGTAACGTGAAGATGGATTAAAAGGAGACAGTCGAGAGACATAAAAAATTTGTCATAAGATGGTGGCAGCCTTCCCTGGATTGGATGTAGAGACAGAGAGAAGGAAACTGATTCTGCAAAATATCAGGCAGTGACATTAATAGAACATGGCAATTGGCTGGCTGAAAGGAAGGAAAGAGAAGCTAGATTAAAGAATGTTTCAAGCATGGAAGTAAGGATGGATATGTGATATTTGGAAGGCCAGTGGAATCCCAATACAGAGCCGTGATAAATGGTTGAATACATGGACCTACAGCTCAGAAGAGAGACCAGGTTTGGAGGTGTAGTTTTAAACACTGTCACTTACAGATAGTGATAACTGAAATGAATGAGATTGCCATAGGAGAGTGGGGGAGCAGAGACTAAGAGGAGAAGGTCCAGAACAAAACCCTTAGAAGTATAGCACTGAAGAGACCCCATGAGAAAAAAATATCACAAATAAAACTGAAAAGGTATAGCAGAGAGGTAGCAGGAAACAAGGGGAATCTAACGAGCACTATGGCAACACCAATGAGGTATCCAAAGGAGAAAGATACTGTCCAGAGGGTATCTTACTAGACAGCCAGCAAGAACCTTACAAGAATGTTGTCATTGGTTGTGCATCACTGATAACCAAGTTTCAGAAAAGAAAAACTCCCAGATATCTAGATGAAGGTGTCTACACTTAATAACTATTCCTGCACAGCTCATGAGTCACCTACTAGTTCTGTGAAAAGAGCTGTCTTTAGGATCAAAAAGATCTGAGGTAAAGCCCCCATTCCTGACAAGTGATGTGATCTCAGGACAGACAAGTGAACTTAGAATTTCCTCAACTGCAAAAATGAAAACAAAAGAGCCATTGTAGAGTGGTTGTAAAGGTCACAGATATAAAGAGCTGAGGACGGTGTTTAGCGCATTGCAATGTTTATTAGAGTGACTGCTGAATCCGAATGCATTGTTTAACAGAGGTGCCTTCCCTCCAGGGTGGTCTAATTCTTACACAGGTGAGGCCACTAAACTACCTAATTTCAGGCTTGGTGTTTCTCCAATCCATTCCTCAGATTTTATTAAAATAAAATCATCATCTATAAATCTAAGAAAAGGAGGCTAAGATTAAGGAGACAAGTCTTTCTAAAACACATTCCAGCATGAGACTGCTGACTCTTAGCTCTAAGTGCATAAGCCCAAAGACAATCAATAGTGATGTTCACTGTGTGCAAAGCCTGCCGCCAGGCCCAAGTGAGGAGAGAAAGGCCAAGAAAAAAAAAAAAAAGAGAGAAAAAAGTGACCACGCTAAGAACTTTGCATCTTGGGAACAGCAGTTGGTGTAATGGCTATGTTGCTGGACTCCCATGTAGTTGACTGCGGTTTGAATCCCGGACCTGGTGGCTTAAACTCACACTGGGTGTGTGTGTGTGTGTGAGCGTGCATGCCCCAGATCCCGAGAGGAGAATGGAGGAGAAGAGACTGCAGCATAGCCATCTCCCCAGTAGGTGATTTCTCACTTTCTGTCTCTCTGTCTCTTTCTGGCGAGCGCACACGTCCTATAGCAAAAACCTCTCCAAAAAAAAAAAAAAAAAGAACTTTGCATCTTGTTGGCAAAAAGGTGTTAACACTCAAGAAATTGTCTTCAGATCTCATGTTTCACATGCAAGTTAATAAAAATAGAGTAGTCAAGTTTCCTAGAAAGGAAATAAGAAAAGTATATATAAACTTACATAATCTTATTTCACTCATTCCTTTATCCCCAGACTTACTAGAATCAGGTAGGCCAAAGTGAATTCAGTCACTCTCCAGACACGACCTTGGGTATACTGTTTACTCTTTCCAGGCTTTGGTTCCTCAACTATAAAATGGAGATAAAATATTTTATACAGCATACATAAAATAACGTATACTAAATGCTAAGCATAATTCTTGGGCAGAGCAAGTTCTCAAGTCCTTTATCAGCAGTTGTGTAATATTAGTAATGGACACAGTTGTGTGCTGTCACAGGGTCTCCTTCTCCTCTGCACCATCAGCGATCTTCCCCCACGCTCCATCTCCTCCACCACGCCTCCTCTCAGCAAAGCTCACACACCTGCTATCAGGCCAACTGCCCAGGAAATGCGCTAGAGGCAGAATCTTCTTCAGCTCTGCAACAGTCATGAAAGTCCAAAGGCCACTGTTGCGTATCTGAAGTAGCACCAGTTTTTTCAGGGGATTGGGGTGGGGGGAGGTAGGGAGTGTTTACAATTCTGTCACTTGCAAATCCTCTAACCTTTTGCAAGTCAGTCAACTTCACTGTACTTGTTTTCACATGTACACAGCACAAACAACTACCTCCAAAGGTCTGTTAGGAGAATTATATGACAATATATATGTAAAGGTGTTTTGAAGTTGTAAAGCACTATAAGAAGGAAGAAATTAGTAGTAGTATTACTCAGGTGCAAAGAGGCTGTTCTTTCTGTTTTCATCATACTACCTTAAAACACTCTATCAGAAAACCCAACAGATCCTAGTATTACTTAAAACAAAAACAGTCTTCTTTGAGCACTTAGAGGCAACAAAGGTTACCAAATTTTCCTATGTAGCACTTCTGGATTAGAATGGTTTTCCGTTCTTTCTTCCTTCCTTCCTTCCTTCCTTCCTTCCTTCCTTCCTTTCTTTCTTTCTTTCCTTCTTCCTTTCTTTCTAGAGATATTTTTGCTATCAGGTACTTGCCCTCACCTGAGAGACAGAAAGCAAGCAAGAAATCACCACCCAGGAAGGATGACCATGATGCAATCCCTTCTCTTCCATTCTCCGCTCAGAATTTTGAGCATGCATGCACACATTCCTGGCATGAGTTTCAAGTCACTGAGTCCAGGACTTGAACCACAGTCAGCCATGTGGGAGTCCAGTGTCTTAACCACTACACCACACATTGACCCCTATTTTATTATTTTTGAATGTTTTACTTTGAAATAATTATAGACTCATAAGAAGTTTCTAAAATGATAGAGAGCCCCCTGTACCCACTACCCCTCAATGATGGCATTTTATCTAAGTGCAGTACATTATGAAAATCAGGAAACAGAGATGTAAAGATTTCTAAAATGATGTTCTAAAATTATAAAATGCTAGGGCCAGTCCATGGAGTGGTGATTGAGGCAGATAAATCTCACATGGCTGACTGAATGATTTGAGTCCTGGGTCCGGGAGCTTGAGAAACACACTGAGTGCATGTGCATGCCCAGAATCCCAGATGGAGGAGAGATGGAGTGATCAGATCACCCCATGATCATTCCCCATGAGGGTGCTTTCTCTCTCTCTCGCTCTCTCTCTCTTGCTCTCTCTTCCTCAAGCAAGCATATATGCTCTCTGGCAAAATTAGAAAAAGGTATAAAATGACAAAAAGAAAACATTTGGAGTTGATAAAAACAAAAATCTGGAAATCATTTTAAAGAATCAATAACTACATATAAAATGTTAAATTCTTAATGGAAAATATAAACAAAATTAAAAGGAGAAAAAATTTAAAACTACAATATATATTAGGACTGCTGATTTCTATAAAAAAGGAAATAAATAATATTTCCTCCAAAGTCCTTCCTGAAGAACTCATAATTCACCCACAGTTCTGTAAAAGAAGCTACAGATGGGGCCAGGGCAATCTGAGTTAAAATCCCACCCCTGTCGATGACAAGGGATGTGACCTTAGGAGAGACAAGTGAATAAATATTTTCTTTTTAGAGAGGGAGATATTTGTTATAGGGCATGTGTACTCACCAGAGAGACAGAAAGTGAGAAATTGCCCCCCAGGGGGCATGGCCATGCCACAATCTCCATTCCTCTCTTGGGATCTTGAGCACGCACACACATGCACCTGGCATAAATTTTAAGTCACCAGGTCCAGGATTTGAACTGCACTAGACTACATGGGAATCCAGCAATGTAATCATTATGCTATCTGCTGGTCCCAATAAATTTTAAATGGTCAAAACTCCCAATAGTAAAATAGGCAAGTTCAGGGACAGGTATTTTACGAGGCGGGGGGGGGGGGGGGGGGATGGTTGTTAAAAAGACATTCACCTACAGTATAATTAAATAATGCCACTTAAAATAAGAATTTTTTTAGAGAGATATTTAGCTACAGGGCACGTGTGCTCAGCAGAGACACAGAGAGAGAGAAAGTGAGAAATAACCCCTCAGGAAGAATGACCACACTGCAATCCCTTTTCCTCCATTCTCCTCTTGGGATTTTGGGCATGCATGCACACATGCCCATTGTGAGTTTCAAGCCACCAGGTCCAGGACTGTGATCAACCATGTGGGAGTCCAGCACCATAACCACTATGCCACTTGCTGGCCTCCAAGTAAGGAATTTTAATAAATGATTTTTAGTGAAGATCAGAAACCTGGATAAGACATGATTTTTGCAAGTTTAAGGTAAATACTTCCTCTTATACATTAAGAAAGAAAAGAATTTTCCTTAAGAGAGAGTGCAACCTTTTTAGAGGGCAATTAATATAAAATGCCCATACCTTTTAATTCAGCATTTTTGGATATTTATTGTATTAACGTAATGATAGACAAAAACTATGGTATGTGGTACTCTAAAGAAAACAAGTAGGCCCTGAGAACAAGGACAAATAGAGCCCAGCCATTGTGATCCCGTAAACAGACTGATGTGGGAAATGTCCTGGTTTCTACCGCGGACATCTCTGAGCACACCGCCAGTGATCCGGCCCAGCTGAGACCGAGGGCAGGTCACTGATGAAGACACCGTTAGGGATGCCTGTCTCTTTTTCATGCTTGTCCCTCTCTCTCCCATGGAATAAATAAATAGCTAAACTTTTTTTAAAAAGAAACTGTATCTTGGGGGACCAGCAGTTGGCGTAATTGGCTATGTCCGCTGGACTCCTGTGTAGCCGATGGTGGCACGTGTATGTGCGTGCCCAAGATCCCGAGAGGAGAATGGAGAGAAGGGATTGTGGCGTGGTCATCGCCCCTGGGGGGGGTGGTGGTGATTTCTCACTTTCTGTCCCTCTGTCTCTCTCTGTCTCTCTGGTGAGCACACACGCCCTATAGCAAAAACCTCTCCACAAAAATAAAAACATAGAAAAAGAAAGAAACTGTATCTTAAAAGAAAAATACTACAATAGTCAAGAATCAAGAAAAATAGCATACTTTGTAAAACTGTTAGTACAGAAGGGGAAAAAAATAAATGAGTAAGGATAAGGAAACCACAGACAGGGACCTAAGTGAAACAGAGGATCAGAAGATCATGGCAGATGGGCAGCAATCTGAACAGGGTAAGAGCAGCCTGTCAGGGCTCAGCTTCACTAGGTGCCATGTGGAGTCATGCAGAAAGCAGCCATGATGGATTCTTGATTCCCACATGACAGTTCTCAGGCCCTTACAGATACATGAGGATGAGATCCAACCATTCACAGGCAGAGCGTGTGCCAGGCACTCAGCTGGGTGTGAGAACATCCAGAGAGTATAACTCTACAAGACCCTCCGGTAATTTGGTTTGAGTCCTAGACCCAGCGGCTCAGGACTCATGCTGCGTGTGTGTGTGCATACATGCCCAAATCCCTGAAGGAAAATGGAGACGAAGGGATTGTGCCATGGCCATCTTCAAGGGGTGATTTCTCATCTTCCCTCTCACTGTCTCTCTTTGTCTCTCTCCGGTGAGTGCACATGCCCTTCCAGGGGAAAAAAATGTATCTCTTTTTTTCTAATTATTTCCTTTTATTATATGGATTATTCTTTCACTTTTTCATTTTTAAAAATTTTTATAAAGCAAAAATTAGTTTTTTTCCCAACAGAAAACTTTACATTCTTTTAATTGTTAAATGATTCTTTCCTTTGCCCCTTCCATGCACCTTCTAAACCCACTCTACCACCCACTCCTCTCCTACAGTCTCTGGTATCTATTTTTATCCTCTCTACTATCTTGTCTTCAAACCTTTCCATTTCTGCCACAGAGTACAGAATTCAGTACATATTGAGTGGGGATATACAGTGCGTATCTTTCAAAGTCTGGCTCACTTCACTTAACATTAAGCCTTCTATATTCGTCTGCTTTGAATCAAATGATAGGGTATGACAATCCATGTTGCAATGGGTATTTCAAATTGCTGTTTCTACAGTTTCTTTATATCTGGTTTTCACTGTAAATGTATATGGTTGTTTAGAAAAAGTCTCATTAAGAATTCCCCCACCCATATATTTGGCAATATATTATGACCAAGTATCTTTTAAAACCATTTAGGTCTAGTCCTCTTTCTCAACAATATCCATAAAATAATTACAGCATATTATCTATAACCAACATTTTTCTTAAAAGTTAAGTGGCAGAGGCTGGACTGTGGCGCAGTAGTGGCACAGTCAGACCCACATGATGGGCATGGGGGTGGTCCTGACCTGTATTCATGTCCCAGGACCTCCCTGGGCACAGCAGGCACATACAAGTGCTTTGAACAAGATGACTAAGACTAGAAATGGATCCCAGTATGGGGCCCCTGTTGGGGGTGTCTTTTTCTCTCTCTCAGATGGATGGCTATATGGAAGGAAGAAAAGTAGGAAAGAGGAAAGGAAAAAGGAAAAGGGAAAGGGGAGGGAGGGAGAGTAAAAAAAGAAAAAGAGACAGACTTTTTTAAAAGTAAATGAAAATGTTTCCAATGTTATATAACTAGAAGTCATAGTTTTATTTGTTGTATCTTTGCACTTTACATTTACAAAAGCCAAATAAATGCAATGTTTTTCTTTCAAGTAAAAGAGAACAGGCTGTGAAAGCAGCCTCCCTGCCTTACATCCAAGCATTTTCCTCATTCTCAACTCCTGCTCCTTCAGATCTGAATCTTACAACATGTCCCTGATGCCATTAACTGAGCCATGTATCAATGTAATCTTCTCCCTCCACTAAGAGACATCAGCATCTCTGGGACGAGCACTGTGTTCAATCCCTATGTATCTAGCACAGTGTGTGACCTGTGAAAATCATTCACCATCTACTGAAAAGATACAGAAACCTATTTAACTAAAGATCCTGCTCCATTTAAATTTAACTACGCTACTTTTTAAAAATGTATCCAAATTTTTAATTGTCATGTAATAATTAGCTACACTTCTTTTCAAGAGATAGTCTGTTCTCCTTTGCCACCTAGCCTGCAATTTCTTAGACCAATCTCTTTAAGCTAGTCAGCCTTCTGCTCTAAACCAATATACAGAGAAAACCACATGAAAAGCAATAGTGAATTAACTTGAGATTATCAGTCTAATGATACAGCTATCACAGTGTGGAAGGCTTTGTGAAAAGAATATCACTGCTGGAGAATAATGTGAACACATTTCCTAAGATTTCACCAGGCATCTACACCTGTGTTCACGTGACAGGTTTTTGTTTGGTGTTTGCCTGAGCTGCTGAAGGCCTTTGTCCAGTGGAGGGACAGTACTGCCTAATTACTACACTCCATTTGTCCTACATGTAAGAGTCCATAGCTGCCTTCTTTATTAGCTTTTCCCAGCAAAACAGAACCATGACACAGAACCTGAACTCAACCCAATTAGGGAACTTTTAAGTTGGAATAAAAGAAAGAAGCTCCATGCATACCTCGTAAAACTTGCTTTCCAGAAATAGATCTGAAACATCCAGGTGGGCCAGAGCCAAAAAGTTCGCTTTCCTGTCACCAAGTCACCACTAATAAGAGGAAGGATGCCTCTGTATCACCTAGAAATATTTCCTTATCTGCCAAGTGGAACTCACATTCTCCTAGGTGAAGCCAACCCTTTCAGTCCCACAGAGGTTTAATGGGTATTCACCACTTATCTTCTCCCTGGCACAACATCTATAAGAAAGCAAGCGAGCAACCCACTAACTTAGCTCTGTTTAATGGATTATTGGTCTTTGTGTCTTCTCCCTAGCCCCCTTACATTCTACTCTCAATACAGAAGCTAAAGTAAACCTTTAAAAACATGCCATATTGAATCAGTCCTCTTCAAAGCCCTGCATTGGCTTCCCATTTCACTTCAAGTAATGCAGTTTATAAAACCCTAATGATCTGACCTCCTATGATCACTGACATCTCCTCCTTTCCCCTCATTCACTCTGCTGCAGAAACACTGGCTTCCTTACTTTACTCAAAGGCTTTGCGCAGGCCATTTAAAAGCCAAGGCAATCCTTTACACTTGCTGGTCTCACTGTATGGAAGACTTCCTCTTACAGACATTTCACTGTAACTCACAAACCACCTTCAGCTGTTTGCTCAAATATAGCCTTCTCGATATACCCCTCAAATACATTATCCCCCTTTGTTGCATTATTTTTCCCTCCATATCATTTATTATCTCCCCGTATAATAAATATGTTCTTAATTATTTTATTGTATACTATAAAACCCTTCAAAGAAGAAATTTTTGTCCACCTATTTATCATTAAATCCTCAGTTCCTAATTCATAATAAGTATCCAATAAATATTCATTTAAAGAATGAATGAAATGCCTCTTATGCACAAAATATGATAGTACTATTGTGCACAGTAAAGATGGCACATCTGCACCAATGCAACAATGGACAGTCTTGGGGAACATCAAGGTACCTATGAAAGATAATGGGATTAAGGGTCTCTTCTAAAAACTGAGATCAATATTCCTTATCTATGACCTTCACAGTAACTCAACATACTTCAATTTTTCTCGTTCATCCTCCTTGCACTTCCTGCCCAAGGCAGCAACCATTACCCAGGTGTTTTTGTTATTGTTGTTGTTGTTTGTTTTACTACATTCTGTTGCTGATAACAGAAATACCTAAGTCTGTGTAATTTAAGAAAATAGAGATTTCTTTCAGCTCATAGTTTGGAGGTTCAAGGTCCACGATCTGTATCTGGTAAAGGTCTTCTTACTGGTGGAAACATGGTGGAAGGCAGGAGCTTGAGCTGAAGAGTATGCCTGTGTCTCTGTCTCATTTTCTCTTCTCATGTACACATCAGGATTCAGTCACAGAAGTTCTGCCCTAATCATGCCTCCCAAAGACTCTACATTTTAATCCCATTGTTCCATTCACAATATAATCAAATTCCAACACATGAAGTTTTAGGTAACACATTCAGACCACAGCACTGGTGTACTTAAAAAGGATGATTTTAAAATGGTTCTTCTACATCTTGATTTCAGATTATTTCTACTCTCCTCTATTGATTCCTGAGAGCACAAATTAACTAACATGGCCCTACTTACTTTCCACGTATTAAAAGAAGAGGTAGCTATTGGACCCAAAAACAAAAATCAAATCCACTTACAATTTGATTTTTTTTTTTTTTTTTTTTTTTTTTGAGAGGTTTTTGCTATAGAGCTGTGCACTCACCAGAAAGACAGAGAGACATAGAGATAGAAAGCGAGAAATCACCCCCCAGGGGTATGGCCACACCACAATCCCTTCTCCTCCATTCTCCTCTCAGGATCTTGGGCACACACGCACATGCACCCAGCGTGAGTTTAAGCCACTGGGTCTGGAACTCGAACCGTGGTCAACTACATGAGAGTCCAGCTACACGGCCATTATGCTTACTGCTGGTTCCCCAAATTTTATATTATTTCAAATACCCTGAGTTTCCTATTTTAAAGTTTAACAATAAGTTGTTCTCAATTTTCATATTATATTTGTACACAAATATTTGTTAGTTATTTTGTTTCTACAGTTTTTCCTTTGAACTTTTTCATTATTAAAACAGATTGCAGGAATTTTAAAAAACACACTTTCCCTGATAAAAACCCTGCAACAATTATCGATTGTTTCAATAGAGCATTGTTTCTTAAGAAAAAATGTCATCTTAGACAACAGAAAGGTATGCCTAGACATGTCCATGTGCAGTCCCTGACAGCAATATAAACAGACATTATGTACATACATTACCTCTAATAATAATAATAATAGTTTAAAGTCAGTCAGGGTGTTTTCACCAAGGAATGCTAAGCTTTCAGAGGAGCCAATCTGCTCAAGTCCCAGGTAGCAGAGCTAAAGCCAAATCTTGACCTGCCAATACGCCTCTGCTCTTCCCACCTTGCTATGTATGCTGCCTTTGCTCCAGGGCTGAGTCCAGTTCTGACAGAACCTGCTTATCAGAAACTTACAGCCTGGCACTTTCTGGGCCACTTATTAAGGAAACAGATCATTAGTACTTGGCAACATTTATCCATTCCTAGTGAATAGATTATAAAACACTCTGCATTTAATCATTTACTAAGCAGTGAAATTACTATTATAATCTAATGTGAAAACAGCTTTGATGTTGTTAGTGCTAATGAGAAATCACCATATACATATTAGTGACTCCCACTCCTAAATAATTGATAACCTATTCATATTGCAGCGTATAGGATGATGTTTACTGGAACTTAGTTTAATTTGATCACATGACTTGGAAATACAGATATATAGGACATTTAAAGAAGGTAATTTAGAGTAAAGCAAATCACATTTTACAGTATTAGAGCCCAATAGAAAGCAAATTTACTCCAACTTCCTCTATGTCAGCCTTCTAAACTGAGCTCCACATGAGGTGGGCCACTGAGATTCAAAAGTAAACAATGGATAGATTTAGTTTTAAATAAAACAACATCATAGCACATGGAAAATTAGAAAATTATACTTTAAATTAAGACCGAACGTTTGTAAGTCAGATAGGAGCACTCAAATCATCTACCTTTGATTGACTGACCAAAATGCCTAGAAAATCCCAGAATGAGAAAGGACATTGGAAGAGCACTGGAAATTGCTAATATTAATAAACTCTTTGCCAATTAGATAACAGATTTTAATTCAAGAACATATAAGCGAGATCATAAGTCAGAACAAAAATACCAAAGTAACAGTAGATTTCCATCCTAGCCACTGCTCTTCAACCTCAGAATCAGTGAAGGGGTGATGAGAACAGAAAAATCAAGTGAAGAAATAATGTACAGAAACTCAGCAAATTTAATAAACACTATAAACCCACAGATCCAACAACTCTAATGCTAATCATAAGCCCAAAAAAGAAAAAGAAGAAGAAAACTGCATGGCACATCATTATCAAATTATTCAAGAACAGTGCCCAAAAAGCAGGGGGAGAAAATGAGCTAAAGTAGAGAGGAAAAAAGATCATAGCCACAGTTAATTTCTTGGGAAAACCCTGCAGATGAGTACACTGTGGAGCAACATGTTTTAGTACTGGAAAAAAAAATATATATGCATAGATACACACACACACACACACACACACACACACACACAACACAAATCTATTATTCTATATCCAGCAAAAATATATTTTAAATATGATAGTGAAATAAATTTTCAAATATATAAAAGTGGATAAAATTCATCTCCAGCAGAGCCACACTTGAAGAAATTTTAGGGACCAGCAGTTAGTATAATGGCTATGTTGCTGGACTCCCATGTAGTCAACCACAGTTTGAGTCCCGGACCTGGTGGCTTAGACTCACACTAGGCACAGTGTGCATGCGTGCCCAAGATCCCCAGAGGAGAATGGAGAAGGGATTGCAGCATGGCCATCCCCCCCCTGGGGTGATTTCTCGCTTTCTGTCTCTCTGTCTCTCTCTGTCTTTCTGGCAAAGCATGTGCCCTATAGCAAAAACCTCTCCAAAACAAAGAAATTTTAAAGGAGGGAGGTGAACCATTTTCTCCAGGCAGAATAAAAATCATAACAGATGGAAATATGCATTTAAACAAGGAAAAGAAGAACACTGAAAATGGTAACTATGGGGATAAATATACAAGATTAATTTTCTTATTATTTACATGTCCTTAAAATATACTTGAATATTAAAAAAATAAAAATATATATATATACATATATCATACGTATAAGTAAAATATATAAAACATTATGTTAAATAAATGGGAGACTACAACTGCAAGATATTTATATGTGAAGTGGTATAATATCACTTGAAAGCAAACTGGTAAGTTAATTATGTAACTAGAAAGATTAAAGCAACCACTAAATTAACAAAACTAAGAGTTATAGCTAATAAGCCAACATAGAAGTAAAAACAGAATCAACCCATAATGAAAGGAAAAAAAAAAGGAGTCACAAAGAATAGATAGGACAAATAAAAAACACGAAAGATCAAAGACTTACACCTATCCACATTGATAACAACAATAAATATAAATGTAAATGGTCTGATAACCTAAATTAAAAACCGAAGATGGTCAGACTTATATAAAAGCATAATATTCAACTATATGCCACCTACAGTAATGCATTTTAGGTATAAAGACACAAACAGGTTAAAATTAAAAGGCTGAAAAAGTATATACCATGATAACACTAATCAAGAGAAAGGTAAAGTGGACATATTATCATCAGGTAAAGTATATTTTAGAGAAAAGACTACGACCAGGCATACAAAAACCATAATTTCAGAATTATAAAGGGGCCAATTTATCTAAAGGACATCATAATCCTACCTATCTCTACATCTAATCACAAAGCTTTAAAATGCTTGAAGCAAAAACTGACATAACTACAAGGATAAACACACAAACACACAGTTGTAACTAGAGATTTCCTCAAACACTGATAGAAAAGTAGGCAGAAAACATGTAGGATATGGAAGACTTGAACAATACTAGACACCAACTTGATTTAATTGACATTTATAGAACACATCACCCAACAGCAGCAAAATGAATACTCTTTTCAAGAGCAACCAGAAACTACAATATTCTGGACCATGACATAAATCTCAATAAATATAAAATGTTCAAGTTATAAGCATACACTTGCAACAAAGATTTGTAAGATTATCATTCCATACTAGTTAATAAGATCGTTGAGTTCATGGATGGGAAAAATCATTCTCCCACTCAATCACTGCCTAAGAAGGTTAATTGGCCTAAGTGTCCTTGATGTCACAGAATTCACCTAGCATTCATAATTTTTTTTTTTATTTTGGAGAGGTTTTTTTCCTATAGGGTATGTGCACTCACCAGAAAGACAGAGACAGAGAGACAGAAAGTGAGAAATCACTCCCCAGGGGGGATGGCCACGCCACAATCCCTTCTCCTCCATTCTCCTCTCGGGATCTTGGGCACGCATGCACATGCGCCTGGCATAAATTCAAGCCACCAGGTCCGGGATTCAAACTATGGTCGACTACATGGGAGTCCAGCGACAAAGCCATTACACCAACTGCTGGTCCCACATTCATAATTTTTTTGTACTATGAATTAAAATTTCTAAAAAATCATGGACTGGTTTTCTCGTTGAATTTCAGGTGAGATGTGTTTTTTATTTTCAACATCTGATTTTTCCAATATGAGTCTTTTTTTAATACAAATAGGTGCTGTATTTATATCTGCTGATTTAAACTCTGTCATATTCCATGTCTAGCCTTTTAGTGTGGCAAATCATGTGTTACTTTCACTTAAGCATTGGTAATTTGGAGTATATGATACTAGCTAAGAAATAATTCTATAAATGAGGGTTTTTTAAATAATTATTCTATTTATTCATTCATTTCTTTTCATTTGATCAAAGAGAGAGAGAGACACGCACACAGATAGAAAGAGAGGGAAAGTGAGAAAGCAAGCCCCCAGGTCCAGGCCTTGAACCGTGGTCAGCCATGTGGGAGTATCCAGCACCTTAACCACCATGCCACCTTCTGGTCCCCTATAAATGAGCTTTGTACCCATCATATACAGACCATTCCTCATCTATAAAATGCCCCTAATGCAGCTTGATTTTCCAGATACTTTGATGCAGAATAAAGTTTTTCTTCATTAAAAATTAATGAATAAAGAAAGAAAGAAGGTTAAGTGGGAGGTTATTGGGTACAAGAACCAAAAGAGAACATGTTCCTTATCGCTGGGCTGCGTTCTCAGAAAGGGAAAGTACCTCCACCAACTGTTGATCCAGAGGATCTGAGCCATACAAACAAGTATTAGCCACAAACACCTCCAGCAGCGATGAAAGAAATGGTAAGTGGGACCAGCAGTTGGCATAATGGCTATGTCGCTGAACTCCCATGTAGTTCAAGTCCCGGATCCGGTGGCTTAAACTCATGGCAGGCGCATGTGCGTGCGTGCCCAGGATCCTGCGAGGAGAACGGAGGAGAAGGAATTGTGGTGTGGCCATACCCCCTGGTGGATGATTTCTTGCTTTCTGTCTTTCTGTCTTTCTGTCTCTCTGGTGAGCACACACGAGCTATAAAAAAACCTCTCCAAAAAAAGAAAAAGAAAAGAAAAGAAATGTTAAGTAAGAAATGTATTCCTTCCCTTTTCCAACATCCCTTCTTCACCTCTTATTAATTGAGGTTGTCCTAGATTTCATCTACTGGGTTATTAGAAAAGTCATGACATATTTTTTCTGTTTTTCCATGTAAAACGTGTCAAGATTTTTCTGACAACCCAATATGTTCCGATATATAGAGAGTAGCTAATTTTTTACATGAAGTAATTGATAGTCTTCATTGTAGATTTTTAAGTATAATGTGTAGTTAACAGCAGTTCACACCAGAAAACATCAGCATTTTAGGTTCTAAGAGACAATTAGCCATGAAATTAGGTCGACTAAAGACAGGATAAATAATTCCAGAAAAAGGGAGAACTTATAAAATGGAAAATGTGATTAGGAGAATGCATGACAAAGTCACATTACAAAATTGTTACAGGTATTAGCTTGCCTAAATATTATCCTTATTTAAATAAATATGATCTTTTGCATAATACAAAATTATACTCTTCTAGTATGATGATAAAATTGTGCCCCCATTTATCTTCTTAGAATACTTGGCTATCTTGCAAGGAAGTATTTTCTTGGCATCTTTTTTCTATATTTCTACCCATTTTGGAAATTTGCAATAAACTCACTTTAAATCAGTAGGAAATTTTAAGTTAGGCTGATACACATGGCAAAGCTTTACAGCAGTGTTTAGAAGCATGTTACCAATAAACAAGACCCTCCAGGGAGCCTCCTCAATGCCAGCCCCTCCAATCCAGAGCTCATGGTTCTACTTAGTCTACAGATACAGCATATATCCCAAGGTGAGAGCTTTAGCGATTCCATGTCCTCTACGACACTCGGATGGTTCTCCTAAAAGTCAAAGATGGAGTGGCCTAAGCCACTTTTGTGCCCAACAAGGCCCAGGTAGTGGGGGGGGGGGGGGGAGGGGTGTAGAGAGACAAAGAGAACATACACTGCAAAGCCACTACCAAGGGTCACCCCGTAATGAGGTCAGACTCTGGAACCAGAGTTTAGTGGAGACTCTATCTCCTTCGATCTTTTCTCTGTGTCTATCTAGATGACTATTATTTTCCTAGTACTTAGATAGCTCTTGGCATATAACAGGACTGCATAAAAATATCTTCAATGAACCACTATTGAATGGATTATCTGCTCTTTAAAAACCCAGAATTCGGCCTGCAAAATCACGCTCAGAATCTATAGCCTATATGCATTTACACTCTTTTTAAAGGGACTCAGTTCACCGTTACTAAGGAAATATACCTCATTCTTCATCCTTTCCCTAAAGTTTTTATCCAAGCCCCAGACAAATGAAACAAATAAGTCAATAAGTATGCATAAAATTTAGTTTTTATTTATACCAACCACAAACAGGTGGGCAGGAAAAACAGAAGGCCAACAATAACCACAAAATCTCCAAGCAGAAAATTTTAATCATTTAGACACATTAGAGGGAAAAAAAAAAATCCCCTCATAATTTTTATTGAGAGAGGCAATCTAGAATAGGACTGGGGTGATGCTAACTAGTGATACTAAGATTGAAAAATCCTGACAGCTCTACCCAGAGTTTTTTCAGGGCTGCATTTGCAGCAAGTAATCTTTAATGAGGAGGAAACACCTATTTCTAGGATAAAGAGAAGGCTTGCTTATTGTTTGCTATAAAGGTGGTGGATTCTCAGTGTTCTTCATTTATAATTGGGGCCATTTACAGGGGTATGCAATCTGTGTAGTCTCCCAGGACACCACATTTGGGAGGGCTTTGCACTTGGATTAATACTCTTCTTTCACCATCTTAACATTCTCAATCATTTTATCTTTGAACATGTATCTTTAAAGCACAGAATAAAGAGCAGTGGAGCACACATGTGAGCAGAGGAGTTCTACGCAGTACACATGCCCATTACTCGTCGTCACATTCATCAATGGTATTTGCGGGGCCCACCAGCACAGAATTCTTGAAATCCAGTCAGACTTGAAGCTAATACAAGGTAAGTCTGCCACGTCTACAACTATTAATGAATGGGATCTCTGATGGTCCTAAGATGCCACATTTTCCATCTTACCAGAATGTACTTTGAATGCAGGAAAAAAGGCAATGGCACTCTAAGAAATACAAAAAACCTGATCATATTTTTTCTTATTCATATTTCTGTATTAGCCTATCATTCCACACTGAAAACAATGGCATAGAAGGAAAGGGAAAGATAGGAAAACCCACTGCTCCTTTTCATTTCAGTCCTTTCTTTATCAGTAAGCTCAAGAATTTGATAGAATGCATGTATATCAAGAAATGAAATACAGGGGCCAGGAGGTAACATGGTGGTTAAGGCTCTGGACTCCCACATGGCCTCCACCATGGTTCGAGTCCTAGACTGGTGGCTTGCTTTTTCACTTTCTCTCTTTCTCTTTCTCTTTTTCTCTGGTAAGTATGGGTACTCTGTAGCAAATTAAAAAATAAAATAATAATAATAAAATTAAATAATTCTTTTAAAAAAAAAAGAAATGAAATATCATAGTTGACTTAGTTTTGTGGCATTTCTAACATCCTAGTATGGCCAAAAATACACATGCATATGAAAGCTACAAAGTATAAATTATGTAGTTTTATTTCAGTGATTCCACATGTCTGTTAAATGCTCTTCCTTGCATTTAAAACTAGTATTGCACAATATAAGGATAAATGGCAGATTTTATCCTAATGATTTAATTTTTTTATTTTTCTTTCATTGGAATAACTGACATCAAATGACAAAGAAAAAACATGTAACAAGAGAAAGACCAAAGAAGATAGGGTAAATTGTTGTATCCTAATGTTGTTCATGGAACTTTTTATCTAGTTTTTGAAAAAAAGGACACTTTGTTTCATTTACACTGGATTTCACAAATTATGTGGCCTCCCTTATAGACTCCATGTTGCTTCTGAATGACTTGGGGACAAAAGGAAACACTGCAAATATGTTTATGCTCTCACTGGTTGATGTGCTATGAAAATAGTCTCTGATCCAGGAACCTCAAGTCTTCTGCTAATATCCATAAAACAGATACACGCTATTTTATTAGCTTGCAACTAGGGTAAAATCTTAGACTCTAATCTACCTGTTTTCTTTCTTTCTTCCTTTAGGTTTTTAACTATAAGACATGTGTGTGCACTGGAAAGAGAAAGTGAAAGGAAAAGTAAGAAATCACCCTGCTCCCCCCCACACACACACAAATACCACACACAGGAAGGATAACCATGCCACTATCTCTTCTCCTTCATTCTCCTCCAGGGACTTCAGGCACACATGCACATGCATATGTGCCCTGTGTGATTTTCAAGCTGGTGAATCCAGGACTCCAACCATGTTTGGCCATGTGGGAGTCAATGCCTTAACCACCACACCACTTGCTGGCCCTACTCTGACAGTTTTTACATCAATTACACACACAAGAAAAAAAAAGTTAGCAAAACTATGAAAGATCTACTATAGTTGCAGTACTTTCTAAAAGGCAAGTGCTTTTTAATCTGCACTAGATACAGATTCATCCTCTCACCATCCTCGCCTTTGTTGCACAATCGGGTCACAAGGACACCCTCTTCTACCTCAACTGGTCAAATAACACTAGTATACTTGTTTCACTATGCTCTGAAGGTAATGAAAATGGTAACATTCTCTTTGTATCTTTCTATAAGGTCTCACTAACTGGAATATTTTTCCTAGTTTATTTAATTCATCTTATTTTTTACCATCCAATCCTGGTAACTCTTCCTTTCCCTTGAGATAAATGTAACTTCTTAATAGTGCAGCCCAGTGAAATGTTTCCTTGTGATGTGTCTATATTACCTAGTCAAACACCTTAAAATTTTGTTCTTCACATCAATCTTTCCTAGTATACTATAATCTAACTTCCCTTACACAGTTGAACCTAGTCATAAAGGTTCTAGCAAAAGATGGAAATCCTCTCAAACATACTATGATTCCAATTTTGTTTGAACTCTATATGTGTATATGTTATAAATCTGTGTGTATTTGTACAGACAGAAAAATTGGGGAAAAATAAAGAAATTTCTTGTATGTAACATCAGGTGTGTGGATCCAAGAGCAATAAGAAGGCTTACATGTTTTTACAGCTTGAATTTCACAGTTCAAATTTTTTATTTGAAAAGTTTCAAATTTTTTATTATTTATTTGTTTATTAGGTATTTATTTTTTATTTTGACCAGAAAGGGATGGAGAGAGAGCGAGAGAGAGAGAGGAAGAGAGAGAGAAAATGAGAAAGCAAACAGCCAAGTCCGAGACTCGAACCATGGTCAGTCATGTGGAAGTCCAGCTCCCTTAACCACCATGCCACCTACCAGTCCCACACAATTGAAATATTTCATAATAAATCAAGCCAAACATGCTATGTTTTGAAAAGTTATTTGCAAAACATTCGTCAATAACAACAAAGGGCTACTTTGCACTTGATGCTTCTTTACTCAAAAGTCTCTAAGTAGTCTCTGTATCTATCATACACCATGTCCTGCCCCTGACACTCAGGACCTTTCATAAAAGTGCTTAACCCTCTGCTCTTCTCCTACAACCATTTTGGAAAAATTTGCTGGAGGGTATGTACACTTGCTGGAGAGAAATACAGAAATGGAGAGAAAGAGAGAGGATGTGAGAAGGAACCCCTCGTGGGGCATTAATCACATTGCAATCCCTTCTCTTCCATTTCTCTCTCCTTTGGAGACTTTGGGCACACACCTGGGATGTCTTTCAAACCACTGGGTTCAGGACTTAAACTGCACAATCTGTCAGTTGTGATCCAGCCACCTTAACCACTCATGCCACTGGCTGGTCCCCTATAACCATTCTAATCTTTCACTCATTAATGGGAGCAATTTAGTAAATCCTTTTCACCAACAACCTATCAATCATATTCATTTTTGCTTATTATTTGCATGCCGATCACTTCTTTTTCTTACTTCAACATCATCTAAGTCTGTCCATCAGCTCACATTGTCATCCTATGCAATTCACTGAGCTCCTATTAGCTTTAATTGACCCTTAAAAATAGGGTTGTACATGTTCACCTCATTTTTTATCTGATTCTTCTGTGAATATTAGTCTTAAAATGATGACATAGAGCTTATTAAGCTTACTGGGGGTAAGGATCATTCTTCATCATTCTACTGCTATCCATAAAATACCTTTAAGGGCAGTGGACAGTAGCAATCCAGAGTCTTTGCCCCCTTCAGACTGCATAAGGAAGCCAAGACCATAGTAGGAACCTGTTAAAGATGAATCTGACAAAGGAAAATTGTGCATATTCTATTCTATACTTCAGTTTATACTAGCAGAACTCAGCCTTATAACAGAAATGACATTATGATGAGAAAAACTTCTCCATAAAAAGGAAATGGTCATTAGCAACAGGGCTAAATTTAGTCTAGTTAACTACAGCTTAGTAGTAGGAGTTGTATATCAGAATAACAAGTCCATAAAGAAAAAACAAATCTTATTTTCTTTCACCCTTTACATAAAAAGGAGAACTTGTGCTGAGCTGTTGAGGGGATTTCAGGTCTTAATGACCCCTTGATTTTCTTGCTGAGTCTGGTCAGTAGAAGGAGGTACTAAACAATGAAGTTCCATATGTATGTTGTCTCACTTGTTACACAATTTGTAGATACCACCCTAGGAAAAGAGCCATGTACTCCTAGAAGGGAGTATCACTCTTGTGATGCCTGTTAAGAACAGTCCATAAAACTCAGGAAGTTTGGGCTTGTCCAGAGATGGAAGTACAGCAAGTAGACAACATTTGTGTTTATTAAGGCTGAGTTCAACGTGTGGATTGAATGATTTGTTATTTTCCTGCTAGTCTCAAGTGTCCTGTGTTATTCACATTCCTCGTGCCTGCCTCTCCCCCTTTAGTCCCACTGTTGTTGATCTAACCATCACTGGATTAATGGACAAGAAGGGACAAAGGCACCAGGAAATCTACTAAAAGTACAGACTCAATAGAAGGTAAAGCAAAAGAAACATCTTTTCCACTGTTAGATTCTGGGCTAGAAGATGATGAAGATGATCTTTACCCCCAGTAAGCTTAATAAGCTCTATGCCATCATTTTAAGACTAATATTCACAGGTAATTTAATGGATCGTCACAATATAATCATTCAGGGTTCTGGCACCTAGTGAAGTAAAGCTATCATTGATATCTTCAGTGATGATAGACTCCCATTCACGTTGACTAGCCCTAACTTGAAAATCTAGAATCCAAAAGTCTTCAAAATCTGACACCTGATGTGTACTGGCATGATGCCACAGTAGAAACTTCCATATCTGACTTCCTGTAATACATCACAGTTAAAACACTGCAATACCAAAATGTATAAAATTACATTCTGGCTATTTGCATAGGATGCATAAGAAACAAATGAATTTCATGTTTAGAATTCGGTCCCATCCCCAAGATCTTTCTTTATGTATATATAAATATTCCAAAATCTTAAAAAAAAAAATCTGAAATACTTCCGTTCCCAAGTATTTTGGATAAAGGATACTAAACCTGTATTTGTCTTTTGACTTCTAAAAATTCTGCTGATATCATTTTCAGGTCATTAAAGAAAACTAAGGTTAAAACATATTTCAAGAATGCTTATATGTAACGTAGTCGACCGCGGTTCGTGTCTCGGACTACAACTCAGCCGGGCGCGTGTGCGTGCGTGCCCAAGATCCCGAGAGGAGAATGGAGGAGAAGGGATTGCGGCGTGGCCATATTTCATGTCTCTCTCTGTCTGTCTGGTGAGCGCACGCGCCCTATAGCGAAAAACCTCTATGCTTATATGTATCTCCTGCCCCAGAAACTATCCAATGCAGTTCATTCATGTCAAGACAACTACATATCACAGTGGTGTCTACAAAGCATGTCCAAGTGGTACCTGGAATTAAAAGGAAAGCTACCAGCAATGTAAATGTAATTTTTAATGACATTTGTAAAATCTCGAGGGTAGAAATGTGTGCTCAATGGTCAAATAAGATTTGTTTTATTACACATCACACAGAAGATAATGTGTTGGTCATCACAAGAGATATTAAAAAACAAAAACTCAACACAACAAAACAAAAAAACTTAGAATGATACTGATGTCTAACCCATCTCAGCTTACCCAGATTTAGAACTGAAGGTCTCATATCCTGGGGATCCCCTCAGTCCTGAACAAACTCAAATGGCTGGCCACAGAGGCCTTCATAGGTTGGAATAATAACTAAGATCACTGTTACTATGCACAAAATTTCAAAGTCATTTATACTCCATACTTTAGTGCCAGGTCTAAAAGCAGAATATATAAACTGGGGGTAGGGTCAGACACTGGGCTATACTTAAGCCCTGACATGAGGTTGACACCTTATATTGTCTCATGCCAACGTTTCAAAATTCCAAATTCTCTACATGCAAGTCCAAGGAAATTTAACCCTTACTGTTTTTGTTAAATAATAAAACTTTTAAAGCAAGTTTAACTTTCCTCGACAGTTAATACTTTAATCTGATTTAAAGTATAAAAACTGAAGACTGACGAATTATAAAATTATGAGTATAAATAAGTATTCATTGGATTATTTCCTCAGAGGATCTCTTGGCACTATTTAAAGGAAAGTTATCTACTGCAAAAGGTTAATCAACTCAAACTCAACAAAAGGTCTGACTTTAATTGAAAGTCCAAATGTCAAAATCTGAGCAGGCTTTAAATAGAGCAAAACAAATTTAACATGTGGGATGCTAAAAATTCTCTTGTTTAAATTTGCATCCCCAAATACTTGCTAAGATGACAGTACATATTCTGTGAGAATGATAGCAGATACTTGCTAAAATGATGGTACACATTCTGATGATAATTTCAGAATATGTGCATGAGGGATATTGGTCTATAGGCTTATTATCATGTAATGCCTTTGTCTGATTTTAGTATTAGGGTAATGCTGGCCTTTGAAAAATAAAATGGGAAGTAGTCCTGCTGCTTATTTTCTGTGGAAGAGTTTGTGTAAAAATGATATTATTTCTGTCTTAAGTGGTTGGTAGAATTTGCCAATGAAACTGTCTGGGCATGGAGTTTTCACACTATTAGAATGTTTTAAACTCTAAGTTTCCTTTACTCAATGGATCATCTGTTCAGGTTATCTATCTCTTCTTGAAAATGCTTTTCAGTTTATATCTTTCCAGAAATTTGTCGATTTCATCTAAATTGTCAAATGTGTAGGCAAAAATTTTTCCTAATATTCCTTTATTATCCTTTCAAAATCTGAAAGACCTGTACTGGTATCCCTTTTTTCACTCCTGATGTAAATGACAGTATCTTCTATTTTTTTTCTCGATAAATTTGCCTTGATCAGTCTCTTGTATTGCTCTTCCCAAAGACTAGTTCTTATTTTCACTGATTTTCTTTAATGTCTTTCTGATCCCAACTTCATTTATTTCTACACTTATTTTTACTTGCTTTGGGCTATTTGCTCTCTTTGTTTTCTTAAGGTAGAAACTTAAATCACTGACTTGAGACCCATGCTCTTTCTAATATAAATATTTAATGCTATACATTTCCCTTCAAGAACTGTTGGTTGCATCTCACACATTTAGAGATTTTGTAATTTTGCTTTAACTTAAGCAAAAATGTTGTTTAATATTCCATGTTCCTTCCTTTTTTATCCATAGATAGCTTGATAGCATACCATTTAAGTATTGAAGATTTTTTCCAGATGTCTTTCTGTCATTAATTCCTAGTTTAATTCCACTGGAATAAGGAAACTAATTTAGTATGACTTTCTATCCTTGGTCCAGAATATGGTCAGTTTTAGTGAATACCTCATGTGCACTTCAGAACAGATATTTTACTGCTGTTGGCTGGAGGCTTCTATAAATTTATGTCAACTAGGTCAAATTGATTGATTATATTATTTAAGTCTTCTATATCCTCATTCATTTTTAGTTTAATAGTCTATCAGTTATTGATACAGGGATACTAAAATCTTTTATTATAATTGTGAATTTATTTCTCCTTTGCAGTATATTGGGTTTGTTGTTGTTGTTGTTTCATTTACTAAAATGGGGGATGAGGCTTAGTATTTTTTAATGGCTTTTGCCATAGGGCATGTGTGCTTGCCAGAGAGAGACAGAGCGAGACACAGAGAGGGAAAGTGAGAAATCACCTCTCCCCACCAAGAAGCATGACCATGCCGCAATTCCTTCTGCTTCACTCCCCTCCTGGGACTCTGGGTACACACACACACACACACATGCACCCAGTGTGAGTCCCAAGTCACCAATCACTCGAACCAGCCATGTGGAAGTCCAGTGCCCCACAAGCATGCCACCTGCTGTCCCCATTACAAAGTTCTCTTATGAAATAAGATAAATAAAATGTTTACAACCACAGACAAATGACCAGTTGAGTATAGTCAACCAACTAATCTAGTAGACATTTATAGTATAAAGTTGCGACTTGCTTTTCTAGTCAACAATGTAATAACGAAACAAAATTTGCTTTATTTTCTCAATGAAAAGGAAGCAATGTAATCACGTCCATATATACTAAAAGCATAATTTATAAAAATCCAAGCAGCTCTGTCTAATAAAAATACCATATAAAACAGAAATACGAAAAAGGAAAGCCATTTAATGAAATGCAAAAATATATTTTATAAATCCTACAGCAATGACTAAAAAGATTAACACAGAGATATAATTAATAAGCTAATAGTGGAGGTGAATTAGATTCATAATGAATACTCAAATAATCCAAAAGAAGCTAGAAAAATGAGGAAAAAGAAAGAAGAGGCAGCATAAATGTAAATCAGCAAATGGCAAATTTTTAATCCTACCACATTAAAAAAAAAACAGTAAGTATATATGGCTTAAATACTCCAATTAAAGAGAGACTGTAAGAATAATTTTACAAAAAACATCAAACTACATTTTGTCTACCAGAAGTCAAATTTATTTATAAAAGCAAGCAAGTCTAAAATAAAAGGGATGGTAAAAGAACAAGGAAATATTAACCAAAATAAAGCAGGAGTCAGTTTTGGGAGACAAACAGGTCATACCAAGGAATTTACCAGGTAAAAGAGAAATATTACATTTATAAAGGAGATAATTAATCAAGAAAATAGATAATCATTTATGTGTTTGCACCTAAGAGTAGAGTCTCAAATACATAAAACAAAACAAACAAACAAACAAAAAAGACAGAGCTAAAACAATAGAGAAATCCACAACTATAGTTGGAAACATCAACAGTTATAATAATCAATAAAGACAGGAAACAAATAAAATATGAGCAAGAATACAGGAGACCTAAAACCAACTTATCACAATTAATATTTATTGAACACTGCACAAAAAAAAAAAAAAAAAACAGGCGAAAACATATTCTCTTTGAGTGTATAAGGAGCATTGACCAAATTTAAAAGGATTGCAGTCACAGAAGTACATTCTCTGGTCACAAAGGAATCAAGCTAGAAATTAATAACAGAAATACATATCAAAAAATCTAAGAAATGGTGAGTGGGGCCAGCAGTTAGCATAATGGCTATGTCGCTGAACTCCCATGTAGTCAACTGCAGTTCGAGTCCCGGACCCGGTGGCTTAAACTCATGCTGGGTGCATGTATGTGCATGTCCAAGATCCCAAAAGGAGAAAGGAGAAGGATTGCGGTGTGGCCATCCCCCCAGGGGGGTGATTTCTCGCTTTCTATCTCTCTGTCTCTCTCTGTCTTTTTGGTGAGCGCACACGCCCCATAGCAAAAACCTCTCCCCCCAAAAAAAGAAAAAGAAAAAAATCTAAATATTTAAAAATAAAAATGTAATTATGCTATTGCAATTTATTGAATACTGTGTGGACAGTGAAAAACAGAATGGTGTATGGGTACACGAAGTATAGTTAGAACTGAATGTGCATTAATTTAGCACCATCATAAGTGGAAAAAATTTCTCTAAGTCAAACCACTGTAACTTGAGGAGCACCTATACAATATAATGTCTTTCAAAAACTAAAGCTACATGCACATAAAAACAAAAATATACATTTTATAAGAATACATATAAGCAAAATGTTACACATTTTAAAAGTAGTTCATTGGGGCCGGCAGTGGGCATAATGGTTAAGATGGTGGACTCCCATAGGGCCGACCATGGTATGAGTCCTAGATATGGCAGCTTTCTTTCTTTCTTTTTTTTTAAGATTTATTTATTATTATTTTATTTTAATTTATTTATTTTACATTCACTCATTGAACACCATTACAGCAAACAAAATGTGATTTCCCATCCAGAATACACTGTCCACTGATTTAATCACACGTGTTATCGTCAACAAATAATTTGCCATTTCTTGTTCTTTTATATATATATATATATACATATATATATAATTACCCCCCCATTTCTGCCATTTACCACCCTCCTCCCACACTATCTCTGGTATCTGCAGTTGCTTTCCATTCCTCTCCCCCCACATACATTTTATTGATTCACAAAATATCTTTTTTTTTTTTGAGAGTTTTTTTTTCTATAGGGTGTATGCGCTCGCCAGAAGACAGAGAGAGACAGAGAGATAGAAAGCAAGAAATCACCCCCCAGAGGGGATGGCCATGCCTCAATCCCTTCTTCTCCATTCTCCTCTCGGGATCTTAGGTACGCACACACACCCACCTGGCGTGGGTTTAAGCCACCGGGTCTGGGACTCAAACTGCGGTTGGCTACATGGGAGTTCAACGACATAGCCATTACACTAACTGCTGGTCCCGATTCACAAAATATCTCAATTAATCTAACTACTTTCTTTTTATTTTAAATGATTATCACCAAAAGAGAGCTTTATTCCACAATGTTCATTAACATGAACTATAAAATGACAAACAAAATCAAACACTGAGCTAGATCTCATCTGTTTACATATGTCTTGCACATCTATATTCATTGCAACCTTATTCACAATTGCTAAGACACGAACCCAACCCAAATGTCCACAAACAGATGAATGGATTGAAAAAATGTGGCACATATACTCCACGGAATACTATTCAGTCATAAAAAAAAAAAAAAAAAAAAACAAGGCCCTGGAATTTGATAGAAAGTGGACAAACATGGAAGATTTGTTGCTGAGTGAATCAAGTCAGGCTATGAAAAAAGACATTTCATGTCTCCACTTAACATATACTGACTGTCTGCACTCTATGGTAGAGACTGAAAGACTGGAGACATAAAAAAATATTAGAAATTGTAATGGCAACTTGCTTTCTCACTTTTCCTCTCTCTGTCTCTCTCTGGTCAAATTAAAAAATAAATTAATAAAATTAAATAAATAATTATTTGAAAAAAATAGATGATTGTTTAAGGGGCAGTGAGGAGTAGAGGCTGGGTATGGAGACAAAATAAACAAATAAAATATCAGATTTATCAGATTTGTGATAATAGTGTTCATGAACTGAGATATATGATTAGTTCCGTAATCTCCTCCAAAAGATTCCCAACATAAATAAGAAAGAAAAATAGTGAGACAGAGACTGAGGAAGGAGGAAAAGAAGGAAGGAAAAAATTATTTTAAGAATTGACTTTTGAAATTGCTTATCATTATTGGGCCAGTTGTTTAGACCAAGAGTTGGCAAACTTTCTGTAAAGGGACAGATTGTAAATATTTAAGGCTTTGCAATACTCAAGTTATAGCAAGCAGTCAACCATATACAATATGTACAAAATGAGCAAGAATGTGTTCTAATAAAACTTTATTTATCAAACAGGTGGTGGGCTAAATTTGGTCCACAATCATAGTTTACTGATCATGGATTTATCCTGAAAGATTACTTAAGAAAGTGCATTAAAGGACTCTTTTATGCAAACTGTGTTACAAGATCCAAAAGTATGATCATAGGGCCTGAAAACCTCAAATGTACTTTTGGTAACACTGGAATCAAAGGACCAAAACTCTCTCTCTCTTTCTCTCTCTCTCTCATACACACACACAAACATACACACACACGCACACACAAAATATGTGCATATATATTTATAAAACTCAGGGATCAAACAGGCTATTACAAAGAAAATTAGAAAATGTTTAAATAGAGTAAAAGGACAATTTGACAATGTGTGGAACATAAAGCAGGGCTTAGAGGGAAATATACAGCATGACAAGCTCATATAAAAACAGAAGAGGTTGCAAGTCAATTACCTGAATCTCTGCATTAAAACTTAGAAAAACAGAAAGCAAAAGAAACCCAAAGCAAGGATAAGGAAGGAAATAATAAAAATAAGAGCAAAAAATCAATAAAATTGAGAACAAAAAAAAAACAATGAAAGAAACCACAAGTTGGCTACTTAAAGAGATCAATGAAATTGATAACTCTTTAGGCAGACTGATGAAGAAAAACAGAGAAAACATAAATGATCAATATTGGGAAATGAAGTAAGTACAGCTACATTAATCAAAACGCTGAACTGCTACAATAAACTATCCAATGAAAAAGATGTCATTTATATAAAAACTGAAAAAAATACAAAATTAAATGCTATATATTTGACATCAGAAACGAATGTACTAAAACTATACAGAAAAGCATTGGATGATAATAATTAAAATCAAGAATCTGGCTACCTTAATAGGGAGGCCATATGATGTAATTTGGGTGGAGCACACAAAACTTCAAAGGTATTGATAAAACTTTAGTTTCTCAAATTGGATATTGAGAACATGAGTTTTTATTTATTTTTTTTTATTTTTTACCATTAGTAGTTAAGCCATAAGGGAAAAAAAATAATTGCCTATTATTAAAAGAGTAATTCTTATTTTTGTTTAATTCTGAAATTCCTTGACAGAACTTAGCAACTTTCGGGAAAACTGTCACAATTATGCTAGTATAAGGCTAGCAGAATTTTTTTTTCCTTCCCTAGCCATACCATAAACTTTTCTACAAATAGTTTGACAAAATAATCACATTTCTTACAAGATGCTTTCTTTCCTTAGAGAGAGAGCTTCCCCATATTAACTAAATCTACCACTTAAATAAGTTGTGAATGTTGAAATCTCTAAACTGGAAGATAAATTCACCGTTGACCATATTCTCAGAATCTCTACTTATATGGGAACATTTTTGTTTCCCCCCCAACCTAGTCCACACACCCAATAAGAAATAATAAACAGGATGAAGAGAAATCAAATGTCTGAATGGCAGAGGCTGAATATAAATTTTTACATGAGTCAAACTCCAAATTAAAGAAGAAATGTTGAAATATTCAATACAGCTTGCTTCTCATAGCTATTTGTTTTCAAAAGAATTTGATGAATGAGTTAAGCAGGTTCATTTTTCCTCTATAACAGTGTATCCTATTAAATAGGCTGATCACTAAATTTGACAGAAGACATATTGTAGATAAATATATTTACTAAAAGATATTCCTTCAGCAACAAATACAAAGAGACTGTGCAGAGCTCTTCTTAACCTTCTGAGAATAAAGACATGTTAGCATCTAGAAAAGGGTTGAAGCAAAAGGCAAAAGTGATAAGATATAAAAATACATTTTTTCAACAAATGCATTAGTATTTGCAAGCATGAACATGACAAAATGGAAATAACAATAGTACATATAGTCTCAGTTAATAACAATCTGTTGGGGTCTGACTTTGTTTGTAAATGAGGACATGAACAGGTAATAATATATCACAAATACAGGATTCCCCAAACCACACTGTTATTAATTCTATCTCATTAAGGATATAGTATCTTCCAAGTCACAAAGATAGGCACTGAAACAACCTGGGAGGATTCCAATGATTCGGCTGCCATAGGCAGTTTAAAAATAGTTCCAGAGCAATACATGGCTTGGGGAATGTTATGTGCAAGGAAGAAATGGAAGGGGTTGTACCACTGATTCATGTATAAGTCAGCTGGAACCTGCCAACAAAATACTTCTACTCCTGTTGTAAATCTTCATTACTACATTTAATTGAGCAGACCATAGACTCATCAAAATTCAAATCCATTCACTTTATTTTGACGTTTTGAAATGCCTGATTAATAGAGCCAGTACGCTTCATATCTATTACCTCTTTTACATAATTTGTGTCAAGGAAAATATATACAGTGTTTGTGCCTGGCTGTCTTCCATCATCAACTCATGATCACTGATGGAGATATTCTCCAACACGCATCACAAGATCCTAGAAGTCACTCATGGGCTGTGCCTGGCCAGGCTACAAGGTGATCAGCAGGTCAGAGGGCAACACTGATGTCTCACTCATTGGTTGGGCTGCCTCCGCTGAAAGTCCAGAAAGGAAAGACACAGGTGTTGCAGTAATCACCAGTGCAGATACAGTCAAGAACCATCATTTAAAGAAATAAGTTCAAAAATGACTTACTGAAAGTACTTCAGAGGCTACATAACATCAAAGTCAAAAATAAATAAAAGAAACAAAGCCAAAACATTTATGATGCTATTGTAGAAATTAAGAATATATTTTTCTTTCTTTTTATATTTTTGCCATAGGGCACATGTGCTCGCCAAAGACAGAGAAAGTGAGAAATTACCGTCCCTGCACCACCCCCAGATGACCACACCACAATCCCTTCTCTTCCATTCTCCTCACAAGATTTTGGGTCCATGAACATATGCGTCCAGCGTGATTTTCAAGCTGCCAGGTCTGGGACTGACCACTCATGGTCAGCCATGTGGAAATTCAGCCCCTTAACCACCACATCACCTGCTGGTCCCAAATCAAGCATAATCTAAGTAATTGCAAGGAGTCTCAATTCTTTCCTGGTGAAAACATAAAACTGGAAGGCATACTGCATTTACTAGAATTCTATGAGGATGATATGATTCCAAATATGAATTTGTTTAAGGTGTTGTTTACAAGGATACCAGCAGGGTCTTCACATTCTGTTGTCCTCTCCTGCCTTTCACCAGCCAGGATCATGGGACACCCGAAGTCTTCAGATCAACCTACGACTGAACCCAGGAACTTCCCTTATAGTTCCAATATCACACAGTGGCTCTCCTGCCTGAGCCACTGAGAATTGGACCTCGTAATTTACTTTTAATGCATCATTTGTCATCAAAATGGGCTGCTGGTATTTTTTGTTAGTTTGTTTCATCCACATAACATCAGGACTTCAATAATCTGAACTAATATTAGCTTGGACTCTCATCTATACTTTTATTTGGTGTGGAGGCATTGTTTTGAAATGAACAAACAAATGAAAACTTAAAGCTGTCGTAAAATGAAGCACCTTTAAAATTAAATCAATACACTTGTATTTAGAACCCAGCAAAAGTGCCATGGACCAGCACTCTACCCAAGCCAAGCATCTGAACACCACTGGAGGCTTTCAGCAACAGGCAAAATTGCAAATAAGGATGAGGTCACCAAAGGTTATGTTTCTTTTTCAGCATTCCCAAAGGTTATGTTTCTTTTTTATTGAATATTAAATCGACTGCTTTGCTCTATATATCCATATGAAACAACCAGATTCACAGTGCCAAAGCTGCTAACACTTAGAAATACTTTACAAGAACACTAAATACCAGCTCTAACACACATCATCTAAAATACTCCAGAAAAGAAAACTAGGACCCCCACATAGCTCTATGTTCCTCGGCAATGTCCTGATCACAAAGATGAAGTTTCCACATTTCCCAGTAAAATCACAAAGGACTCCATAGCATGTGATTCCCTAGTTAAAGTATAAAATCTAATCACTACAAAACAGCTTAAACCTATTCCTTTTCCCAGAAAATGTAGGCCATGGAGAAGGCAGCCCTTCACATAGCTTTGTAGCTGCCAAGTATTAAGAGATGAGATGAGATAGTGTCCCCAGTATGCTTTGAAGAGTAATTGTAATTGTGTGTGTGTGTGTGTGTGTGTGCGTGTGTGTGTGTGCTGTTTCTCATCATACGTACTCTTGAAACACCCAAATGGAAAAATACACTAAACTCATATGACTATACCATTGAAAAAAAAAAAGTAAAAGAAAGAATTTGAGTGTGTTCTGCAGATTCATGGCACACATTTCTACAGATTCTGGGCACACATGGTGCACAGCTGCTGACTAAATCTGGCCCTTGGGGGCCGGGCTGTAAGAAAACACAATTAGAGGTGAAATAAGCAGGTGTTTTCCTTTGTTTGTTTGCTTTTATTATTTGAGAGTGAGAAGAGCAAGATAACTTCCTACATGGCAAAGTACACAACAGAATTCAAACTCTTCATCTAATTGCTTTTTCTCTTAATGGCAAAGTGACAATGTTTTTTCTGGAAACGAATTCACCTTCATGCCCATGGCATACACAAATTTAAAAAAAAGAAACAAGTCTTTGTTGGTCTGAGCTAAAATTAAAATACATCTGTGACACTCAATCCTACTCTGCCATTCTCCTTAAATTTTAAATGGACATTAATGCAGAATTTATTATAACCTACCTTTTATTACAGGTAGCTGTAATTTTCTCATCTCCCCTATCAGAAATAAACTCCTTGAGGTCAGAAATGATACTATTCATTTGCATTCCAAACACAGATCTTGAATAAATATTTATGGAATGATTTACATCCAGAAATATGCCAAAATAACTATAGAACGAATCAATCCTGAGTCCCTAAGGGAAATGCTGTGAGAACAAGATGATTTTTGGAATCATGATATTTGAGACAAGGGTAGTCTATTCACACAAGTAACAAATTGCACTTGCCGGTAGTAATTTAATGCAAGGAAACAAGATGAACACTTCAAGTAAAATCCTCATGTTACCAAAGTAGAGTGGTAACAGATTTCTTTTCTCTCTTCCTCCAACCTTATCCCATGTGCATATTCTTTAGACTGCTCTTATATTAGTTACATAATTTTAAAACACTGGAGATCCCCTAAAATGAGATTGAATTGATAAAGATGTAGATACATGTTATATACATTTACCAACAAAATCTGCAGGCTGATTTGAGCTTAAAATCTATCAGTATGATGTTGGACATGTTTCTGACAAAGTTTTAGGTAGGAGCTGGGGAGGTGGGGAGCCCTAAGCTTAAATTCTGAAGAGGAAGCCAAGGAGGAATTAAACACATGAAAGCAAAAGCATTACAATATTTTCAGATGAATTTTATGTTTTACATATATAAACATATACCAAATTAAGAGACGCTCAAAGAGAAAATACATTTTAGGGAAAAATAAACTCAATCCCCATCCTGTTTCCAGACCCAACATTTTCATTTCAATTTTTTATAATTTCTATGATTTATGTCACTAAGAATAGTCATTTACCTTAAGAATGATCTATTAAATAAAATGATGAAAACATTTTGGTTTTACATATTTGGAGACATTTTAAAAATATTTCCCCAAATTGGAAAAAATACAAAGTATTTTTTCTATAAAATTTAATATTTCTATACATAGTAAAAATGATCATTTCATAAGTCATGTTCTAACACAGAATATATTTATGTTCATAAATTCAAAAGTCCTTAAACTGAAATATATCCTTAAAGTAAAAATTTCATATATTTAACATCTAAGATTTTCTTTTAAAAATACCCATTTCTCCTGCATCTCTCTCAAGCTGCTATTCTGATTCCAAATTGTGCCACATTATCTTCCTAACCACAAAGCCCAAAATCAGAAAACATGAACATTTGCATTATCAGCACCTTAATTTCAGAGAGCAATTTTTAACTATATTTTCCTGAGTATAGGGAAAGAATTCCTAGTCACTCCATCTACCAAGAAATGGCTGGATTCATCTAAGAGCCAACATATTCATAACTAACCCTAGAGAACATTTCTCTTCTAAAGTAACTTTAAAAGAAAAAAGGGAGAGGAAAAGGACATCTAACTACACTTATATTTGAATCATATCCAACTTTCCTAGAAGCACTAACTTACTAATTTTCAAGTTAGAAGATTACTGTCATAAAATTTTATCTTGGGTAAAGTCCAGAATTATTTTAAGTAGCTTCAATAGGTTGGTGGCTTGGACAAATAGGTCAATCCAGATCTCCCTTTTGTTTGCCCTTAATCTATTATGACTTTCCGCATTGGGTAATTGCAGGTTTTCTGTTAGAAGGGCAAAGCTCTCAGTCTTCCTCAGTATGAGAACTACAGCCACACTGTCCTGAGGATGACTGGAAATAGGCAGAAAGCAGGAGCATGTGGTGTTCATTCACGGGTGTTGATAGTGTCTGTGACATGGGGCACTGTTCTGATTTACTTCAACAAATCTTCAGAGCTTTAAGTGATTTCAACTGAGACTTTAATCTCTTGGTGCAATTAGTGCTCTCCACAGACTTGACATATCATCTAATCATTACATCTCTGGCCTTAACAAATCTCACTGCCCTTTCACTAATTTAATAAAAGGCCTCCTTGCTCCAAGAATTAGTGATTTCTACCCCTAAAATATATTCTGGTAATATTAAAATACATGTAAAATGCCCATTTATAGCTTAAAGTATATTTGATGTAAACCCTTTGTTCTCAGAATTCTTCACTCTCAGCAGTTCTTGAATCTTCTCAGTGCTAAAAAAAAATAAAAAAGGAAAAGGAAAAAAGTATACAAGCAAGGATAAAGAGTCAAAATGTGATTTTTTTTCTATTTTATATTCTAGTTTTCACAGTAGCATCAAATACTGCAATAAGTTCTTGAAAAACTATTCATGCAGACATTTTCAGGTTGGTTCTTGTTTCTCTGCAACTATTTCCCTTCTCCAAAAAACGTTTTCATATAAAACTGATGAATTTGAAATCAGAATACAAGAACAAAAGGTGAACACTCGGCCTTCCATCCTATTTTTCACAGCTGCCATCAAAAAAAGGGAAGGAAAAAATATGTAGACATAAAACATAATTGACTAGATTTTCCTATCAGCAGCAATAAAAGTCTTGAAAAGACATGGTTAAAGTATTTGTTATAGTCTAGACTTCACAGTGGATTGTTGTAAGCATAGAAAAATAAGTCAACATTGAATTCTATCTTTTTCCTATGCCACCCCTTCATTCATATTGTTTTTCTACCATGAATGCTCTTTCTTCCTTAATCTGAAAATTGCACTAAGCCTTCAAAGCTCTTCCAAATGCCATTCATCAGTGAGGCCATTCTCCAAAACATCAGCATCAAACTATTCCCTTGTCAGTGACACAAAAACATTTTTATATCTTAAATCATAATTAATCTTTATTATTGCTATTTACATATAATCACTGTACATATTTATGGGATAAAGTGATTTTTACAAACAAGAATACACTGTGTTATGATCATATTAGGCAACTGGCATACCCAGCATTTCAAACATTTGTCATTGTTTTTCATGCTGAGAATATTCAAAGTCCTCTCTTTCAGCTGATCTGACGTATAAATTATTGATAACTATCAACACCATACTGTACTATATAACACTAGAATTGTTCCTCTTGTCTATGTACAATTTTATCATCCAATTTTCCACTTACATCTCTCCCCTCCACTACCACCATGGTTAAGAAACACACAGTTGCCAGACGGCGGCATGGCAGTAACAGAACTGGGCGTGTGTATGACCATGACCTAGGATGGCTGAGGCTAAGGGAAGATCATGACATGAAAACCTTGTTGAGGGAGCCTCTCTTTCTCTGTAAAGAAATAAACTTTAAAAGTAAAAATAAAATAAATACACTGTGTTAAATAGACTAGATACACATGTAAAGACTAGTGAATCCAGTTGTCAGTAAATTTAAAATATATCTTACACAAAACAATCAGAATTCAAAAGGCAAGGCCAAACTCGATATAGTCTTCTAATGAAGTATTATGTGGCCATTTAAAATGTGTTTACCAAAAATTAGAGAATCTTCAGATATGGTGGGTTTACAAAAGCAGAAAAAAGGGGCCAGCAGGTAAATAGCATGGTGATTAAGGCACTAGAAACTGGAGTCCCACATGGCCAACCATGGTTCAAGTTCTTAGCCTGGCAGCTTTCTCTCTCTCTGGTGCGTACACGTGTTTTATAGCAAATGAAAATAATGACAATAAAATTAATTTAAATTTTTTGAGAGGTTTTTGCTATAGGGCACGTGGCTCGCCAGAAAGACACAGAGAGACAGAGAGACAGAAAGCAAGAAATCACCCCCCAGGGGAGATGGCCACACCACAATCCCCTCTCCTCCATTCTCCTCTTGGGATCTTGGGCATGCATGCACATGCACCTGGTGTGAGTTTAAGCCATCAGGTCCGGGACTCGAACTGTGGTCGACTACACAGGAGTCCAGCGACATAGCCATTACGCCAACTGCTGGTCCCAAATTTAAAATTACCTTACAAAACAGAAAATTAAAATGTATAGGAGTGTATACATATATATATATATATATATATATATACACACACACACACACACACACACACACATAATGTATATTTTATATATATAAATATTCAAAAGTTATTGGAAGAAAATACACCAAAGTATTAACCCTAGCCTTTGAAAGCTTACAATGATCAACTATATCTAACTCCTCCTTCTGAATGGACTAAACATAAACAACCCACCCCCATTCAGTCCTGAAGTAGGAGAGGAATACATACACGTCAGAAACACACAGGAATATGTGAAAAATATATCTTAGAAGAGACCATGATAAGGAAAATGCAGTCTAAATTATTATATATATTTATATTTTATATATAAATTATTAAATAAACAGAACCCCCACTTACAATACTCCAAACCTGATGTGACAGAGAATGTAGGTAAGAGCTGACTATAAAGAAACTATTATTATAATTCTGTCAATAGCCCCCAAGGAAAGGTACTTGTTCCTGCACACAGAAAGGGGGACTTTGGTAATCATTCCAAGCCTATGTATAGAAGTGAGGCAAGAGAAGCTTCTATGGTGCATAATTTAAAGAAGTACCTACTCTCTCATTTCTCTAAGACTTCTAGGCCACTCACTTGCCTCACATTAGTCTGAGAATACCCAACTAGTTAAGTTGCATTAAAAAATAAAATTAAAAATACCATGAAAAGATGCTCATACAGGGGGTGCTATCTTATTTTCTCTATTTCCAATGAGTTCCCATGCCCTATAGTAAATTTTAATTAAATATTAAAATTAAAATTAATAAATAGGGTAGTGAGAGAAGGCACCATTGAGTAGATGACATTTTAAGAAAGATGAGCAAAAGAAATGAATGGGAACCAAAGGGGTGAAATATCTCTATAATGAACTATGAAAAACCGAAGAAATAAATTAAAAAGAAACCAAAAAATTAAATCTATTTTTCTTGAATTGGAAGAAACAATATCATTAAAATATTGATACTATCCAAATTCATTTATAAATTCAATGCAATTCCTATCAATTTACCATAAACATTCTCCACAGATAAAAAATGAAACAATCATAAAATTTGTCTGGAATCATAAAAAAACATATCACTCAGGTAATACGGTACAAAAAGAATAAAGTTGGAAGCATCTCACTAACCAACTTCAAAATATATATTAGAGAGGTATAATAATCAAAACATAATGGTACTGGCACAAAAACAGACAACAGACCAGTAGAACAGAATAAATAATTCAGCAATAAACTCCAAAATATATAAAGCTTACTGACTTTTTATAAAGGGCACAAGACAATACAATATAAAAAAGAAAGTCTTTTCAACAAATGGTATTGGGAAAACTGGATAGCCACCTGCAGAAAAATGAAAGAAGACTTCTATCTTTCACCATTAGTAAAATAAACTCAAAAATTGATTTAAGATTTAAATGTAAAGTCCCAAATTATAAAACTATTTGTAGAATATACAGGGGAAACACTGAAAGACACTGGAAAAGGCAAAGAGTTCTTAAATAAGACCCCTAAAGTGCAAGCAACAGCACTAAAAATAGACAAGTGGGATTATATCCAACTAAAAAGATTCTGCACAGCAAAGGAAACAATAAATAATTAAAGAAGCAACCCACAGAATGGGAAAAAAATTTTGCAAACTATACTTCAGATAAGAGGCTGATAACTAGAATATATAGAGGGAACTCAAGAAACTCACCCACAAAATAGCTAATAATGCAATTTTTTAAAAAAGGGGGGGCAACTAATTTGAATAAAAAACTCTCATATAAATGGTCAAAATACATATTAAAAAGTTATATGCAAATCAAAACTACATAGAATGTTTGCACACTATGGAGTTAATAGATTCAAAGACTTGGAAGTAGAGAGGACAGTAGTACATATCACGTACAGAATGGAGGTAAGAGGTGGGGGAAGGAGGGGCTCAGAAAAGCATTTAACAGATTCAAGAATGCATGTAAACAAGAGAAATGTTCATGAAACAATTTCCACAAAAAAGACATTGTCAATCATATATATATATATATATGTATATATCCCACTGGTATAATGAAAATTAAAGGTGTACAACATAATGTAATGAATGATAATGATCTTTTCTTAAAATGATGTGTACGGTAATATCCTTGATTTGATTATCACATACTGCATGCATGCTTTGAAAAACACCAGTGCTTTCAAATTCCATATGGCACCTCACAAAGATATACAACTAAATATAAATAAAAATTATAAAAATTTTAAAATTTAATATATTTAACACAAATATGTATGCAAAAAGTGCAGTTCGAACTCACACATACTCAAAAGAATTAGAAATTCTCAATAAGCATGTGGAATATGTTCAACTATAGAAGCATCATTTATAATCCAGTAAAAAAACAAAAATATTTTTAAAATAATATCAAATGTTAGCCAGGGTACAGGAAAAAGGGTTAAAGAAAAGCATAAATTTGGACAACCACAAAAGAGTTGAGAAATTAAAGGAAAAATCTGTGGGGAAAAATTACCTAAATCACACTGGAATTAAAGCTGAACTTCAGATGGATCAAAAATCTAAATGTAAAGGGCAAAATTAAAAATGTAAAATATAAAGATTTTAATAGAAGAAAATGTTAATAAACATCTACATTAGCTAATGATAAAGCTTTCTTAAACAAGTTTCAAAACCTACAAGTCATTTAAAAAAAATGCAACTCTGTTCAGACAAAAATCTCAGATAACATTATCAGACAAGAAGTTAACTGCAACATCTAAAGCCATTAATGGGTTAATATTTAGGATTACAGGATTTACCATTAAATAAAATTTTTAAAAACCTACACATAATCAATAATCATCTTAAAAACAAGTCTGAGTGGCAAATGAATTAACAAAAAGATGTTCAAAGTCCCTAGTAACCAGAGAAATGCAAATTCTAAAAATGAGATACAAATAGAATTAACAGAAGTTTTAAAGAAAGCAAATACCAAGTGCTGGCAAAACTATTAGAAGTAGAAACTTCATGTACTATACAGCAATGTCATCCCAAAATAATCTGGCAGTATTTTAGCTATATTAACTATGACCCAACAATATATACCCTATGACCCAACAATGCCATGTTTGTCTACACACTGCAGATAAATTCTTCCTCATTTCAACTAGAATAATTTTTCTAATGTCACTTGTAGCATCACCATCAGCATCTGTGCTCTACAGAGGATGAACACTATGATACTTTCATATGATGTGTCACTCTCTTCAATCAATACATTTCTAAATTACTCGATTAGTGAGTCTTCTAGGTCTTCTCAGTGACAGGAGCACAAGTGAGTAGGTTATCACAGTGAACAAAATCCAGAAATGCCATCTTTCTAAGTTTTGGAGTTCTTTCCTATACATTATAACAAGGATTTCCTGGCATTTCAACGTTGTTTAATGTAGTCACATTGAGAACAGAGTTCAATCAACCAAGCAAACACAAAATTATAACCATTCCTAATGACTCAAGCCAATACATCAAATTCAGAATCTTTGGTAAGTATATTCATACTGATATTTTTTTTCATTTAATATTGTTAGTCATTTCTTGGCCTAGCACCTTCTATCTCCAGGCATATTCTTCCATTTTTGATGTTAAAATAAAGGTCTTGCAATTCTTTTCATGATTAAGCATTCTCCTATTGGGTTGGATTTTGCAACTGGCTCTCTGTGGATTGCTGCAATCTGACCAGTGTCAGGTGGCAATCTGAAGAGGTTTGCAAAGGTTTATCTTTTCATTACAAAATAGCTCTGTTCAAAAGGTCCTGAAAGACCTTGTTCTTCAAGCAAATTAAAACAGCCCTATAAATCAGGAGGGAATGGGCTGTTTTTGGCAAGAGATCCTCTGTGGATTGAGGTATTGAAGTAATTTAGGTCATTTCAAAACACCTATATATATATTCATTCCAATGTTTGGGGCATAATCTTTTCCAATTATTGCCCTACCTTTCATATAAGAGACCTAATGAAGGTGTAAAATCAATTACTTGCTGTAAAATCAGTACTTCCTGATTAGGATAAGAAACCCGCAAGACAAAATTTTATTTTATTTTTTATTTTGGCCTTTTTGTCTCTGTAACTTCTTTCCGATGTTATAGAAATTCTGTGATTTTTGTCTTGAGGTGAGAATTTAGGACTTTGAGCTTAAATTCATTTAAGCTGTCCACTGAAGTAAGCCATAAGCAGTTACTTACAGTACTTGAATTCTTCATGTTCTGCATGTTGCTCTGTGGCAGTGGTCACTAGTTCCTCCAGAATATTACCTCCAATGGTCACTTCATGCCCAGTGACCACAGAGGTCATTTAATTTATCAGTTTCATCACTCTATGCGTTTAGGTATCAGATTCCACCTTTTGACAGATCCATCAGCACAAGCCAGAAAATAAACTGATTGCCAGAATTCTGAAAAATGACATTGGGTAGTTTACAGAAATATTAATACGCCTAGAGAACCAAAATAAATACATAAATAAAAATCTAAACTGTATACAAGATCTTACCTGAGTAGTAAACTGCCATTTGCTCTTGCTGTCCTGTGGCGTTTCAGAGGACACTGATGACACCTATACTGCAACACCAAAGTCATTTGTACCAGGAACTTCAACTATCAAATAAGGTGAAGCAACACCCCTGCCACTGCTCTTGCAGGTAAAGACCAGACACCTCTGTTACCACCCACACATGAAAGTGGGGATGCAGAGAAACTTCCACAGAGAGCCTATTTTTCAAAAAAGTATTTAATTTTACCTTTTTTTAACTTTTCTTTCTTTTTTTTTTTTTTTTTTTTTTTTTTTTTTTTTTGAGAGGTTTTTCGCTATAGGGCGCTTTCGCTCGCCAGAGAGACAGAGAGACAGAAAGCGAGAAATCACCCCCAGAGGGGATGGCCACACCGCAATCCCTTCTCTTCCATTCTCCTCTCGGGATCTTGGGCATGTACGCACACGCGCCCGGCATGAGTTTTAAGCCACCAGGTCCAGGACACGAACCACGGTCGACTACGTGGGAGTCCAGCAACATAGCCATTACGCTAATTGCTGGTTCCCTTTTACTTAATTTTCTATAGGACACATGCACTCACCAGACAGAGAAAGTTAGAAAGCAAGCCAATGGGTCCAGGACTCAAACTGCAGTGGACCACGTAAGAGTCCAGTGCCTCAACCACCATGCCACCTGCCAACCCTGAGAGTCTATTTTCTTATGTTGCCAATGTCTGACTCCAAGTTTTGTACAGGTACACTGAGCCTAAGCCATCTACATGATTGGTAAAGAGACTGAATTTTTTATTCTGGCTTTTATTTTGGAATGTAGAACACGAGATAGAAATTTTCTTAATATAGAAAGACTGTTCAAAAGATTATGGGTAGATATAATCATCAGCAATACTCTTAGAAGGCACTAGATGATATTTATTTTTGGTTCATTTATTAATATGATGAGTATTAATGTTTT